>JANAVB010034820.1:3057658-3207635 GCA_029216955.1 Iris pallida | reverse complement strand
TTTCTTTAGAAAACTTAAATTACATGTATTATTTATTAATTGTTGTCCTCTTTTTCTATAGTTCCAAATTTTCTTCAACGGCGACTAACGAGTATTATAATTTTCTATGGATCATTTGATGGGGTGTTATATATGCAATATGCAATCTTGGTTGTGTGGCACCTGATCTTTGACTCTTTGTTAAGGTGAGCCTTTAAGAACTCACACTAGTGGAAGTCATTTGCACCATCTCTCATTCATTAGTTTCTGTCTCCTTTATGAGCTCTAACTTAGCAAGTTGGTTCGTATTTCTCTTCTCAAGTAGTAAAACCTTCGGTTCTTAAACATCAATAAGTTGCATATAGATGTTTTCCAAAAGGCCATTAGTGGAGATTTGTTAAAATTTGCTAGTAGTGGGGGTCTTTCTTATTATATTTCTCTTGTTTAATTTATTCAAATTAATTGTTTATATCACCAATGTATCAAGCGGTTGTACAAACTATGAGTCTGGGATGATTGTGTTGTTAATGTCTACCACATGTTTGTTGTATTGTTACCGTCAATTATTTCTAGGACTTACAATTTTGATTATGGTAGATACACTTGTACCTTCTACCCATCTGTTCTCAATCTTTCTTAAGCCTGCAAACCATTACATTACATGTGGCAAAAAAAGGAAGAAAAATTAATCAAAGCTTCGCACCATTACATTACTTTAGTTTCCTTGTTACAAAATTTTGACTTTCAAGTAAAGTTTTCAGGAAGGGCCTTTTTTTTTTACTCTTGCCCCGGGCACAAAAATGATCAGGGCCGCCGCTTCAAAGTAAACAAGTATGGGATTGACAAGTTATATAAATGAAGCTCAATATCATATCACATTGATCAACGCTTATCAGGATCTAGATGTCCCAACATCTAGAATTATATTTTGCACGAGTGATTGTCGAATTTTTATGTTCAGAATTCATTTGCAATAATGTTGTATATTAGGAGTCTAGGACTTGGGATGCGTGCTCGTGTCAATGTTCTCCACCAAGCCAACTCCCAATTATCGCCTGTTTGGTAAACGGGAATTGGAGCTGGATTTGGAGTTTCATGAAGAAGTGAAGCTAAATCCACGGCTTCCAATGTTTGGTTCATGGAACATGGATTTGGAAAGCAGAAGCAAATTGAAATTTGCAGTTCATGTCCCCCCTTGTCTCCTCCCAAATTCATATATCAACTTCCTCCCAAATCGTTAGGATGTGGGCTGGAAAACTTGGAAGAGGAGGAGAACGGTTGAGGCGTGGAGGAGGAGGATGGTCTCGCTAGAGGCGGGTGAGGCGTGGAGGAGGAGGCCGGAGGCAGGTGAGGCATGGAGGAGGAGGTGGATTGCGGTGATGGCTGAGACGTGGATCCGACCCTTCCGGACACACCTCCTTGCGGACCAACCGGACCACGTCGGACGACCATGACGAGAGAGAGAAATATAGAGAGAGAGAGAGAGAGAGAGAGAGAATGAGCAAGACCATGGCGAGAGAGAGAGAGAGAGAGAGAGAGATTTAGAATCATGTGCTCATTCTCTCGCTCTCTCTCTCAGTTATAAATATCTAACTTTATTTATTAATTATATTTAATATTAGTTAATTGAGATTAATTAGTTAAAGTATTATTTTAATATTATATATTTTTGTATATAATTAGAATAATAAAGTAATTAATCAAAAAAAATTATTAACATTAACTAATACAAATAATTTTTATTCATTTTTCACTTTTCACTTACCTATCTCAACCAAACACATATGTCAATTTTTTTACTTTCCATTTTTCACTTTTCTTCCTCAACGAAACACATTTGTCCCCCACTAGAGGGACAAAAAAGTGCATGGATTCCTATCATTCTTTCCTTCATGAAAGTCAAAATTCAAATCCAAATCTACTTCCTGTTTACCAAACAGGCCCTTAAGTAAAAGTTCCATTCACTAACTCTTGCGAGCTTGCAGGAATTTGGTGGAGAAGAGTCTTGTGAGAGCGAGGAGAAAGTAAGAGCTCTTCCTTGACTTCCAAGAGAAAGAGAAAATAATGGGGGAAAAATGAAGGGGTGATCAGCCATACATAAGTCTCTATAACATATCTGAGTCGTTGGATCGAAATCGAATGGTTGAAATCAACATACAAAACCTCTCTTACCACTTACACCATAAAAACAGTATATTGGACAGTATAATAGGTAGTGTAGTATCCAGTATGCGATTAGACAAGGAAAAAATAAAGAGAAATTTTGACTTACCCCCCACTTGAATTACCACTATTAAGGGTGCACCCCACAGTTTTGCATTAATGAAGAAATGCCCCCACTTTGGATGGAAACCGTCTAGGACTAACGGTCAGAGGCTTTGACCAAAAAAATCGGACGAAAATACCCTTCACATTGTCTTCTTCCTCTTCCCTCTTCTCCTCCTCGCCGCCACTGCCCCCCTCCTCCCCGCCGCCACTGCCCCCAACCTCCCTCCCCGCCGGCCGTCGCCCTCTTCCCCGCCACTACTGCTGCTTCCCCCTCCTCCTCCCCGCCGCCGGTCGCCCTCCCTCCCTGCCGGCCCCCCTTCCCTCCTCGCCGCCTCCCGCCCCTGCCCCATCCTCCCTGGCCGCTGCCCCCTCCCATTCCAGCCACTACTGCTGCTTCCCCCCCTCCTCCTCCCCGCCGTCGGTCGCCCCCCCTCCCCGCCGCCCCCCTTCCCTCCCCGCCGCCCCCCGCCCCTGCCCCGTCCTCTCTGGCCGTTGCCCCTCCCATTCGCGCCATTGCTACTGCGAGGCTGTTGCTGCAAACGATGTCGACCCAGATGGAGGGACGACGCCGGCCGGCGAAGGGGGGAGCGCAGCGACGGGGGGCAGGGGTGACGATGGGAAGGAGGGTTCGCAGCGGCCGGCGGTGGGGAGGGGGGTCGCAGCGGTGGGCAGGGAGGTCGGAGCGGCCGGCGGTGGGCAGGGGGGTCGCAGCGGCCGACGCTGGGAAGGGGGAGGTGGCAGCGGGGAGAGGCGGTGACGACGGGGAGGAGGGGGCAGTGGCGGTAGGGTGGAGGAGGGAGACAACACACAGGGTAGGGTATTTTCGTCAAATTTTTTGGGTCAAAGCCTTTGACCGTTAGCCCTAGACGGTTTCCGTCTAAAGTGGGGGCATTTTTTCATTAATGCAAAACTGTGGGGTGCACCCTTAATAGTGGTAATCCAAGTGGAGGGTAAGTCAAAATTTCTCAAAAATAAAATAAAAAACTTAATTTTCAGTATTCTCGTTCTATGTGCGTATCCTGGACGGGATACATGACCATACTATAGATCTCTACAAATCTCGAAAAGTCCTTGGGTTGACACGGTTGTCAATAAACTCATGAATAATTAAATTGCATAAGTCACTAATAGTTTTTTTTTAAACTAAAGTATATATGGATCGAGACTTTTCGTACTATCTTCGATGCACGTGAAACGAGAAAATTTTGATGACCCGTAAAACTATCAATAATCAAATCTAGTACTGCATAAATCAATTATCCTTGATTACGGCACAAAATTTATAAAAAAAAAATAATACATGGTAAATATTCGCGTATTCGTATACAAATATCAATATAGTGAGACAACCCTTCCATTTTTTTTCCTATATATATTCACATCGATTTATGCTTGTATAAGGAGATGGTTTGAGATCTTTAGGGAGACATTGGTATGCAAAATACTATATAGCCAAAAATTCTATATTTTCGGAAATCAAATTTCAAGTAATTAAATTATCTGAAAAACTACATTCCCATGTTTGGTGACTGTATAAATATTCACGAAAAAAAAAGATAAAATAAACTTAAAAATAAAAAATGAAAAAACCCCAAAAACGAAATAATGTCAAAAAAGTAAAAACGAAAAAAAAATCAAAAAACGAAAAAAAAAAAAAAAAAACCGACCAAAATACAAAAAGAAGAAGACCAAAACGTGAAAAATGAAAAAAAAAAAGTCAAAACCAAAAAACAACAAAAAAAAGCTACAAAAATGACAAAAAAGACAAAAAAAAACAACAAAAGCGACAAAAAGCAAGAAAAATGAAAACAAAAAAAAGGATAAAAAAGGACCCAAAAATGACAAGAAAAAAAATGACAAAAAAGAAAGAAACGACAAAAAGAAAAAAAGAAAAAAAAATAACCAAAAACACAAAAAATGGACAAAAAATGGAAAAAAAATAAAAAACGATAAAAAAACTACTACAAAAAAGACAAAAATAACAAAAGATGACAAAAAAGAGAAAAAGAAGAAGAAACAAAACGACAAAAAAAACAAAAAATGACAAAAAAGAGACAAAAAGACAAAAACTACCAAAAAGAACAAAAAGCAACAAAAACCGAAAAATTGACAAAAGCTATAAAAAACGATAAAATACGACAAAAGACAACAAAAAAGATAAAAAGAGACGAAAAACGACAAAAAAACGACCAAAAGCAACAAAAACGACAAGAAAGGATGAAAAACGACAAAAAGGAGCGACAAAAAAGAGAAAAAACGACAAAAAGGAAACAAAAACGACAAAAACTACTAAAAACGACAGAAACGACAAAAGACAACAAAAAAACGACAAAAGACAACTGTAAAACCCGCAATCTGATTTTGTGGAATTTTTGGATAAATTAGAATTATTGAATTTTTGGGATATTTGTCCGATTTTGTTTTGTCAGCATAGTTCTGGATTCCCAGTTAGAGTTTTATTATTATTATTATTATTATTATTATTATTATTATTATTATTATTATTATTATTATTAGTCGGATTAGGAAAATATTATTTTTAAAATTAATCATTGGATTTTGATTGTGGTCCTGTCCCCGATCCCGTGCTCGGAGTCCAACACCGAGTCCGGACACCGACCCCGAACTCGAACCAGACCCCGTTTTCCGAACCCACCCTTGGTTTTCCCATTAAAACATGAAATTATATCTAGGTATATATATGTATACATATGTTGATCTGATTAGTATTAAAAAATAACATAAAAATCCTATTTTCTAAACTACCCAGACTTGGAAAAACCCCTCTTTCTCTCGGATGACTCTCCCCCATATCCAGACAACCGCTCCCCACTCTCTTTCTCCTTTCCCTCTCCTCCACAATCACTCTCCCTCTATTTCTTCTTCTCCATTTCTTTAAAAACCACCCCTGCTCTAATCTATCTCCCAATTCTCATTTTTCCCATCTCCTTTTTCCCCATCTCCCCTTCCCCAAGCTTCGGCCGACTCCTTGTTGTGGCGCCCGGCCAGATCAGCCCACCTCCGTCCGCGCGGCTCCCGTCCGCGCTAACGACCCCGCGCGCAGCCCCGACCGGCACCGCCGGCGCCGGACCTCCCCGCAACAGCTGGACCCCCGCCGGCTATTCTCCGTCGCGCGCCTTCCACGGCCTCTACGCGGCCCACCTCCGTCCGACCCGCCCGTCTCCCGCGCGGTGCCCATCCCGGCGCAACCCCATCTGCGACCGCCCCTTCCTGTGTGCCGTCCTAACTGGCCGGCCTTCCCTCTCCCATCTTCTTGGTCGGCCCCTTTTCGAGCTCACAGCCCCGATCTGCGCCGATCCAGACCTGCCCGGCCGACCTCGCATCCGCGGCCGCCGCTGCTCGGCCCCGTCTGTAGCACGTCCCCACGGGTTTCCCGACCCGCCGACCTCCGTCGTGCCGGATCCCGTGCGCGCCTCCGCTATTTTTGCGGCCCCGCGACAGCGCTACCGCTGTCCGCTTCTCGGCCACCCCGATCTCCGTCCGTTGTTCCCGTGCCCCGATCCGCTGTCCGCAGTATCTCGTGGGTCCAAATCCGCTGTTCCCGTGGCCTGTCACGCCCCGCTCCCGCAAGAGTGATCGTCCTCGCTAAGACGTGATGCCGCACGGGCCTAGGTTGCGCCCGTGCAAGGCTATGTCCGAAAACGACCGATTTTAGCTAGGTCACAGAGTCGCACAGAGTGTTCCCATTTGCAGCGGAAAGTAAATGAACACAAATTGAAGCAAATTCAAACTCTTTATTGACATTCAAGAAGTTTACAAGCGGCGCTAGGCCGAGATTACAAATCGCTCAAGCTCTCCCTCTCTGAAACATAAAAGACGTGCCAAATGGCTTACAAGATGGAATGATTCATGATGATGTTCCGATACATTATGTTCTGTATATGGTGCTTCATCTTCTTGCAACGCTCCAAGGCCCTAGAGAGAGCTCCGCGCCTTAGCACGTTCGAGGAAAGCTCCGCACCCGACGACGTCTCCTGCATCCTGCAAGCAGACTGTGGGGTTATCAGTACATTGTTATGCACTGGTGGGGAGGCTAGCTCGCCCATAATGCTATCATTACCAAATACGTTATATTTACTTTTGTGCACTGTCTATCATTCATTGTCTTACTAATCTTGCCTTAGGGTCAATTTTATGGCACATATCATAACCTATCTCGTGTTGCCGAATTCAAGTATCGTATGGAAATACATGCACGACTTACCTATACTTACCGTCCGGCCTTCCCTGTCCAAAGTAAACCAAGTTAGTCAATAATTCATATAAACTTCCAATGTCAGCGCGTGTCCCTGCCTCAGGTCCTAGCGCGACGTAGGCGTGTTTTCTAACTCAATTTCATGAAGTACTCTTTATCCTTTGGTGTGTTATATTTCAAGCCTGTTCATAAGGCACTTCATTTAGTTAACTTAGACCACTTTGTTCAATGCAAGGACTTGCACGTGGATTGCCACCAGCAAAGCCCACTTAACTCTATATGCACCGGTCGCTGGCATCACAAGCCATCTTGGACCCTTTTTCCATTGGTATTTCGCAACTATTCAGAGCGTGCGGGCTGGTACACGTTGATAGTGTCTTGAAATACCCTGCACTTACGTCCCCCGGGTGACCAAGCCCACACCCAGGCAACCCGTAAGCCCCCTTTGATTTCCGCCTAAGCCGGCCACGATCCTCCCTTTGATCATGCCGCAAAAATCCCTTATATCTCCCACCTCCCGTATACGAGAGGATTGTCCACGACCATTTCGTATTATTTGTCCTTTTTAACTTAACGGCTGTCTCCGAGCCGTAGGCTAACCCTTAGCCATAATGCATTATCGACCAGATTGGCGTCCGTGGAGCGCGGGTAGCGAGCCCCGTTGTACGTGTCCGTCATACCTGTCGCTAACCATTCATTTCTTTCTTATCTTTTATTCATTCTTTCTTTCACTTGTCCGTTCGTTCATTGATTTATTCACGTATTCATTTATTCATTCGTCGATTCATTCATTCACTTATTCGTTCATTCACTTATTCGTTCATTCATTCATTCATACATTTTTGCAACTTCCCGTACGGGAGTCGCATTGGCGACCCATCGGTCTCATAGTCTTTCAATGTTGCTATACTCTACTCGGAGCGACTATGTTGATAGTCTTCCATTTTTATTATTGTAAACCATTCATTGTTTCATTGTTGAACGCATAAGGGACTTGCACGTAAGCTTGTGCCTTAGCACGAGCGTGGAGCGCGGTGCGAGAGTTCTCACATTTTCCATGTTCTTTTCCATATTCTATACAAGCATACAAGATAGGATTATTCCCTTAGCTAGGTGCGTTGAATCATTTATTAGCATGCGCGGAGTTATCGCCTAGCGATTCTAGCATTAGTGTCTGTATTGTTATGTGTCTAGGCTAAGCAAAGACGGGTTCATCGGAGCCACCCACCTTAGCGATGTTCGTATCGGCCGAGCGATACTCCGAGCGCGCCTTTGAAAGTCTAAGTCTGGATTCCTCTTGACGGGCCAATGTAAGCCTTGCATCGATTCTTCATTAGGTCGATGCCAACTCTTCGGGTCGATGGCTCGTTCGAGTCGTTGCACTTGCCGTTTGAATCGGCGTTCCGCTAGGACGGAGCGGGTTATTATATAATACACCACTCAAAACAAGTCTCGTCCTTGAGACTTCCTGAGTGCAGGTCATCCTACCATTCCTCGTGTCGTCGTATTTCTTAGACAAATTCTATCGAACGACTCTATCGTTCGATGGCATCGAATTATGCTCGGTTATCCTTCCAAGTTTTATGTTGCATGCGTTTGGTAAATTTTATGGAATGACTGTCCATTCATTTTAGACTTGATGGTACTTATTCAATTGTTGTTCATGCGCATCTCAACACCCACTTGCAGTTACATTCGAGTTCATCATATCGCTACGTGGGGACTGTGCACATATTCAAGGTGTCTCCCGAATACGTACATTTCAACCAGGCTTAGCGATTAACAAAATCGGACAAGCTACTCGTGATAGTTTTGATTTGTCGATCGTTTCACTAATTTCGATTTAAAATCGAACTTGTGCGCATCTCACTATCGTTTATCTTGATCCTCGAGATGATCCGATTCGTTTCTCAAGCGTTCTTGTCTACGATTCAATTTCTTCTTCTTAGCAGAGTCGACCAAGTCTTAAGTACCTTTCGTCCGATTCAAAACCAAGTATTGCACTATCATCGAGTACGTCTTCCTATCAATGATTCAATTTGTTATCCCAACTTTACTTGCGCATCATCCATTCCTATCATTCGCTTTTGTTTGGGGCCAATCTCGTCGTCGCTCACGCACACTCCCTGTTCTCCGTCCTACTCTAAGTCTTGTTGTCCCAAGTCTATCGTCCGTTCAGACGATACAGTAAAGTAAATCGCATAAGTTCAATCACTCGGCATAGGGTCATCTGCCTATCCGCTAGGTCATCTCACAGGGTCATAGTTACATGTCAAGTCCGTGGCTCATCGTGCAAGGTCGTTGCACGACGCTCGCCCCAAATCCTATGGTCAAACCATTTGTTCGTTTGTACGGGAGTTTCTACCCAAGTTTGCTCCACTCAAACTTCTAAACATCAAGCAGTGTTCACCCTTATTCACATCAACACATTCTTCGCTCCAAGTTCGAGCTCGTTAGGAAAGTCATCCTATGATAGGTTATCCTCAACAAAATTCTCGACATGTTAATATCGTGCGTCCGCACTAGCAATTATCGTAGTCTATCTCTTCAAGTATGTTTTGATATAGTTTACCTATCCAATTCACGTAGTCGATCACAAGGTCGTCTAGCCTTACAATATGTCGTGCCCCGATCTCACGCAAGTCTGATTATCTGTCACGACCCGTACCCTAGAGTAAGGGCACGAGACGTGGGTACGTCCAGCCTACGCCGCAGTGTCGGCGGTAGAACGCTGTCCTAGGTCTCAATGCATCTAACAGTATAAGGCAGAGCAGTTTATACTCCCCGAATGGGGGTGATATAGCAGAATGTAAACTCAATCACAACTAAGGAAGAAGAAGCACGATATGATATAGAACTCAAATGAAATACAGATGATCAGAAGGGTCTAAGTGTCTAAGATAACAACTCAGCAACATCCAGAAATACAAAGTCTCAACTACAGAGTATGAAAGAATATATACAATCCAGATCTCAATGACATAAATAAAGCCTAACTAAGCTAGTCTAGGCAGTAGGGGTAATGTCATCAGCTAGAGCTGGGTCCTCCTGAGAGTCTAGCTCACAAGTGTCGTCTAGGGCTATCCCATAGAAGGTATCCACATAGGCCTCCTCCTCGTCCTCTGTAATATTTTTAACAGGTCCAGTCAGGACAGAGCGAGCACAATACATCTCAACAGTTCATAGCAGGTTAGAAAATATAATCATACAGTAAAGTAAGATACAGGAAACTGAAGAAAGTACAGAATATAAACAGAGAGAGAACTGTAATAGAAATATCTACTATAAGTAGAGAACTAACAGTGGCTAGTGAGTCAGAGTACAATATAAACATGTGAATGGCATAGGAGATTCTGATGAGACACTACGGAGGTGATCAGATGAGATACTACTTGGATATTATTCACATGTCTACTTCTACTCCCCCGTACCCCCAATCAATACACAAGGATCCAGCCAGGTTATGTTATGATCCATGCAATGGCCCACAAGGGGTGATACATGGTAGGCCCAAAAATGGGTAATTCTAGAAATGTCCATAAATGGGTGATTCAAAGAAGACTCTGTGATCATGAGAGTACATGTCACAAGTGATCAATGAACCATGAAGCATAGTGATACACAATGTAAGTGAAACGCACAGAACATGTAGTATCCGATGCTCCCTGAGGGGATAACATCTCAAGAAGGGATCCATATAGTACTAATCCGTGTGACCAACGTGACAGTATCAAGTAAAGTAATTTAAAGCAGGAGAATAATTCTAAACAGGATATGAAATGATCAGAGACTGTACTCGCCTGTATCCTGAGTATCTGAAGAATATCTACTGTCTGAGGAGTGGTGTCTGTCTCCTATAGAATAGTACAAGTCACCATAAGTCTAAAATGATATAACAGACTGCTACAATACATCTACATGAAGTTTAGGGTCAAACTGGACTAAAGTCAACTCTAGTCAACTAGACTAGTCAAACTAGGTCAACTAGGTCAAGTTCTAGCCCAAACAAGTCTAACAAGTCTTACTAGGCCTAACCAAGCCTAGGCTAGCACTCACACAATCACAAGACAATGTGAACCACAACAATACATAATATAAAATAGATAATATATATAAATACATACCTTCATACATACATGCATATCCACATTACATACATATTTATATATATAGGCATATGCTACATCATGCATATTTACATAGTTACATAGATATATACATTCATGCACATTTACATACATACTTTTATACATTATATATGTTAACATTCATTACAATGTATTATATTTTACTTATACCTTTGATTGATTGATTCATTCATATATGACATTCATGCATATTACATACTTACATGCATCTATACATTATATATATTGTATACAACATGTAAAAATAGAAGAGGAAAAAAGGGGGAAAAACTAAAAAGGAAAGGGAAGGGAAGAAAAATGTAAGAAAAAGAGAAAACAGTGGACATATACATGCTTGCATCATATATTCTACATTACCATACATGCTATCATTGTATATTGCATTATATTATTTATATATTATGCATTCATATCTATCATTACATGTATACCTTGCATTCATATCTAGCATTCATTATATACTTTCATGCATACATTGTATATCATTCTTTCATTCATGCATTTATGCATTGCTTACATACATTATATTAATTGCATTCCTACATGCTTGCATTCAACCATATATATACATTAATGTAAAGAGGATATATATATCATTTCATTCATCTAATATATCATGTATTACATACTCTATATTCATTTAATATCCATACTACATAGGCTCATAGGTTACACAAAATGCATATATCGTATATTTACTCTTCTACTTAAAATCAATACTGTACCAATTAGGCCTCTACTAAATTCTAGGATTAAATTATGTTGTAGCCCTTCGTGTTAGCTTTCCGAAACTTTAAACGGATCGCATTTTCGTGTCCGAAAGCTCCCGAAATCGCAAAAATATCGAAACACGTTCGTCTTTCGTACAGCTGACACTCAAATAATTCTACAGAAAATTACAGAAAGGATTTAGCTTATTAAAATATATATTAGGAAAGCTAACTTCGATACGGTTCTTTTAAAAAAACGGAAGATAAATCGGAGTTCTAAGCTAAAAGTTATGACATTTCTAAGTTGTTTTGGTTAATAAAAACGTGGATGAATATTATGACGAATTTGAGTTGTTTTGGACAAAAGAACACATATAGGCCAAAATACTTGGATACAAACATAGGTATCCAAATGAAACTCATTCTAACCATCCTAACTAAGATCAATCCACTCTCTAACCATTCTAAAACTGAATTTAAATATCTATTTAAACTATTATCATACATACATACACATGGGGTGTCCTAATTTGGGATATATCAAGTAGGACACAAGACACATATCTAAAATCTTCAAGAGAGCTCCAAATGGCCTCAAATTTGAATCTAAATGGGACACATGCATGAGGATGGATCCTACGGATTCAAAACTAATTTATATGCAAAGGAAATCGATTTAGAGGATGGGTTTTACCTATTGGGAGTGGAATCCCAATGAAATTCTTTAGGACACGGCTCCGATACGAATATCCCTCAAAGTGGACACTCCTCCTTGCACTCCTCTTCCAATCCTTGGTAGCACCTTTCCCTTGGAGAATGGAAATGATTGAGGGAAGGTTTGGTGAAGGAATGATTTGATTTGGAGATCAAATCAATGGGAAGGCTCTCTAAAATTAGGGAAGAACAAAAGAAAAATAAAAGAGGCAAGATTGTAATGAATGAAATGAATCATTCTCCCCTAAAGGTGGCTGCCATAAAGTGTCCATTAGGGCTAATGGAAAATGTCCTAATTGCCCCTCTCTAGTCTTATATGGTTAAGTCTAGACTAGGTTCAAGTTTGGGGTCAAAATGATCTAGTTTTGAGTCTCTAACTTAACCATTCTAACATGATAAAAATTAGTTTAATTAATTAACTTAAATTTTGGGTCTTGTGAGCCATGCTTAACTTAATATTGGGTTCCATCTAGAGTTTAAGCTACCCGGGTCACAATACAAGTCGAAACGAGACGAAACTCAAACCCGACTAAACAAATCCAATAAAAACAATATTAAAAATATAAAAAATTTCAAAAATATGAAAAATGACCAAAATTATAATACATCAATTTAAATATTATTAAAATAATCTAAAATTTAGCAATTAATCAAAATCCTAAATAATTCAAAAGTCACAAAATGACCAAAATATCCTTAGCCTAAAAAGTTGTAAATAGTCATTCTAATCACATGGTTAGGTCCCCATGGTCATAGTTAGTCTTTAGGCTCAACAGTTCTAGAGTTCACTAGCTAACACATCAAAATTATAATTCACCAATTTTAAATAGTATTATATTAATTAAAAATTCTCATAAATCATAAATCCTATTATTAAATAATAAACTTTTACAAAAGTTCAAAATTATCCTTATTTTAGAAAAGTGGGTGTTACATTATCCACGGCGGACATGAATCACCATGTCAACATTCCCGCGGGATAATCGTTCTCATCGGGACGTAATTCTTGCGTTGCGTCTAGACTTACTCATTTTCGATACGCGGATTGGGCCTACTCAATCCTCGACTTTACTTCACCGTCTATTATACGTTCGATCAATCCTCAATTCACCTTCGCTTCAAACCACAAGTCGTAGCAATCAAAATTGCCATATCAAGGTATTTCGAGTTCGATCATTCCCGCTGGACATGAATCACCATGCCAACGCTCACGCGAAACGATCGTCCCAAATCTGATGTGATGCATGTACGAGGCTGAAGTTGTACTCGCGTAAACAAGATCGTTGTCGTTGTGGTTAACACCGAACAATCAAGTCACTTCCCTTCTTCATCCAAACGTTCATTCCTATAAAAATCTCCAACATAGCATTCTTCAAAACAATAACTTCTAACACGATCGTCATTCATCGAATCAGAGTACCCCCGAGTTATTGTATATCGATCTTTGATACGCCTCAATACCATCGATGATGTACATAACCCGACGATCTTCCTTTTACAACGAATTCCAAGTCGTACAACTTAATTTCCTCAATTCACATTGTCGCGTGCTAACTCTTCATCAAGCAACATCTATTCAAAATCCTTAGTCATTCTCGTATCTCTAAATCAATGTTTTCCATACACGCTATCTTTCGATCGTGCTATCTTCGATCTCGTCTGAGTATTTCGTCTTAACTCAAGTTTCAATCCATTCGACAAATTTTTAAAATCGCATGTACGATTTGCTACGTTTCCTCGACCAACACACCCATTTACTTTATCGTTTCGAAATTCACACTACGCATTCTTGATTCGTCCGAATGATATTTCGTTTGAGACTCTCAAAGTCGCAACCAACTAAGCGTTACTCGTTCTAAGGCTTTGCGCGATATCATCGCTTGCCGACGTATTCGTTATATCCGTAAATCCTTTAGTCTCGCTCGAACAATTTCTATGTCGTCCATACACCACTTAGGGTTCGAGCCACTCGGCTAGACAACGACACTCGCTCTTATTCTTCTTCAAACCTATCACATACACCACTCGGAGTCAAGTCATTCTATAAATCCTCAAAAGATCATTCGATTCCCAATTCTTACGACCCGCACCCAGTAAAAGGGCACGAGAAGTAACGAACGCCCAGCCTACACCGCAGTGTCGGCGGTAGAACGCTGTCCTGAGTCACAGTATCTAACACAGTCTAAAATAAACTCCGAATGGAGAGTAATAATAGTAACTCAATCACAATACTAAGATGGAATAGAAGAATGAATCTCAAGAGAGTCACAAATAAAAGTCTAGGTGTAAACAACTAGAATAAATCTCAAGTACAAAAGTACAACTCATAAAGTCTCAAATAGAAAATACAAATAAAGAACTAAGTCTCAGCTAAACTATAGGCAAGTCCTCAGCGACTGTGGGATCCTCCTGAGGGTCCACGTCGCCATTGTCATCTAAGCCAATGCCATAATAGGTAGGACAGTACTCCTCATCAATACCTGTAAATTTTTTAACATGCCCAGTCAGGACGGAACGAGCACATATCTCTCACAACAGTTCATAGCAGGAATGGACATATAAAGCAAGCTATAGAAAACTATACATGAATCGCTGTAAAGAAAATTAACAAGAAAGAGAGACTATAAAATGATATATAATATGACAATAGAGAAATATAACCTTCTACGTGAATCATAGCATGAATTGGTTATGTAAACGGTCTGGGTTGCACATGGATACAACTATGGAGTGCACATGGATACCTACTGAGGATAATGATCACATAACTAACTACACTCTCCCTGCCCCCAATCAATATAAAAAGATCAACACATGTTATGTTATTGCACATGGATATCAACTACTGTATACATGGAGGTCATATGGTCATGAGTGTACATGAATAACATATGAGTGCACATGGATAAATATGAATACATAGAGTACATGATGGCCATGATAAAGTACATGAACATGACATACTCGATGTATCCGAGGGGATAACATCGCATGAAAAGATCCAGAGTAATCCATGTGAACATCGTGTCAGCATCAAGTATACTAGTCTATAACAAGAGAATATATCCAAAGAAGTATGAAAAGATCAAAGAATGTCCTCGCCTGGCAAATCGAACTGCTGATGATGAGGTGTAGCTAAACCGGGGCAATATAAACCTATTTAAAGTGCACACATATCACAACCAAGTCTACAATATCAAAAGAAATAGCTACAATGCAAGACTACATGCTTCTAGGTCCATTTTGGTCAAAGTCAACCCTCGATCAACTCTGGTCAAACCTGGTCAACGCTGGTCAAACCTGGGTCAACTGGTCCGTCTACTAAATTCTAGGTCATACACAAAATTTTAGGTCATTCGGAGTTCGTTTGAGTTGAATTGGATCAAGTTTGACCCAAAGTTGACTTTTGTCAATTTGGTCAACTTGTCGGCCAATTCGACTAAACTAAACTCGAGATGACAAACCAAATCTGTCCTAGGGCTCCTATAGTCATGTACACAACTACAATCTATTCTAAGAGAATTAACAAGCAAATATATATATATATATATATATATATATATATATATATATATATATATATATATATATATATATATATATATATATATATACATATAGGTATATACACACATGTGTATATACAATACAATCAAAACCCAAAACTAACAAAAATGGTGTGTGCGTGTGTATGTACTGGTGCTTACCGAAATAAGGTCAAATCTGAGATTAAAATCATTCAAACATAATCATGGTATTACCCAATTACTATACTATTATATACATCTATATAAAGTAAGAAAACTATATATATATATATATATATATATATATATATATTACTTATATATATATATATATATATATATATATATATATATATATATATATATATATATATATATATATATATATATATATATATATATATATACAAAAGCTCAAATGGAAAGATATATATATATATATATATATATATATATATATATATATATATATATATATATATATATATATATATATATATATATATATATATATATATAAAAATATATATATATATATATATATATATATATATATATATATATATATATATATATATATATATATATATATATATATATATCTTTCCATTTGAGCTTTTGTATATATATATATATATATATATATATATATATATATATATATATATATATATATATACAAAAGCTCAAATGGAAAGATACGCAATGATGCGTGATACTTAGAAAGCCTAAAATCTGGAATAATTCCCCCTCAACCCATTCTCCACGTATATGTGTTAGGAATGGGTTTTAACGGGGTTAAACATATATATATAGTTAGATATATGCATAAAGCTATATATAGTAAACACATATATCCATAAATGATGGAAAATTGTGAAACAAAGCCAAAAGTTGATTCTCACATATTTGATATATCATATAAGTCCTGTAAACTCAGAATTTAGAAGCTAAAACGCTGGAAATCGAAATATCACATATCAACTAAAAATCGAAATATCATATAAATCTCAATTTTTCCAATTCAATGAAAATCCGATTATGCTTGGAAAAAGGCAAACAAATAGGTGATGATTCCGTAGATCACTTCTCTCAAGTTCTAATTATCATATATGAACTAACCATTCAGAAAATATGGATTAAAAAGTCAAGGATCGAAAAATCACATTTATATTCAAAACTTTGAACCCGAAAAAAACCAAATTTTGACAAAACGACTCAAAACGCAAAATACACCAAATCAACCCACGAAACTCGGCATACACGCTGGTCTCAACCTACGTGATACGCCCGGGTACTCTCGGGTTCGAAATTGTGTCCGTGTCGTATCCACAGAACGCGTATCAGAATTTTCCGATACCGCATGGTACGCGTGCGTTCTCGCTCGTTTGAGCGCCGCACAGGCAACGAAACGCCACGTGCTCGTGCACGTAGCTGGGGGGGGGTCCTGGGGTAGGTTTAGGACACAACAACACGGCAACACGCTGCCCAAAACAGCGTACGCAGACCCACGTACCCGCGGGGCCTGCTGCGCTCGCGCGCCCTCGTGCGCGTGGTGCAGGCCTCGCTGCTCCCTCGTCGGGCCACGCTGTGACTTGGGATTCATCCTACGGGTCGTCTATGTCAAGGTCAACATGTTTTGTGTCCTGGAACGGGTCTTCGCTGCATCGTGTGCGCGCACGAAGTCCGTTTCCCGCGACAAAAACGAAAGTCTGAATGTACAGTGGCTGAGCGGTGCACGCGCGATATCTCCGCGCTCGCTCAACGAACAGTCGTGAAATTTTATGAGAATGAGGGCAGAGGTTGCCCCCATGTGCTCACAAATTTTCACACAAAAATACGCTTTATGTATCGCGCAAAGACACACGGACAGCAGGGCACGCACGGCCTCGTGCACGGGATCCGTGCACGTACGTCCGTTGCCCGAAACGCCGCTGAAACGATGTCAAACCCAAATCCGTCTTCACGAAAGTTTATTAAAATCATATTATCTAAACATTCATGAAGACATAAACGAAAAATAACAACTTTCTATCCTAAGCGGCATTTCGTCGAACACGTGCCGTAAGGGACCGACACGGGCTCGATACCTCCATCAAACGGAGTCGAAATCCCACCAAATTTTGTGGGCAAGGCTAGGGCACCAATATGGATGCCAAAATGAAGAAAAAACTAGATTTGCAATGGTAGATTATGGTTTTACCTATTGAGTGTCAAAATTTAATGATCGGGGCTCCTCGGTTGTCGTGTCGGCCGATTTTCTGCCAGCAAAACCTTTTGTCTCCACTCCACAAATGGTCCAGCAGATCCTCCTCTCCTTGACGAGCGCAACGGAATTCGTTTGGGAAGAAACGGACTCCGGATGAAGGAAAAAGGTGTTTTGGAGAGTTGGATCTCTTAGGGTTTCTTGGTGGAGGCTACAAACTACAAGTGAATGCAACAATGGAAGGGGGTACTGATGTTGGGAAGCCAAGGGGCATTCTCTAGGGTTAGGTTTTCACTTAGGCCATCTCTTTCTCAAGTAAAAATGGGCTCAAGTCAAAAAGCTCAAAGGCCTACATGCAAAAAGGCTAATTAAATGATTAAAAGCCTTAAAAAATATTCTAATGCACAAATTAAATTCTAAAAATAAAAATAAACATTCTAATGCAAGGTTAGGCCCCTATACAAGTCCACTAGGGTTAAACTAGTTGCTAGCACAAACAAGAGTCAACATATTCAGAAAATCACACAAAGGTCAAAAATGGCTGAAATGACTGAAATACCCTTCTATGAAAAAATGGATGTTACACCAATCGCTGTGTTCAATCGTGCGCTCGCCCATTCCTCAAAGTCTAAGAACCAGCTCCCGTGCTCGCTTTAGCGTTGGTCAAATAGCGTCTCTATCAACATACGTTCTAAGTCTCACTTATTCTGGTCCGAGCGATAGTCGATCTCGGGCGCAAACTCGTTCGCACCAGAAGGTCTAGGTGCGCGATACTCCGCACAACTTAGCCAAAGGTTGCATGCATAACCATCCCGTTCGAACTATACTTCGGTCTCACGTACACGTTCGCTAGTTTCAGCATAAGGTTATTCAAGTACGCACTGCGTTTGCTAACTTTTAGCATACGTTCCTTCCAACTCGAGTCCGTCACGGTTTGGCACAAAGGCCTTCGCCTATCGATCCCGTTCAATCGAGTACTTGTACGAGCTTTTAAAAATATTAGACTTATTGTATGGAACATTCCGAGGCACAACGAGAGAGAGCGTACACTTCTTTTATTTTAAAACGAGCTTTCAAAACTGAGAGAATCGAAATGAAGTCCAAGGACGTAAAGCCGTGCTCTGATACCAATCTGTCACTTTCCGCTCCCGCAAGAGTGATCGTTCTTGCTAAGGCATGATGCCGCACGGGCCTAGGTTGCGCCCGTGCAAGGCTATGTCCAAAAACGGCCGATTTTAGCTAGGCCACAGAGTCGTACAGAGTGTTCCCATTTGCAGCGGAAAGTAAATGAACACAAATTGAAACAAATTCAAACTCTTTATTGACATTCAAGAAGTTTACAAGCGACGCTAAGCCGAGATTACAAATCGCTCAAGCTCTCCCTCTCTGAAACATAAAAGGCGTACCAAATGGCTTACAAGATGGAATGATTCATGGCGATGTTCTGATACATTATGTCCTGTATATGGTGCTTCAGCTTCTTGCAATGCTCCAAGGCCCCAGAGAGAGCTCCGCGCCTTAGCACGTTCGAGGGAAGCTCCGCACCCGACGACGTCTCCTGCATCCTACAAGCAGACTGTGGTGTTATCAGTACATTGTTATGTACTGGTGGGGAGGCTAGCTCGCCCATAATGCTATCATTACCAAACACATTCTATTTACTTTTGTGCACCGTCTATCATTCATTGTCTTACTATTCTTGCCTTAGGGTCAATTTTATGGCACATATCATAACCTATCTCGTGTTGCCGAATTCAAGTTTTGCATGGAAATACATGCACGACTTACCCATACTTACCGTCCGGCCTTTCCTGTCCAAAGTAAACCAAGTTAGTCAACAATTTATATAAACTTCCAATGTCAGTGCGTGTCTCTGCCTCAGGTCCTAGCGCGACGTAGGCATTTTTCCTAACTCAATTTCATGAAGTACTCTTTATCCTTTGGTGTGTTATATTTCAAGCCAGTTCATAAGGCACTTCATTTAGTTAACTTAGACCACTTTTTTCAATGCAAGGACTTACACGTGGATTGCCACCAGCAAAGCCCACTTAACTCTATATGCACCGGTCGCTGGCATCACAAGCCATCTTGGACCCTTTTTTCCCTTGGTATTTTGCAACTATTCAGAGCGTACGGGCTGGTACACGTTGATAGTGTCTTGAAATACCCTGCACTTACGTCCTCCGGGTGACCAAGCCCACACCCAGGCAACCCGTAAGCCCCCTTTGATTTCCGCCTAGGCCGGCCACGATCCTCCCTTTGATCATGCCGCGAAAATCCCTTATCTCTCCCACCTCCCGTATACGAGGGGATTGTCCACGACCATTTCGTATTATTTGTCCTTTTTAAATTAACGGCTATCTCCGAGCCATAGGCTAACCCTTAGCCATAATGCGTTATCGACCAGGTTGGCGTCCGTGGAGCGCGAGTAGCGAGCCCCGTTGCACGTGCCCGTCATACCTGTCGCTAACCATTCCTTTCTTTTTATCTTTTATTCATTCTTTCTTTTCTTTCTTTCACTTGTCCGTTCGTTCATTGATTCATTCACATATTCATTTATTCATTCGTCGATTCATTCATTCACTTATTCGTTCATTCATTCATTCATACATTTTTGCAACTCCCCGTACGGGAGTCGCCTTGGCGACCCATCGGTCCCATAGTCTTTCAATGTTGCTATACTCTACTAGGAACGACTATGTTGATAGTCTTCCATTTTTATTGTTGTAAACCATTCATTGTTTCATTGTTGAACGCATAAGGGACTTGCACGTAAGCTGGTGCCTTAGCACGAGCGTGGAGCACGGTGTGAGAGTTCTCACATTTTCCATGTTCTTTTCCATATTCTATACTGTAGGTCCTAAAAATTAAGTTGCACCCATCAAAAAGGTAATGAAAATCAAATTGTGCATTCTTCAAATGAACTGCGCAGGAGACAGATTGCACAACAACTCAACTGCGCAAGCTGAACTGCGCACCCATCCAAGCGCGCTAGCTGACGTGGCAACGTCATCATTACCTAACACAAAATCAGATCTTCTGACAATTGACAGCCCGAAGAACGAAGAAACTGTTCGTTTCTTGTGCCACGCCGCCATGACAGCTGTCTAGCACGGTCCAGCTGCCAAAAGCCAGCGCGGTCTGACAGCTCAACCTCAGCGCAATTCGAGTCTTCGCGCAATCCATTGGAAGCGCAGTCTGATGCTAGCACAGTTCAAGTGGCACAATCCATCAAGATAACTGACATTCTGTACGTGGCATACATGCCATCAATTGCTCACCACATAGCAACCGTCTGTGCACGACCATGCGCATTTTAATCAAACAATGCCACGCATCTAATACAGTTGGCCCACGATCGAGTAACTGCCAGCGCAGTTCGCTGCTTGCACAGTCCAATGCCTGCGCAATCCAGAAATAACTACTAATTAGTTATTTTCCAGAACTATATAAATAGAGTTTCAAGTCCTTCATTATCAAGATCAGATCATTCAAGATCATTACCAGAGATCAGGAGTTCTTGCCCAAGTGCTGCTGCATTCTTCAGAGGCTATCGTCTTCACAGTTCACATCGTCCAAGGGATAAAGCGATCGTCTTCAGATCGGATTTCTATAGTTGTACTTTTCCAGAATTCAATTGTAATCTTCTTACAAAGTTTATGAAATAAAGAACACTTTTGTTTTTGCAAACAAAATGGCGACTTTGCTGGGGATGACTTTCTCCTCCGACGAGGAAGTGACAACTCAAATATGACGTTGCGTCTATCGGAAAGACGCAGAAGACACTGGTTGTAAAGGTCAACCAGACGGCCTACGAGGCGATGATCAACTCCGGGACTACTCGTCGCACTGCAACTTTTGCCAAGAGCAAAGTCTGTTCAGTGTGGACTCCAAAGTCCTCTGCACAATCCTCTGCGCAATCCTCTGCGCAGTCTGCTAGTCTGCTGTCTCTGCTCCCAAAACTGCTACACAGTCTGCTGCCTCTACTGCCCATGCACAGTATACTGCTCCTCTTGCCAGTGCACAAACCACTTTTTATGCTATTCTGGCAAAGTACAAGACTCCTCTTCCCCTGACGCAGTTGGCTGCAACTCTTCCTGCGCAGTCCACCACTCCATCAACCAGAGTACAACTCAAGCACTCTGAATTCCAGACTCCTGCTGCGCACACTACAGTGTCTGTGGCTAAAAAGCCATCTGTAAAAACTTTTCATGCGCAACCAGCCAATGCGCCTACTGCCACTTCAACCCCTGCACAAACTGTGCCAGCGCAGTCTAAGAGGGATAGCCTTTTGGCTAATCTCCCTTCTTCTCACAGCAAGGGGAAAAACTCTGCTCCTCTTCCTAAGCACCCTGTTGCTCCAGCGCAATCCACTGGGGGTAGTCTGTTGACTGTTCCTCCTCCTCCTCAGAACCAAGGAAAAGGTCCGTTGGTCTTTTATCAAACTTTCTCGTTTCACGACTTGGAAGACAACAGCGGGAAACGCTATTTAGCCAACCCTTCTTCACAAAACAAAGGAAAAGGTCCTTTGATCTTTTCTCAGTCTTCTCCGGTTTTTACCGTAGAATATCAATCTGAACGTGCCTCGGCACCAATCAGTACAAGAACTCTCTCAAACAAGAGTTCTTCCCTCCCAGGCAAAGGGAAGTGTACTGATCAAAGATGTATTCTGCCTACTCCGGTAGCAGAATTCCGATATCTCCCAACTCTCAGGATATCCCGCTCAAAATAGGGAAAATTACTGGTGTCTCAGACAGAAACCCCTGGGGGTAAATTTGCTGATCTAAGGACTTATCTCAATAGACCAACTTCGGCGAAACGTAAACAGCCAATGCCGAAGATGAACTTGCATCAGAAACAAACTTCCAGGATTAAAAATCCTAACACCTATGCTAATGAAATGAGTACTTCTTTATATACTCATGGGACAAAACATCTGAAGAACCAGAACCATGTTCCGAATGTAGTCAAAGAACATATCCCTCAGACTTCTTCTCCTCCCGTCATTGTTCCTGATCTCCGAGAGCACCTCAAGCAAAAATGGGACAACATCTCAACACCTCCAGTTCAGCCACTTGGACACCATTGTAATCACAAGGTTGTCATCAAGTGCTGTTGTCAGACAACAAAATGATCTGTCTTCGATCGTTTGAATTTTGCAACGTCTGAACCTATGTCAAAAGATGAAGACGAAGTGTTGTACGTTTCCGTCAACATGACTTCTCAAGACACTGGGGGTAGAAAGTGCTCCAAGCACGACAAGCCTCGCAGGCCCAGCCAGCGGTATCTAGATTTACTCCAAGAATCTTCTGAAGGAGTATTTCGACACACCAGATCCCGAAGCCGAGACACAATCGGTCAAAGAAATCTTCTTCAAGATCCTTCTGGTCATCTTCCTACTTCTTATTCAGGAGATGATTCTTTCTCTGATTATGATGCATATAGCAAAAGTTCTGAACAGACAGTATCTTCTACTGTACCTAGAGAAGTGACAGCATACGTTATCACTGAAGACCCAGATGTTTCCAGTTCAGCAAATCAAGAACAACGAATAGCTGCACTGGAAGATAAGCTGAAGACCATGGCTGAAATGGTCGCAAGTATGCATTCTATAATCGTGGCCCAACATACAGTACCACCGACCGTACCTGCTGTAAATCCAGAGATTATAGCATCGTCGGTGCCTGTCAATGCAGGTCTGGGGGTAGTATCTCCTCAAATATCCCATGTACAAATTCAACCTACACCCAGTCAGTCAGGAGCTGGGGGTAGTACCTACCATGCTGTTCCTCCTCCCAACACTCAGCCTGCTCCTTCTGCATCATCGGAGGATGCTAATAAAGCTGTCAAACTCTTGCATACTTAATTCGAGGCCTTCAAAGAGAAGGACAACTTACAGAGATTGGGGATCAAACAACCCTATCCAGTTGAATGAAAGGAAGTCCCATTTTCTCCAAAGTATAAAATCTCTACAATTTCGCTGTTTGATGGCAACACTTCTCCAAGTCAGTTCATTAACCACTTTGAGGTAATGACTGTTCAACTTCAGCCAAATGATGCTCTTCTTACCAGGGTATTCGTTGGCTGTTTAGCCGACGTAGCATACGATTGGTACAGGAGCTTGTCCGATGGCTGTATCACCTCTTTCTCAGGTCTAAAACAAATCTTCTTGGAGCGATTCTACGAGGAAATCAATGATATGACCATGTCAGCCCTCAACAAGATCAAACAAAGACATAATGAAATCGCTGAGAGTTTCATTGAAAGATTCTGCCGAGAAGCATTAAAGATGCCTCCTGGAACTCCGGCCGCTGTCACTATAGATACCTGCAAGGCAAATCTTTTGCCTATTATCAGCATGTGGACGGGGTTAACTCAATTTCAAGACTGGCCATCATTCATTGTCAATGCTAAAGCAGCTGACGTTAGCGCTGACAAATTCAAGCAATTGGGGGTACACATGTCTAATCCCGACCGGAATGAACACCCGATAGCCAGTAGCGGTAATCGCCAGAACAACCGCAAGGGAAAAGAAACTTTGAACATCAATCTGAAGAACAAAGAATCTCTGGCTGTCAACGTAGCTCCACCTATGTTTGCTTCTACTCCTTCTGCCCCTCCACCAAGGGAACCTCGTCCGAAAGTAGAGTACTCTTTTGACGAGAACGACACAGTGAGCATCTTCGATTGCTTAATCAAAAGCAATAAGCTCCAACTCCCAGACCCAAAGAAGCCCGATGAGCCCGGTAAGACTGATCATCCCAAATACTGTGTTTATCACAGGTTCATTGGTCATCCCACTCGAGCATGTTACGTGCTCAAAGGCAAAATTCAAGAGTTAGTCAATACTGGTGTTGTCAATCTTCAACAAGATGAGAAGACTGTTACCGCGAACATGGTCTCAGTACAGTTCGGTAACTTTCCTCCACAGATGGTACATCATGGTATCATCCCTATCCCCAAAGCCACTCTTGAAATCGAGAATCTCCCTCATCCACGGAGTGAAGGTCTCGTCCCCTTATCTCTTGATAATGGCGAGATTATGTGGATCCACCCAGACCTTGTTGCAGACTTCGAGGCTCCTTCTAAGCAAAAAGACCGCTCCAAGGACAAAACAAAGATCTGCAATATGGTGTCTTTTGACCCCATAATTGACGAAAAAATCCTGCTGGGCACCAGGTCAGGAAAAGCCTACCTACGGGAACATTCCGAGACTCAAGAAAATCCTGCTTCTTCTTCCGAGTTTGCTCCAGTGCAACCTGTTTCTACTGAGGGTATCCCTGCTGTGTCTTCACCGGTTGTAGAGCCCATTCCCCCTAAGCCGACAGCAGCCGATAAAGGCAAACAACAAGTCCGCTTCGACAAATCTTTGAAGAAGTCATCTCCTTCTGGACTTGAGAAGCCATACAACTTTGATATTTTTGCCCAACTAGCCAATACACCGGCCAGACTGTCAATCTTCGAGCTCTTGCGCCTCTCCAAAGAGACTCGAGAAACTCTGAGTGAAGCTCTCATGCAGGCGGAAACCTGTCTAACCCTTCTGAAGAAGCCGAAAGCAGAGCCTGTCTCTTGCCTCCATTGTCATAGTGTGTTGGAGTTAATTCCAAACATTACCTTCATACAGGATGATATACTGATGGAAGATAATAGGCATGACCATCCTCTATACTATACATGATATGTCGACTCGATGAAAGTCGATCGTATTCTGATAGATCCTGGGTCTGCCCTGTCACGCCCCGATCCCGCTAGGGTCGTCCGACTTGCCTGGATCCCTGCGAGATCGATCGTCCTCGCTAAGGCGTGATGCCGTGCAAGCCTAAGTTGTGCTTACACAAGGCCATGTACCTGCACAAAACAACTAGTCAAGCAAAAATACACGCACGCACCCATTAGTTAAGCAAAACACACGTACGCACACATTCATTGCAGAAAACCAAATATTGGACACAGAGATTTGAAATAGAAATACTTCTTTTATTCATAAACTTGATAGGAATACAAGTACAAAGCTTTGTGAACTCAAATTTTGCCTTATATTGGCTACATGATTCTCTTTGAAACTCTCTTTGAAAATAGCCACAATGCCCATACATGATATCCCTTTATTACAAGCTGGAATTGAAAGACACCTTCAAAGGAAATAAAAACTTGAAATTTGACTGGAAAAAAAATGAAGCTTCGAGGCAGTCCACAGCTCTACTGGGCTAGACGAGCTTTAGTGCCTCTTTGAAATCCTCCTGTCTCCTTTGTTTTCTGAAAAAGATGCCCACAATGTGGGTCAGCACACATCATGTACTAGCGAGCGGCTCTTCGCCGAAACTCACAAATATCTGCACTAATTCAACATGTGAAGCTACATATTTACTAGTGCTCTTTCTACTTGTCTAGGTTCTTTTTAACAATTCATAAGAAACAATGACAGTAGAATAATCATAACCAACTTACCAACGCCGACAGTCATCCCTGCACAAAATAGGTTAGCACAATTTGCATCTGATATAAAAGCATATTGTTGAATTCTGTATCTTTTGTTAGGTTGCAATGCACTCTGATTTTATAAATGCAACTAACTATATGTTGGTCCACGGGTCATTTCCCATGATTAGCCACTGTGACACATGGGTTCAGCTCGTCGCTAAGGACATTGATGCAACACCCGAGGCCCTTGCACCTCGTAGTGTCTAGACAATCTTCCTCAGGCCGAGCGATTCCAGGTGCCCCCAGACCCGCTCGAGAGATCTAGTTTTCTTGTATACAAGTTGTCCAGGACCTATGCATACTCTATAAGGCGACTGTTATGCAACACATGTACTTATGCTTTGCTTTGGTTTGTGACAGAGCTTGTAGCTCCTAGCTTTGGGACAATTCTGTTACTGTGACAATGTATACAAGTTCGTCTGTACACATCTAACATTTGAAGCATATTCATACGCAACAGATGAAGTGGCAACATAAAATCCAGCATATGATTCAATTCATTATCTTCTCTTTATCTTTTGTTATTGAGGTATCGTTGATCACAGGGACAAGGCAACAGAGTGGACTAGAGATTATTTTTATTAGGGCGTACAAATAAATGCAAGCCCGGTTAGAGCAACTCACCAAGATGAATCTTAGTTGAGAGAAGGAGGGACTTCACGCGCCGTTCACGAACAATTCACGCGGCCTACTTTGGCACCAACAGTTGATTAGCATACTTTGTCTCTTTCTCTCAAGATTCAGAATAAATGCGAAATGCGATGAAAGCGAACAATGAAAATCAATCATCGAAAACTAACACGAAAATGCATTCATCAAAACCAAGCAGCGAGAGAAAACATTCAGGAAAACTTTTGGATTCATTTCAATAGAAGCCAATCCATCAATTGGAATGGTTCATTGCATTTCATCCGTGATCAATCGATACCGGCAAGGTTTTCTCCAAACACTCAGTTCAAGACTGAGCCAGCAAGCCGTACGTATTACATAGTGGACCGCGAGGAGCGGGGCACTAAATAATAACCCACTGAGAAAAAGTTCTGTCCTCAAAACTTAAGATACAAACTCACCTCCACTTTCTGGATCAAGTAAGGTGGAGAGATTGTAGACGCGCGCTATCGCCGTATTGGCACTCCGTAACTGCTGATTTTGCGGATTATCTCGGAGCGGCGGTGGGCCTGGCAGCTGCCCATGCTCCTCTGTGTCATCTCTATTACGATTTTTTTGGGCAGAATCAGACGGCGTGACCCTGCTGGCCACAACCGAAACAAGCTTTGTTCAAGGAACGACATGATTCCTTTATGTGGCCCTTCATGCCACAGAAGCAGCATTCGAAAGCTTTCGTGCGACAATTATCTATGGTGTGGCCCTGACGGCCGCAGTATTCGCACTCTACTGTGTTGCGGATATCCCCCTCTATTTTCTTTTCGCCGTCATGGTATCTTTTTGTAGGCTGATTTCGACCGTACTGAATCTTTGTTGACGCTTTCCTCAGGCTGAATTGTTCCACCTGTAGCGCCACCTCAAAGGCCTGAGAGTACGACCCGCATTCTTGATTCAGCACACTCAGTTGAATGTCGTCATTCAGACCTTCAACGAACCGATCTATGCAAGTCTATTCCGTGGGAAGCATAACAGTAGCAAAGTTTGCCAACTTAGCAAATTCAGATTCATAGTCCTCCACGGACATATTCCCTTATTTCAGTGTGATGAAGTCATGCTCCATCTTCTTGCTCATGGCTGGAGGCAGATATTGATCCAGAAACGCCTTCTTGAACGAGGCCCATGAGATCTTCCCATTTCTAGCCGTTGCGAGCAGCGCCGGCCTCTTCGCCTTCCACCAATCCTTTGTCCGTAGCCGTAGGAGCAGAACGGCACAAACTATCTTTTTGCTACTTGGAACTCCTACGAACGCGAACAGACTCTCCATTTTATCGATCCAGTCCATCACCTTGTCGGGTGACGTCCTGCCTTCAAATTCCGGAGGTTTCGTGTCTAAGAAGTCCTTTGGCCTAAAGGAAGTGTGCCTTTGCGCTGGCTGGGGCTCGCCACCCTCCACGGGCTCAATTTCGGGCATTCCCGTTTGTTTAGCCGCTGCGGTGGTACCTCGATTTGCCGCAAGCGCCGTGACAATTTGAGTCAAGGACTCCAACTGTTTCTGCTGTGCCTCTATTTGGGCCTGTTGTATTTGATTGCGTTCCTCATTGTCCTACCTTTGCAGTTCCAACAATGTCATGATCCGTTCTATAGGATCTGTCGAAGAAGCTGGTCGAGTAGGGGCCATTTCTCTACAAAAGAGTATAACTTCTGTCAGTCTCATAAAATATTATGGACTTATTGTATGGGACATTGGTTTTTTATAACTCAAAATCGGGACTCTTTTGAAAGCCATCAAAATACTTTATATACTTTTTCAAAAATGATATTTACAAGAGGCCAAGGACGTAAAGCCGTGCTCTGATACCACTTTGTCACGCCCCGATCCCGCTAGGGTCGTCCGACTTGCCTGGATCCCTGCGGGATCGATCGTCCTCGCTAAGGCGTGATATCGTGCAAGCCTAAGTTGCGCTTGCACAAGGCCATGTACCTGCATAAAATAACTAGTCAAGCAAAAACACATGCACGCACCCATTAGTTAAGCAAAACACATGTACGCACACATTCATTACAGAAAACCAAATATTGGACACATAGATTTAAAATGGAAATACTTTTTTTATTCATAAACTTGATAGGAATACAAGTACAAAGCTTTGTGAACTCAGATTTTGCCTTATATTGGCTACATGATTCTCTTTGAAACTCTCTTTAAAAATAGCCACAATGCCCATACATGATATCCCTTTATTACAAGCTGGAATTGAAAGACACCTTCAAAGGAAATGAAAACTTAAAACTTGACTGGAAAGAAAATGAAGCTTCGAGGCAGTCTACAGCTCTACTGGGCTAGACGAGCTTTAGTGCCTCTTTGAAATCCTCCTGTCTCCTTTGCTTTCTGAAAAAGATGCCCACAACGTGGGTCAGCACACATCATGTACTAGCGAGCGGCTCTTCGCCGAAACTCACAAATATCTGCACTAATTCAACATGTGAAGCTACATTTTTACTAGTGCTCTTTCTACTTGTCTAGGTTCTTTTTAACAATTCATAAGAAACAATGACAGTAGAATAATCATAACCAACTTACGAACGTCGACAGTCATCCCTGCACAAAACAGGTTAGCACAATTTGCATATGATATAAAAGCATACTGTTGAATTCTGTATCTTTTGTTAGGTTGCAATGCACTCTGATTTCATAAATGCAACTAACTATATATTGGTCCACGGGTCGTTTCCCATGATTAGCCGCTGTGACACATGGGTTCAGCTCGTCGCTAAGGACATTGATGCAACACCCGAGGCCCTTGTACCTCGTAGTGTCTAGACAATCTCTTCCAGGCCGAGCGATTCCAGGTTCACCCAGACCCGCTCGAGAGATCTAGTTTCCTTGTATACAAGTTTTCCAGGACCTATGCATACTCTATAAGGCGACTGTTAGGCAACACATGTACTTATGCTTTGCTTTGGTTTGTGACAGAGCTTGTAGCTCCTAGCTTTGGGACAATTCTGTTACTGTGGCAATGTATACAAGTTCGTCTGTACACATCTAACATTTGAAGCATATTCATAAGCAACAGATGAAGTAGCAACATAAAATCCAGCATATGATTCAATTCATTATCTTCTCTTTATCTTTTGTTATTGAGGTATCATTGATCACAGGGACAAGGCAACAGAGTGGACTAGAGATCATTTTTATTAGGGCGTACAAATAAATGCAAGCCCGGTTAGAGCAACTCACCAAGATGAATCTTAGTTGAGAGAAGGAGGGACTTCATGCGCCGTTCACGAACAATTCATGCGGCCTACATTGGCACCAACAGTTGATTAGCATACTTCGTCTCTTTCTCTCAAGATTCGGAATGAATGCGAAATACGATGAAAGCGAACAATAAAAACCAATCATCGAAAACCAACACGAAAACGCATTCATCAAAACCAAGCAGCGAGAGAAAACATTCAGCAAAACTCTTGGATTTATTTCAATAGAAGCCAATCCATCAATTGGAATGGTTCATTGCATTTCATCCGTGATCAATCGATACCGGCAAGGTTTTCTCCAAACACTTAGTTTAAGACTGAGCCAGCAAGCCGTAGGTATTACATAGTGGACCGCGAGGAGCGGGGCACTACATGCCCTTAGCATTATGTCGAAGACAATGCTAGATGCACTGAAGATCCCAGTACATAGTCTTTCCAGTACAATCACCACCATCCTGGGGTTCAACCAAGAAAGGAGTGAGCCTCTGGACAAGATTCGGCTAAAACTCCAAATAGGTAATCTTCGCACAAAGGTGACCTTCTACATTATAGACAACCATGGTTGCTCTTACAATGCTCTTTTGGGGAGACCATTCCTTCATGAACACAACATTGTTCCTTCGACTCTCCATCAATGTTTCAAGTATGTTGATGACAATGGAGAGGTTCAAAAAGAGGTTGCGGATCTCTATCCTTTCAAAGGTGTCGAAGCATATTGTAACGATGCTCGCATGTATAAGGATGAATTCATGAAGATAGTACTGGCTTTAGACACTGAAGAAGAACAAGAAGCAGTACCCAATAACACTCTCATCATACCTGTCAAAGGGCTTGTTTTTCGTCATCAATCCTCCAAACCACTGGCTATTCACTTGCCAGTTCAGAAGCAACCAACTGATGGTGATCAAGATCAAATGGAGCTCACCTCTTCTGAGCCACTTGTTATCGACCTACGTCGTAACAAGAAAAAAAGGCAGCTCACTTCTTCTGAGCCACTTGTTATTGATTTATCTCATAACAAGGATAAAAGGGAGCTCACCTCTTCTGAGCCGCTTGTTATCGACCTCCGTCGTAACAAGTCCAATCCTCCTCCACGTTCTTCTTCTCCCCCTCTTGTAATCAATCTGACCAAGCCTGCTAAGGCTAAAGGTCCTGTTGTAAATACAGATGTACAAATCAATGAAAAAGCATCTCCTTTCCAGTATACTGATGTCATTTATCATGCTAAGTGCTATTTGGATATGTTAAATAGCTTTCAGTCATTTGCAATGGGAGTTGTACAGTCTCTTCAAACATAGGTCTTACTCGAACACCCAGATGATTCATACTTTGTTGTCCCTTCACGAAAGAGAGGCGAGAGTCCAATACTTTTTAGTAAAGGACCAGAACAAAAATTCAGTTATACGGATGATAGCAAAAATAACGATATGGGACGTCTCCAACTTCGTAGTTATAGTCAACAATCAAAAGACATCATCCGAAAGATGGGTTATGACTTCAAGAATGGCCTCAATTACGGTAAGGGTAGACGAACTCCTATCCGTACAGTTGTTCCGGAAGGAAAATCAGAAATGTACTATAGCAGGACAAAAAGAGGTCTCGGATATGCTTTACCTCCGGTATTATCTCCAACAGTCTCCGAATCCGATAGTGAGGAGCGCTCTAATTCTTCTGATTCCAGATCATGGAATTCTGATACCAGTATTGGTCAAATTCATCGGCTGATCGTATCTTCTAACATGGTCTCCGTCGAACTTCCAGAAGGCTATGATGAAGATATCGAAAAAAGTCCTGAAATAGATCCTTGGGCTCAACGAATGGATACCCAATGGGAACTCCGATTCGAACAAAGGGAACCTCCTACCGATGATCAATTGGTTCAAATTGACGTAGGAGAGAGCGGGTCACCTCGTCCGATATTCATCAGCAAGAACCTCCCCGAGGCGGATAAGCAAGAATTAATTCTTCTTATTCGAGAATACATTGATGTCTTCGCCTGGAGTTATGAAGATATGCCAGGTTTAGATCCCAAAGTTGTTACTCACAAATTGAATATCTTGCCTAATACAAAACCAGTCAAACAGCAACAAAGGCGATTCAAGCCAGAAATGATGGATGCTATTGATGATGAAGTTAAAAAGCTTATAGCTTGTGGCTTTATTCGAGAAGAATAACATCCAGATTGGGTAGCCAACGTTGTCCCAGTCTTGAAGAAAACTGGCAAAGTTTGAGTTTGCATCGACTTTCGGGATCTTAATGAAGCCTGTCCAAAAGATGAGTTTCCTCTCCCTATCACAGATGTCATGATCGACAATACTTGTGGGTTCGAGCGAATATCCTTCATGGACGGATTCTTCGGATACAATCAGATTCGGATAAATCCTGAAGATGAAAAATACACTTCTTTTTGCACTCCTCGCGGAGTTTACTGCTATACCGTGATGCCATTTGGTCTCAAGAACACTGGTGCAACTTACCAACGAACCATGAGTACCATATTTTGAGATCATCTGTGCAAGACTGTCGAATGCTACGTCGACGATATTGCTGTCAAGAGTCGTCTAAAGGAAGATCACATCCAAGATTTGAGAACTATCTTCAATCTAATGCGCCAACATCAACTCAAAATGAATCCCACCAAGTCATTCTTGGGTGTCTCTAGTGGCAAATTTCTCGGCTTCGTCATTACCTCTAAGGGTATACACGTGGATCCCGAGAAGATCAAAGCCATTCAAGAGATGCGTCCTCCACGCAACCTAAAAGAGCTACGAGGATTCCAAGGTTGACTTGCGTACATCAGGAGATTTATTTCAAATCTGTCTAGACGCTGCAGACCATTTACTCAATTAATGAAGAAAGGTGTCTCTTTCATTTGGACTGAAGAATGTCAACGAACATTTGACGACATAAAACAGTATCTCATGAACCCACCAGTCTTGGTGCCACCAATCTCGGGCATACCTTTCTTAATGTATGTCCGTGCTATGGATCATTTATTGGGTGCTTTACTTGCCCAAAAGAACAAAGAAGGCCATGAACAGGCCATCTATTATCTTAGTCGTACTATGATTGGTGTTGAACACCGTTATAGTCCGGTCGAAAAAGAATGCTTAGCTCTTATGTTTGCTGTTCAAAAGACTCAGCATTACATCATTGGCCAAACTATTCATGTCATGTCCCGAGTTAATCCTCTTCGGGTACTGATGAAGAAGCCAAGCACACTCAACTCTCGATTGGCTACATGGGCCATTCTGCTAGCCCAATATGACATGGTATATGTTCCACAAAAGTCTGTTAAAGGTCAAGCACTGGCAGACTTCTTAGCGGCTCATCCTATACCGGAGACATCCAAACTCTATGATGAAATTCCAGATGAGACATTGGAAGCAAATATGATCTCCGAAGAATTTCCTACCTGGCGTCTATTCTTTGACGGTGCATCCAGGATCGGACCAAATTGTACCATTGTCGCAGGAGTTAGAGTTGTCCTTGTTTCTCCAGACGGGTCAACTATTCAAAGAGCCTACTCCTTAGATGAACCTTGCTCCAACAACGTAGCAGAATACAATGCTCTACTCATTGGTCTTCAGTTAGCTAAACAACTAGACGTCGAATATCTTGAAGTTTATGGCGACTCCAAGCTGGTTGTTAACCAGGTTAGAGGAATCTATGAAGTTTGTCATCAAGATCTAGTGCCTTATCATGAAGCGGCAATCAACATGGCTTTATCATTCAAAGCCTTCTTCATCGAATATGTCTACCGGGCTTGCAATACTGAAGCAGATGCTTTGGCCAATCTTGCAGCAGTCTTAGCCATACCTGTTAAAAGACAACAGGTGGTGGTTGTCTCTAATCGAGAATTGTTTTGCATCGAAAACAATCGTAATATTGAGTTCAGTAATCTTACTGAGGCCAATGTTATCAGTGAAGATTGGAGAACTCCTTTCATCGACTTCGTGGTCCATGATATACTTCCTGAAGATCCCAAGGAAGCTACGAGTATTCGTCGGCGGTCTCTGCGATTCTACTACAATCAGACCCCCAAAACTCTTTACCGGCGGACTTATGACGGCCTACTCTTATGCTGTCTTGCTGGTGATGAAGCGAAGCAAGTATTATGTGAAGCTCACGATGGTGTTTGTGGAGCACATCAACCCGGCCCTAAGCTACAAGATCGTATCCGACGCATGGGTTACTACTGGCCCTCTATGGTATCTGATGCCATTGAATATGTAAGAAAGTGTCGAGCTTGTTAAATCTACGCAGATTTCATTCACCAACCATCAGAATTCCTTCATCCGACTGCTGCTTTCTGGCCTTTTGAAGCTTGGGGCATGGATATTATAGGTCCTATCAATCATCCTTCTTCTAAGGGATATCGATTCATACTAGTAATAACCGACTACTTCTCCAAATGGGCCGAAGCTATACCCTTGGCTGAAGTTAAAACCAGCAGCGTCATCAACTTTGTCAAGCATCATGTTATCTATAGATTTGGTGTACCTCGAAGGATCATTCATGACAATGGACCTCAGTTTATCAACCAGAAGTTTACAAGATTCTACGATGATCATCGGATTGACAATGTCGCCTACAATCCTGCTGCTAATGGTTTAGCTGAAGCTTTTAACAAGACTATCATCAAGCTCCTTAGGAAGTTTGTATCTACTAACAAACGAAATTGGAGTGAGAAGTTTGGTGAATGTCTTTGGGCCTATCGTACTACGGTCTGCAACCCCACAGGCTGTACACCTTTCTCTTTAGTGTACGGCTGTGAAGCAGTTCTACCCCTGGAACTTCAAATTCCGTCCTTAAGGATTGCCATCGCCAATGAGCTCACTACAGAGAATAACGATATTCTTCGACTTCAGGAATTGGAGGCGCTTGACGAGAAGCGGCTATTGGCTCAACAGCATATTGAGTTATACCAAGCCCGCATCTCGAAGACTTTCAACTGCAAAGTTAAAGTCAGAACCTTTCAGAAAGGAGAGCTTGTTCTAACAGTCAGACGTCCCATGACTATGACTCATATGAGCAAAGGCAAGTTCGATACGAAATAGAAAGATCCATATATCGTGAGCAAAGTCTTTTCAAATGGAGCCTATCAACTCTCAGAGCTGGACGGTCGAGTTGCTATGATGCCTATCAATGGCAAATTCCTTAAGAAATACTATATATGATTGTAAAAGGAATTTCTTGTAAATATGAAAAAATAGTTCATAAATAAAATTTTATTTTATTTCATCATAAATGGTGTTACAAGATATCATGGACGAGAATCACTATCGTCCTTCTTGAAGACAGGACGAGGACCACTGCCGTCCTTCTCAAAAACATAATCAGCAAAAGAGTCGAGAACATCCTTGCTCGAACCCACCAGGAACTTGCAAGCAGCCATTCTCATGGCCTCTTCTTCTTCAGTCTTCCCTGGTTCAAGTAGGAAGTCCAGAATATCCCGTGGTGGCTGGGATACAGACGAACTTTCACCTGCCTCTGCCTGCTTTGGCTGAGTCGGTTCGGCAGGACGTTCTTCAGTACCCGCTTCAACCTTCGGGGTGATCTCAGTCTTCTTGGATGCATCTCCAGACGACATCTTTATGTTGAAAAGTGAAAGTGATCATTCCATCTAATTTTCTGTTCTATTTATAGACAGAGATTCGTGGAACAACGAAGCGACACATTCATCTGACGGTTCACCCGTTCATTACATCCATCCGACGATTTGCCCGTTCATTACACGGTTCGTCCGTTCATTTTATCTATCTGACGGTTCACCAGTTCATCCATTCATCTGACGGTTCACCCGTTCATCACATTCATCTGACGGCTCACCCGTTCATCCATTCATCTGACGGTTCACCCGTTCATCATATTCATCTGACGGCTCGCCCATTCATTACATTCATCTGACGGTTCGTCCGTTCATTACACGGTTCGCCCGTTCATTACATTCATCCGACGGTTCGCCCGTTCATTACATCCATCCGACGGTTCGCCCGTTCATTATACGGTTCTCCCGTTTATTTTATCTATCTGACGGTTCATCCGTTCATTTCATTCATTTGACGGTCCATCCATTCATCCTGACGATTCATTTCGTTCATATTTTTTTTGACGATTTATCCGTTCAATCATATCAGCAACTTATCATTTTTGATTAAGTTATCTACTAAAATAATGATATTCAACAAATTATATTCTGCCATGTCCACATTACCTCTGAGCAGATATAATAAATATAATTATTTTCTAAATCAAGAAATATATCATGTCTCGGACCTCTGAATATATTTTCTATCGCTATTATTTGTATCCGAATGAGATATGCAATAAATAATAGAGCCACAAAGAAAATGTCTTTTTATTGATTAAAATTAAAAGACATTATAAAATTACATATCGCAAAATAGAAGATACAAAAAGTCTTCCTATTTAGCTGGTGGAGTTATCAAACTAGTCATCTGCTGCTTTAAAGTCTGAAGTCGCTCCTCCCTAGAATCCATCACTCGCCTTCTAGCTTCCTCCATACCAGAATTTTCATCAAAAGTCGGTAAGGTTACTAGTCGACGGGAGATTTCAGCTTGATGAGTCGTGACATATTCATCTCTTTCGTGAGTCAGGGCGTCCAGTTGCTGAACTGTAGCTTGATGTTGTGGCCTCATCTTCCAGAGCAAGCTGAACAAGTCTCAACTCTTCTTGAAGACGGGCAGATTCTGCTTTTAGCTCAGTAACTTTCTTTCCCTTCTCCTCAGCAGCAGATGCTTTTATCTCTATTTGAGAGTTATACTCTGAGGACTTGGCAGCGAAAGTGTCCAAGGAAATCTGGAAATCAACTTTCGCAACTGCAGCCTCTTAAGACATCCTCTCAAACTCAGCATGTACCAAAGATTCCACCTCTCCCCGATTGAGATCTTTATAGGTCTTAACTGATTCTTCTAGCTCATCCAGTATGTGTTCAAGGTAAGCAGCTTGCGCTTCATCACCTTTACTCCGGATGACAGCGATCAGATAAGAGGTTGGACCCCTAACAGTTATGAAACTAACATCTTCTTTCCCCATTACCCTTTCTACTAAGGGTCCTAGTGAATTGAAGAAAAGGTTGGTGAAGGAACCGATTATGAATCTGTTAGTGGCAATGGCACCAGGAGTAGCAGCTACTCCCATGGACGTCGAAGCAGCAAGTGCCTGTACAGATGGACGTTCATCTTCTTGCACATGAGTGGAGGTCTCTTTGGATAAAGGAGCCATGGTAGAGCTAGTCGCTCCTTCCAGGTGTTCTTCTGCGAAATCAAACAAACACCATCAGTTGGCTGTCATTAACAACTATCGAGAAGGATCAAAAGTAAGAGCAATCTTACCATTGCTGGGTCCAACGACAAGTTTGTTATCTGCTGACACGAGTTGCAACCTTGCAGAAGTAGCTTCAGACATTACTGCCTGGCTACTACCCGCTTCGGAGCCGCCCAAAAAATGTCTGCTACTGCTAGCTATCTCCTTTATTGGCACTATATCAGTGCATGTTGGAGGAATTAGAGAAGATTCAATTTCTGCATGGATAAAAATTTAGATGCCATCCATTTAATCTATGAAAAGAAGATTGATAATATCATTCAATACCTTTGGGATCAGCAATAGTAACTTCCTCAGGTGCTACTTCTTCAACTATATTCTTTTCTGGTGATGCATGTACATCAACATCTTCTTCTGGATTTTGAGTGTCATCAACAGCCTCTGTTGATGTATCTTCATCATTTGCACTTTCTTCTGGTGCTTCTTCGCTATCAGTTGCTGCGACCGGATTTACATCATCATGGAGGCCGAAGTCGCAGTCATTCAGAGCATCGATCATTAATCGATCTTCTTCATCACGAAGTATTCTCGGTGTAGCTGGAAGCTGGGTAGTCTCCACTGCAAGTGTAGGAGATCGCAACACTTTATCCTCTTTCTCCATGACTTCCTCCCTGGTCTCTACAACCTCATCCCTCCTCTCTGGACTGAAAGCTTCGGGCTCAGGGATAGGTGTAGGAGACGACATTGTGATTCCGGCGACAGCACTAGCCACGACCGATGACAGGATAGGTCTTGGAGGACTGGCTACTTTCCTTCTGACAACTATCTTCTTTCTGCGTAGAGGTCTCTTCGGACTCTCTACATCTATAACATTTTCTTGTCTTTGAATAGAGGTCGGAGTTGTCGCCTCTTCTCTTTGAGTTGACTCGACCTGTTGTCGAGATTGTGACCGGGTGGTAACCCTTTCCGATGACTCCAAGACAAGCTTCTTCTTAGCAACTGGAGAAGAAGGTTCTTCTATCCTTCTTTTCTTCTCCTTGGTTGGAGATTCGACAACCTTCAAAGAGATGTGCAGTGGCTCGTTGACTTCTTCAGGGAAGTTGGCTTCACTCGAAGCTTCCAACGGTGCATCGGTCGGCTCACGCTATTCATCATTGCCAGGAGCCGATACAATAGATGCTCCCTTCTTTAATCGAGCCATTGTCGCAAAGCTGTCTGCGAGACTGAAGTTCTCGGCAAAGGTATTCGCGGATGTATAGAAGAGTGAATACGTATACAGCATCCGAGGACCATGATCGCTCTTCATTGGCATTGAGAATGTTGTTCTTGTGTCTCGAGCATTATAATAAGCCCAAGCCCGGGCTCCATCGATCAGATAACCTTTCTCTTGTAGGCACGTGATGGCGTTGCCTACATGAAACTGGTCATAGCCGAATTGCCGCACAAAACGGCTGGAAAGATAGGGCTCCAAATAACATTCGTCTTCAAATCTGTAGACCAGGTGTGACGGCCGGATTGTCTTCATGTGAGCACCCTGAATTTCGGGTTGATTTTTTTATTATTTTTATTTTATTTTATTTTCTGATTTATTGGGTTCATTAAATAATTTATTGAATTATTTTTCCTTAAGTGTACTTTTCCGTGCCATTGATATTTGGAGTATCAGGGATGTTCAATTCTGGAAATCCTCTTCACGAGTTTTGGAGTGGACACGATTACCTTCATGACGGTATATAGTGTCCCATCCAAACTTGTTCTCTTGTGCTCTTTCTGCTTCGCTGAACTTCGGGTCGGTTTTGACCATTTGATTGATATTTATTTTCCCACTTTTTCCTTGATCATTTTCAGCGCGTTACCATGACATTTAAATTGGGAGCGCCAGACCAGTCATTTCCTTGAAACCAACTCCTCATTGATGATCTACTCGAGACACTCGTCACCCATGACCTTTGTGTCCCACTCAGACACGTCATTTTGGGCTCCATTTGATTCGCACAACTTTCCCGACACGTGACCCGATTTTATTTCACGCCACGGCGTCACATTCATTTTCCAACTTGATTTGTGGGTCCCCTGTCGACCAAAACCTGTCAGCCCCAACTATGGACATGGCCCACTTTGAGCCTACTATCCGTCCGCCACTTGTGTCCCATTCATTGGAATCCCCCTGTGCTACTTATTTGCACATGATCATCAACGTCTATATTTTAATTCGATTTTTGCACGATGTCCAGTTTTCGTCCAATCCGGCTCCACCGAGCCCAGTCCAGCTCCATGATTTTCTCCATCGGGACACCCTCATATTTATTGTCCAAAAATATCAATTTCTTATTTTACCTATTTCTAATATTTTAATGGGAAAATTTTCCATTGATTTAATTCCCTTGGAATAACCTACTTCTCTATTATTCCTAGCCTTTGATTCCCTCACAATTAATCCCAACCCTTGATTTCCCCTAGCAGCCAACTCCCATGCTTGGCCGGCCCTAAATGTTTGGAAAAGTAACTTTTTCCTCTCTCCCTCTTATCCTTTCTCTCTCTCTCACATTTATTCTTATCAACATTATCCTATTCTATTCTCTCTCCTCCCTATCCTTTATTTCCAAACAATACATCAAGAACAACAACATCAGCAGCCAACTCCTCCATTTTTCCCGACCACATTCTCCTCCTCGACCACCATGGCCGGACCACCCCCGGCCAGGCCGAGCAACCTCTCCTTCCACCTCCTCCCATTCTCCATCTCCTCCACCTTCTTCCTCCTCCTCTTCATTAGAACCTCACCACCACCCGCACCATGCAACCAAGCCATCACCACCACCATCACCATTATTCCCGACCACCTTCCACTCCTGGCCGGACCACCCCTGTCCCGACCACCGTCGGCCACCCACAGCCGACCCTCTCCGACTTTCCTCCTCCTCCATCTCATTCGTTCGCCACCACCTCCAACAACTACTCCACCGGGCCACAACCGCCACCACCACCTCGCCGCTGGCAGCACAGCGTGCCACCTCGCCGCGCCTCCGCCGGGCCAGGCGCGCCGCGCCGCCGCGTGCCACCAGCGCGCACAGCAGGCAGCAGTAGCTGCATCACAGCAGCAGCGCGCGTCCTTCGTGCGCGCGCACGCGCGGTTGAGCGCCACCGCCGGCAACGCCGACGTGGCCGTAGCCTCCCCCTAGGCTGGGCGCCCCTCCGGCGACCCCCTGGGTCCGCCCTCTCGTCCTCCAGCGCGACGTATAGGCGATTCGTGCGTTTTGCACGACGTCCCGTCGTGACGCGCGCGAGCTGGAACTCAGAATTCGCGCACCGTCGCAGCGACTTCGCACGCATTTTCCCAGAGATCCGACCGTTGGATCGGCGATTTCTATACTCCGTCGCAATCTCGGTATATCCACCTTTATCCCTGTCAAATTTCGTCCGTTAATTTTATCGTTTGATACATGAAAACCGGCCACCAAGTCGACCGTTTAAATTGTATTAAATTTGGACAGTTTCGCGGGGCCAACTTCGTCAGCTTGTATCTCCTCCACCGCAGCTCCGTTTGGCGTGCTACCAGTTCCGGTGCGAAGCTGGTATAACCCTCTTCCTACCCCCTTTAGATTTCATTTCAGTTTGAGCTTGTTTGATTGGTTGAATTCGACGCCAAAGTTGGCCGTCCGAATTCGTAATTTCCAACTTGTAAAATTCCATTTTTGAACACGGGACTCCAGATTTCATTTCTGACACCACCATTAGATTCGTGGCGTCATTCTGGCATGTTTTCATATAAAATTTGTTAGATTTGGAGAACGTGGGCCCGAGCACGCATTTCGGTGCAAAGCGGGTCCCACTTTCTGGGTCAACGGGACTTTTTGACGCCGGCTCATCGGAATCCAATTCCGGAAATACCGTTGAGCTCGTATCGTCATTCTGGACTCGTTGACATGTAGTTTGCTAAGTTTTGAGAACTTTGGCTCCGGCACGCATTTCCGTGCAAACCGGAATTCCAAGTTCTGGTCAACGGGCCAAATTGAGATCGGGTCAACGGAATCCAGTTCTGGAGATACCGTTGGGTTCGTATCGACATTCTGGTTGCGTGGACATATAATTTGTTATATTTTGTAGACTTGTTTTCTTACACGTATTTCGGTGCAAAACGGCTCCGACACGGACACCGTTTTGACCCGAAATTACCTTTTGCCCTTGTGTCCAAATTGGACCGTTGGGTAGGCTATCCTAGCTAATTTGACCATTCTGGACACGTTGGCGATGTTCATTTCATCGTCCGACAATGTTTGTTGATAGTTTCTCTGAGTTTAACCCTTCTAATAATTAATTAATGATTAATTCATATAATGTTCGTATTTCGGGATTAGTACAACGAAACTGAGCTCAGTCAATTCCAGTGATCTCACATCGCTGAAATTGACAAGATGGGCACGTGGATCACTGTAATAAGATTATCAACCTTACCATTGATATTCCTATCTCGATTTACGTGTCGTAAGTTTCGACGTACAAATAACGAAGTACACTTTATTCTTTAATAATTAGACTAGATTGACCATGCTTGACCAAAGTTGACCAGTTGACCCAAAGTCAACTGTGAGTCAACGCTTGACCTAGTTTGACTAAATTATTGACCGGAGTTGACCTAGAGTTAATTTGAATTAGAAGAACCTAGAATAAAATAGATTGTTTATAGAGACTCTTTTAATATAACTTGAACACCTTGTAACCTGTGTTGCTTTAAATAGGACTCTGTGGCTTCAGTTGGACCCTCTATACTTATCAGCTCAGGACCACAGGCGAGTACATTCACTGATAGTTTTCATTGTCTTGATATCTGCTATATCCGATTCAGTTGTAGTGTCTTACTTGATTTCCAGACACGATAGTTCACGGACTAGTATATGTCGGATCCTGTCATGAGATGTTGTTCCCGGATTACTTGGTATACTAGTACAAGACTTGACTTGTTACTTGTACTTGTATAGACATGGACTTGGGAGTGGGCTGATCACCTGCTCTTAAATCTCGTGTCATGACGTGTTATGTCCGGATCCTTTATACTAGTCGGGGGATGGGGAGTTATTAGTGGTTGTGTGATCAAATCCCCACTTGTTGCTTCACACTTGCATTCCACACTTGTCCATAGCTACTTGTTCACACTTGCCATGGTGACCGGCCTTGTCTCACACTTGCTGTTTCATACTTGTTATATGGTTGTAGGCGGTCAGATGGAAAGCTTGAACTTGTTTCCCAAGCCGATCACATGACACACTAATAATTCAAGGCACCTTTTATATTTATTATCTTAGGGTGACTAGGTTCTGTTCAGGAGAAGGGTTACAACCCCGGTCCTTGTTTGGTTTAAGGGTTGTAACTCGGCTTCCGAATAGTTCCCAAGTCATCCTATATATATACATTATCGTCCTTATACAGTACTCACATCATGATATATATTTCCAGTTTCAGCTTTACTTACTGTACTTTCACCCTGCTATGATTCATTTCTCATATGCTCTACCTGCTTTTATACCGTACTTGATTATGGGACTAGGTTCTATTCGGAAGAAGGGTTACAACCCCGGTCCTTGTTTGGTTTAAGGGTTGTAACTCGGCTTTCGAATGGTTCCCAAGTCGCCTTTACTCTTTGTCTTGTATTTCATTATTACTGTCTCTTATAGTATTTCTCAATTCACATGGAACTGCTGTTGGTGTTTGTACTTGCTCATTTTCCTGACAGGATACGTTGACAAAATTTTACAGATAGCTCGGGATTGCCTGCTAGCCTAGAGGAGACCATTAGAGGTTGTTTAGTTAGCTTTTCTTAGTTGTCTGGAGATGTATTATTTTATGGATTACTGTATTTCAGTTTTGAGATGTATTCTGAGTTTGTATCTTAGACACTTAGATTTCTCTCTGTTGTACCTCTTTTGGATTTCATGTTTTATCTATCTTCCTTTATGCTCTACCCTAGATGTGATTGAGTATGTATCTGCTATGTCACCCCCATTCGGAGAGTATAAACTGTTAGTCTTATACTATTAGATGCATTGAGACCTAGGACAGCGTTCTACCGCCGACACTGCGGCGTAGGCTGGGCGTTGTTACGTTCTCGTGCCCTAATTCTAGGGTACGGGTCGTGACACTTCAGCCAATTAAAAACTGCATGACCCAAAGGCTGCCTCCCAAAGTCGACTAGATTTGGAGACATGTGCTCGTAGCCAGCTGGAGGAGGAACACAATAGAAGTTCCATCCCTTTCCGAGATTCAGAGCGCGTCTGCAATCTCTTAAACTGGTGTATATCTACTTTACTTTTGGAGAATCTCCTCAAGAAGCTGCCGCTTACCGCTCCCATATCGGGATTCATCAGGGTAGGATAGTGCAGAAGCAGCCATCCGAATAGATATGTATATGGTAGCTCTAGCCGAGGAAAGCTTCCTTTCTCACCATTCCCTTTGAGCATCGAATCTACAAAAAGGCGAAGGCCAGCGTTCAATCTGCAAGTCATTGCTGACAATAGATCCACCCGATAGCCGAAGACTAAGCGGACGGCAGCAAACAGCACGCCTCGATGAAAGCGATCGACAGCGCTGGCTCCAGGGACGACGAATCGTCGAAGCTAGTAGGTGAGGAAACCCGCCAGCTGGGCTTCTTTTGACATGGGCCTATAACCGATCCTCATGAAACTTTCGATAATGTCTCCTGTCTTGAAAGAAGGATATTGAAGATCATCATCGATCTTGATATCTATCTCCTTGTTCTCCTCCATCAACCCTATCACTTCGCTGCTGCTAAGTGGTTTGAAGAAGTTGGGTTTACAATTATCGTGTTTCTTGGTCTTCTTCTCCATAATATGGTTAAGAAAGAGATATGGCAACCATTTCGTCGAGTAGCAGGTGCCTGATGAACCACTCTTATAATACAAGGAACAGATCTTGTAGTGGCACAACAGCTCTTCAAAGACGGCCACCATGTCAGCATTCTCCTGACGAAGTTTGTCCAACTCGTCATTGGTTGGGACAAATTCCTCATAAGGGATATTCCCCATTGGCAGGCTCGAGATGTACTTCATCTCGTGAAGAGCCAATCCGATTTCTCCACAGGGTGTCATAAAAGTCCCTGTTCTGTAGTTGTACCTCTCTGCCAATGCAAGGAATATGTGAGGATTGGGGTGGAAGCCGTAAACGGTAGAGTACACCGCTTGATACAGCTCAATCTCCTTGAGCTTCTCTTCGAATTGAGCCAATATCCAATTGGCTATACAGTTCCATCTCTTGTTATCCGGATTAACAAGACCTGTCAATCGGATATCTTGATCTGGATATCTTCCCTCAACCTTCGCAAACTCGTTTGTGAATATCGGCGTTCTGACTGGTAGCAGCAGGGAGGAGTTTTCTGGTGGAATGCAGCCGGGTTTCAATCCTCTGAGTAGGGAGCTGTGACGCTCAGAGGAGCTGTAAAACATGTCCCTGTTGTTTGGCCCCATCTTCACAAAAATGTTTCCTGTTCGGGCTTGTTGAAGAGGAGTTATATCCCATTCCATTCTCCTGGGATAGCTCGTAAAAGCATAGCGAGATAGGGGAAGGCATCTGAAAATCTTCGGTAGAAGTATCCTTTTCTCGCCTCTTTGGAAAAGTCTCTGTTCAACTTGAGGTCTGGGCTGAGAACTCTTATCAAGAGCCTTACCAAACAAAAACAGAGGCTTCTTATGAATAATGGCGTCAGCAGTTTGCAGAGGCTGCCCATTCATCAGACTCAGCAATATTTCATTGTCTTGTGCTGTTAGGATGGCTTGTCGGGACGACGGCAGGGCATACTGAGGAAATGTCACATGGAAAAGATCCTCCTTAAACTCAGGTTCAGCCAAAGTCCCTGCAAAGACCTCATAATTAGAGTCTTTCCTGAGGTTAACTGCATCAAACAAAAAGACAAAATTCAGAACATACAAAAGATCAGCAAATTGCGCAAGTGTCCGATTGTGCTATTTACAAAGCATCAGATTACGCTAATGCAGCCTACATGCACAAAATATCCAGTTGCGCCAACACATTCACTTGCGCAAGACATCAGGTTGCGCTAACCTACTTGCGCAAGGCATCTGTGTGCGTTGGCTCAACAGACTTGCGTAAATCGATAGATTGTGCCGAACATCTGCCAGCGCTTTTCAACCGATTGTGCAAGAATATAGTTTTCATAAAAATGAAAACTATCGTGTTTGTGCAACCAGAACCCTAAACAGGGCGACGCAATACCATCAAATCTCTAAAAAGAGAGAGGTATGAAGGTTCAAAAATGTCAAGAACCCTAAAAAGGGTTTTGATCGAATTCATCATCTACCTTGTAGCGCTGGGTGGCCAACTTCATGGCGAGAGATTCGGGGCACAACCCGAGTCGAAGACTCAGCCAGAGCCTTGCCTTTCTCTGTTGTAGTTCGCTTGGGAGCCATCACGATCGTCGAGAAGAAAGAGAAGTAGTCGGAGAAGATGAGCTCTTGTCTCTTGAGAACAGTTGAAAACAAGTAAAGAATGAAAGAAAGAAGAATGGAAACTATTTATAGTTTTTCAAAAATAACAGTCACCTCAGATTGTGCCGAGAAATTAGGAGCTGATTCCTCCAAACGCGCAGTCAAAGCGCCACTTGCGCAACTTGATTTTAAGTTCGAAATTCAAAGTATTTCGAAACTTTGAATATTTTCAAGTTTTGAAAACTTTGAAGGGGGTCTTGTAGGTCCTAAAAATCAAGTTGCACCCATCAAAAAGGCAATAAAAATCAAATTATGCATTCTTCAAATGAACTACGCAGGAGACAGATTGTGCAACAACTCAACTGCGTAAGCTGAACTGCGCACCCATCCAAGCGCACTAGCTGACGTGGCAACGTCATCATTACCTGACACAAAATCAGATCTTCTGACAACTGACAGCCCGAAGAATGAGAAAACTGTTCGTTTCTTGTGCCACGCTGCCATGACAGCTGTCTAGCGCGGTCCAGCTGCCAAAAGCCAGCGCGGTCTGACAGCTCAACCTCAGCGCAATTCGAGTCTTCGTATAATCCATTGGAAGCGCAGTCTGATGCTAGCGCAGTTCAAGTGGCGCAATCCATCAAGATAACTGACATTCTGTACGTGGCATACATGCTATCAATTGCTCACCACGTGGCAACCGTCTGTACATGACCATGCGCATTTCAATCAAACAATGCCACGCGTCTAATACAGTTGGCCTACGATCGAGTAACTGCCAGCGCAGTTCGCTGCTTGCGCAGTCCAATGCCTGTACAATCCAGTCTGCGCAATCCAGAAATAACTACTAATTAGTTATTTTCCAGAACTCTATAAATAGAGTTTCAAGTCCTTCATTATCAAGATCAAATCATTCAAGATCATCACCAGAGATCAGGAGTTCTTGCCCAAGTGCTGCTACATTCTTCAGAGGCTATTGTCTTCACAGTTCACATCGTCCAAGGGATAAAGCGATCGTCTTCAGATCGGATTCCTATAGTTGTACTTTCCCAGAATTCAATTGTAATCTTCTTACAAAGTTTGTGAAATAAAGAACACTTTTGTTTTTGCAAACATATACAAGCATACAAGATGGGATTATTCCCTTAGCTAGGTGCATTGAATCATTTATTAGCATGCGCGGAGTTATCGCCTAGCGATTCTAGCATTAGTGTCCGTATTGTTATGTGTCTAGGCTAAGCAAAGACAGGTTCATCGGAGCCACCCACCTTAGCGATGTTCGTATCGGCCGAGCGATACTCCGAGCGCGCCTTTGAAAGTCTAAGTCTGGATTCCTCTTGACGGGCCAATGTAAGCCTTGCATCGATTCTTTATTAGGTCGATGCCAACTCTTCGGGTCGACGGCTTGTTCGAGTCGTTGTACTTGCCGTTTGAATCGGCGTTCCGCTAGGGCGAAGCGGGTCATTACATGGCCGACCTTTGCTGTTCGCGTATTTTGGAGTTTTTCCAAGTCCACGGAATTCTTTTTCTCATATTTACATCTGAGAGCTCTAGCCGAGCAATTGAGGTATAACTTCGTGTTCCCGTGTCCCTCCCGTAGATAGTCTGTGATGACGCGGTCCCGATCCCGTTTTGGGATTCGGTATTTTGATATATTGTTGCTTTTGGATGATACGTAGAGTATCGGTTACGTCGCGACGTATTTTCTATTTTGGATATGTTGTGTTGTGGTTCATTTTTGGTTTGGATATTCATTTTCGGTTTGGTAATTAGTGATCCCTGGTTTGGGATATTTAATTGTGTTGTGGTTGGCATCCTCCCAGGATTGGGTTGTCCCAATTACAGAGGGGATGCTGTCCAAATTTTCAGAAAATATTTTAAAAAGGGATTTCCTTATAAAATTAGCAATTTGAATAAAACCTATTTTTTCAAAGAAAACCGGTCTTTGCAAAATGATTTATAGATTGGATTTTTGTTGGTTTTTGGATTTTATGGATTTCGTATCACCAGTTAGGCGACGACCATATCGGTCGAATGAGTCACGACGAAACGCAAACGATACAGGGTCACATGTACGTTGAGGCGTAAGTCGCAACATGAGATTGCACGACCAAGTCTGAGACTCTTTAATTTTTAATTTAATTATAATTTATTTTAGAACTAGTACTGCTTTTAGTATTTATGGTGTAGGACCTCGGCCTACTGTTTGGACCGTTCGCGGCACTCAGAGCTTGCCTTAGAATTAATTAATTTATGTAAATAATTTGTAAAGGACATAAGCCCAGTTTTTCCTTTATTTCTCTGTGACCATGTATTGTGTAGCGTAGCATTTCCTTATTTTTTCTGGAATATTGATTTCGCCGTTAAACGCGTAGAATATAAAATAGATATAAATATTTTATAAAGAAAAATTTATAAGTTTTCTCATAATAAATAATCTGGTGATTTAGCAATTCACGTGTTTTCTTATTTAAAAGAAAAAGCCTAGTTTTATATATAGATATACTTAAAATACAAAGTTTTGCCAAATTAACCGGTAATTGCTATTTTTTTCCAGTTAATTAGTAACCGACTTATTCGATTAAAATGATAATGAACATAGATTGCGACGCTAGATATTTTCCGATAGATTAATTAATAACTTAAAATCTGACTAGGGTCTGCTTCTAGAGATTGTAACTAGCACACCTAGAATGGTTTCATTATGGTTCTAAGTCAAGGTTCTCAACTGTAGGATCTCGGAGACGTACTTGACTTCCTCCTCGGTACCGAGATTCCCGATCCAGTCAATTAACAGAGGCAAGTTACGGTTATATTTTCTTGTATTTTATTTAGTAATTGTCAAGTTGCATGTTTAAACTACATTGCTACGCGGAACCCTCTCCTAGGGTTCAAATATTGATTGATATTGATTGTGGGGATTGGAAAAATAGTGTAGCGTTTATGACCAATACCACTCATATTGCATGATTGTGCGAGCTTACCCCTCTTACACACGGGGATAAGCAGTATCGCGTCGCTAGGATGCTATTGTACAACCCAAGCCGGTCATAGACGTCTACACATTCAAATTACATTGTTTTAAATTGTTAAATTGCTGGAAAAATATTGTTTCAACTGTTTAGCCTGCACTTTTCCATTATTATTTGAAATGTGAGATACATATTCGTACTTGCTCCCTCCTGACTGGAGACCCACATTTTTAGGTGATATTGAAGATGCTGAGATATTGTACAATAGCTACTATGACCCGGTTTTGTATCATGTGGTGTTGTCAGAGTCCCTCTTGGAGGGCGCAGAACCAGAGGCCGATGAGCCGACCGCCTAGCTAGTTGTTTTCCAGTTGTCTAGTTTTATTGTTTTGGAGTTTTGTTAATTTGAATTCAGTACTTTATTTCAGTTCTTTCATTCCCAGTTGTACTTTTCAATTGTTGAATAAAAGTTTTAAAATTTTCGTATATTCGAGTTGTGACAAATGTATAGATGTTGTTGTGAATACCTGCATATAAAATATCTTACTGCCGCCGTCTCACAACGGTGCAGGCTGGACATGATCCGGTTCGACCCAATAATTTGGGATCGGGTCGTGACATGTTTTTAGTGGTGGCCCATGCAGGTCCTGACTCAACAACTTAGGAGAACATATCTAGAAACAATTAGAACACTAGAATATTAATTTGTCATAACATAGGGCCAAAATATATTATAAATAAATATTTTTGATTGTTATAGACTGGTAGGCTACCTTGCTTATGTTTTGCATCCTAAAAACCTATTCAAGCATAGGCCGATTGTATGGTGGTCTATTTTACTATCTACTTTAGTTTCTAGATTTTATATATATTTTAGTGTCCCTTGGCTTTCAGAGGTTAATTTCCTCCATATCCTTATCATACTCCAGCATTCTTTGGCATCCATACTCTTTTGTTATTTATGGATTAGGATTAGATTTTTTCCAATCTCCTTATTCAACAAACCTATTTCAAAAATTTTAATTAGTTGATCAAATCATACTTCTCTATCTTTATTTAGAATCTAGATCTATTTCACTATTTAGAGTTTCAAATTCTCATTTAGCAAACTTGGTAAACTTTTATCTATCCAGAGTATTTTTACGACTAGTGTATCCAACCATTTATCTTGACATTATTTTCAATTGACTTTCTTGGGACCAATCCCGAACCAAATTCTTCTGGAACCATAAAGCCCCAAGGTTAATTATTACCAAAAGAATTGGTTCAACTTAGCCGGTTCACATATCTCCCAAGGGAACTATTTTTTCGAAAAATAATTCCAATATGGATTGATATTTCCTAAGTTATTCCAAGTACCGAAAATATTTTTATTTGTTGATTTCCTCCACTCAACTCGAAACCTTACTCTCCCTAGGCAACCTCTTGATCAATTCAAGGCCTAGGAAGCTTTTAAACTCAATGCTTGATTATCATGAAGCACGAACGGTCAGAGAATTGATTCCATCATAATATTGAATTTTTTTTAGTCATTGAAAAACTTTTTGAATTGTTGAATTATTCCTTTGAAATTTCCATGGACAAAGTTAAGAAAATATTCAGTGACCTAATATGACTTCGCACATATGCGTCGCAACCATCTATTTGAATTATAGAAACTGCGAGTATACTGCAGCCAGTTGCGTACTGGCGGGACATAAACTCTAAGTTGAAGTGATTCAGGTGTTGATAGGTTTTTGGATATTATTGAGGCTACGTCCAATGCATCAAATTTGCCTCCTTTGTTGTTCAGCCAGAAATGGATAAAGTTGATAGACCACTCGGTAACCTATCATTATTCAAGTTATGGAGCCAAAAATTTTCTGCAGTCAGGTGCACTCTGGCGAGACATGAATTGTAGGTAAACTATTCTTAAGGGATAGGATTCTCATGTTTTATATGTAAACTATTTATTCGGGTATTTCTAATTTCCGGGAATAAATTTTTTATAGCCCAAACAAACATGATAATAGATTCACAGTCTAAATTTTTCTGGAAATAAAAAATATAGCGTACCGAACGCCCCCTAAGAGTTAAGAATATCTTTATTTAGTTGTAGTTGGCATAATCAATTAGTTTACAAACTAACTAAAACAATATCATTTTTAGAAGTTTTTTTTGACAAATAATTAATTTTTTGGACAAATTTGAAAAGCAAAAAAAATGTTAGATTTTTTATAGTTATTTGTATCTACTCATTGATTATACCAAAAGCACTAGTCTACTAGTAGTGTGGAGGGCCGTCCAACTACAGATTTGGATTCTAATTTTCATTCGGACCATTGGATGGCTGGTATAGTCACGGTCCGACTATGGGGGCACTGCTTACACAAGCAGCCATGATAAGCACTTCCAAAAGCACGTCTTAGCTGTACGTCTGTCGTGTCCCCCAAAATATCTCACCTCCGTGATAAAACCCCCCCAAAACCCTTGTTCTCTTCTCTCACCTTATCTTTTGCTTCTTCTCTGTTAGCCTATCAATCTATCTATCATGGCCGCCTACTCCCTCCTCTCCTCCAACCTCATCTTCTCCCAACCCCCCAAAACCCTAATCAAACTCTCCGCTGCTCCCTCCTTCTCCTTCTCCACCACCAACCACTCCCTCTCCTTCTCCTCTCTCCCTCTCCTCAGAAAGTCGAGGGCTTTAGAGCTTACCAGCATGGTAGCGAAAGTAGCATCCGTCGAGTCGGAGCTCGAGGAGGAGGAGGAGGAGGAGCTGAGCGGCGACGAGCGGAGCTTCTCTCCCGACCTCAAGCTCTTCGTCGGGAACCTCCCCTTCACCGTCGACAGCTCCGAGCTCGCCGGCCTCTTCCAGAGGGCCGGCAACGTCGAGATGGTTGAGGTATAACTGTAGCTTTTTCTTTATTTTATTGCTGGAACTGCTTGCTTGCAATTATACGGTTTTTGTTAGAAATGGAAATGAAGGTCTTGTTCTAGTTCTAGTTGTCTGGAGAAGAATTTGTTGGTGAAAATGCAAATGGTGGATTTGGGTTTTTGTGAGAAATGGTCCAAATGGACAAGGATAAGTTTTCAAATGAAGGTCTTGTTCTAGTTCTAGTCATCTGGAGAAGAATTTGTTTGTGCAAGTGCTTGCAAGTGTATGGTCATATGTTAGATTTGTGGAAGGGCACTATGCACAATTATAGTTGCCCGGACACGAAGATGACAGGATACTGATACGACAACACGTACTCGGCATTGATTTTGGCGTGCTCTTGCTTATTTTACAGGGTATGTATCGGGTCCGATATTAGTCTGCCACGATGTGACATGGACCACACTAATTTTTGACGTATCAGCGCTTGCTGGCTGAGCAAAAGTCTGATTGCGTTTCTGTTAGAACTTAGAAATAAATGAGGATTAGTTTTTGACAAATAAATAAATAAAACCCTAGCTTTTGATAGATGAGATATAACTAATTATTCTTTTGTTTCTGGAGTAAATGGTGAATTGCGTATTTGTTAGAAATGGTAGGAACTTCGTTTTTGTGAAGATGTGTTGCAACTATCAACTGGAGAGAGATTATATCTTGTCTTGATTTTGTTTGTGAAGTAATTGCATTTAGATGCTTGCATGTCGTGTGGAACGGGAACTATTTCACATACATATTTTTGAGCAAAAGGTGAATTGAGTCTTGTTAGAAATTGGTTAAGATTAGTTTTTGTAATGATTGAAGAAAAGATTTTAATCGTTTCTTGTCTGTTGGGTAAGTGCAAGGAATGCAGATAGCATACATTTGGAATTGGAGCAAAAGATAATTGGATTTCTATTTAAGTGAAGATTGTTTTATGACTCGATTTGGAAAGAAAATCTATTGTGCTGAATTTTGTAGAAATAACTTAGATCTAGAGCAAAGGAGACTTCAAATCACAAAACACCAAGAACTAATGTTGATCACCATGTCCTAATCTAGCTAATGGACCAAGAAAATAGGGTTCTCATGTAGTGGCAAGATGCACTTGCCTATGGGTGGAGAGTTGTGGAGGAAGGAGAAGAAGAAGAAAATAAATGGTGGTGGTAATGAAGAGAGAGAGTGGTAGGTGGGGATATAAAGAGGGGGAGTTGTGGTGGGGATGAGGGGTAGCATAGGCTAAGGTGATCCAACCATAAAGAACCAAACCAAACCAACCCAAACCAAACCATCCCAATTAAAACCGAGCCATGCCAAAACCCAAAATACGAGAAATACTGAAATTCTACAAGTTGAGAAAAATAAAAATATATGCCAAAATCCAAATACGGATATAAATACGAAATACGGAAAATGAGGGTGACAGGATAAGATTCTCATGTTTTATAGGTAAACTATTTATCCGGATATTTCTAATTTTCGGAAATAATTTTTTTATAGCCCAAACAAACATGATAATAGATTCACACTCTAAATTTTCCTGGAAATAAAAAAATACCGCATACCAAACGTCCCATAAGAGTTAAGAATATCTTTATTTAGTTGTAGTTGGCATAATCAATTAGTTTACAAACTAACTAAAACAATATCATTTTTAGAAGTTTTTTGACAAATAATTAACTTTTTGGACAAATTTGAAAAGCAAAAAAATGTTAGATTTTTTATAGTTATTTGTATCTACTCATTGGTTATACCAAAAGCACTATTCTATTGGTAGTGAGGAGGGCCGTCCAACTATACATTTGGATTCGAATTTTCTATCGGACCACTGGATGGCTTGTATAGTCACGGTCCGACTATGGGGGCACTGCTTACACAAGCAGCCATGATAAGCACCGCCAAAAGCAGGCCTTAGCTGTACGTCTGTCGTGTCCCCCAAAATATCTCCCCTCCGTGATAAAAACCCCCCCCAAAACCCTTGTTCTCTCACCTTATCTTTTGCTTCTTCTCTGTTAGCCTATCAATCTATCTATCATGGCCGCCTACTCCCTCCTCTCCTCCAACCTCATCTTCTCCCAACCCCCCAAAACCCTAATCAAACTCTCCGCTGCTCCCTCCTTCTCCTTCTCCACCACCAACCACTCCCTCTCCTTCTCCTCTCTCCCTCTCCTCAGAAAGTCGAGGGCTTTAGAGCTTACGAGCATGGTACCGAAAGTAGCATCCGTCGAGTCGGAGCTCGAGGAGGAGGAGGAGGAAGAGCTGAGCGGCGACGAGCGGAGCTTCTCTCCCGACCTCAAACTCTTCGTCGGGAACCTCCCCTTCACCGTCGACAGCTCCGAGCTCGCCGGCCTCTTCCAGAGGGCCGGCAACGTCGAGATGGTTGAGGTATAACTGTAGCTTTTTCTTTATTTTATTGCTGGAACTGCTTGCTTGCAATTATACGGTTTTTGTTAGAAATGGAAATGAAGGTCTTATTCTAGTTCTAGTCATCTGGAGAAGAATTTGTTCTTGTTCTAGTTCTAGTCATCTGGAGAAGAATTTGTTTTCTAGAAATGCAAATGGTGGATTTGGGTTTTTGTGAGAAATGGTCCAAATGGACAAGGATAAGTTTTCAAATGAAGGTCTTGTTCTAGTTCTAGTCATCTGGAGAAGAATTTGTTTGTGTAAGTGCTTGCAAGTGTATGGTCATATGTTAGATTTGTGGAAGGGGCACTATGCACAATTATAGTTGCCCGGACACGAAGATGACAGGATACTGATACGACAACACGTACTCGGCATTGATTTTGGCATGCTCTAGCTTATTTTACAGGGTACGTTTCGGGTCCGATATTAGTCTGCCACGATGTGACATGGACCACACTAATTTTTGACGTATCAGCGCTTGCTGGCTGAGCAAAAGTCTGATTGCGTTTCTGTTAGAACTTAGAAATAAATGAGGATTAGTGTTTGACAAATAAATAAATAAAACCCTAGCTTTTGATAGATGAGATATAACTAATTATTCTTTTGTTTCTGGAGTAAATGGTGAATTGCGTATTTGTTAGAAATGGTAGGAACTTCGTTTTTGTGAAGATGTGTTGCAACTATCAACTGGAGAGAGATTATATCTTGTCTTGATTTTGTTTGTGAAGTAATTGCATTTAGATGCTTGCATGTCGTGTGGAACAGGAACTATTTCACATACATATTTTTGAGCAAAAGGTGAACCGAGTCTTGTTAGAATTTGGTTAAGATTAGTTTTGTAAAGATTGCTATTCAAGCTCTCATCTGTTGTAAGAATTTAATCGTTTGTTGTCTGTGTTGGAGTTTGGTCTTTTTCTAAGTGAATTTTAGTCCCACATCGGCTAGACCAAAGGAGTTGTATCTCTATATAATAGCTTTTCTATTTTAGAGATGCACATGTGGTGTGGAGGTGCACATGGGTGTGCCATGTGGGATTATTTTTCTAATGGGAAAAGGACTAAATCAACAATATAAGCATTCATGCTTTTTGCTCTTGGGAAATTCATTTCCATGGGAGCTAAGCCCCGTAGGGGCTTAGCTACTCGGACTCGGACTCGGGCTCGGGCTCATGAGGCGTAATGTGGCGTTTTGTTGGCGCACTTTGCACTTCAGACGTGTTCTTTAACACAGTTCTGTTCTTCCAGTAGCCTTCAAGAGAAAGGAAAGGCGTCGCACCAGCGTTGCTTTTGCACGGGAGTTTGTGTCTATCCGAGGAGTCAGAAGAGCATGAGTGTTCCAAGTTCTTCGACGAACTTGCTGGTTCCTGGAAGCTGTTCGTGTAGGACGAATAAAGCTTTGAGCAACGGTGATCATTCACCCCAGGAGGCCATCTTCCATCTTTCGCCTGTCATATTCTTCGCTGCTGTGATTACGAAATCTTTTTAGATTCTCGTAATATCATAACGATATCTTTTTAGATTTTTGTTATACTTGCGCAACCTTCCTAGAAGTGTTGCGTTGAAACATTGTTTTTACAATTGTTTCATATTCTCTGTTTTCCATCGAAAAATTGTGCCCCGGCACTAACAATCTCAAAGCTTTATTGCTACGATGGAAAACGTTAATGCTTCACTCCTCAATACTGACTTTTGCAAATTAGAAAAGTTTGATGGAGAGCATTATCAAGTCTGGAAGAGGAAGGTTTTTCTTACTCTTCAACTCAGAGACGTGGATCACGTGCTTCTTGAAGAGGAACCTACCGTTCCAGATACTGGGTCTGCTGCCGCAATCTCTGAGGCTACTAAACTTCAGGCCAAGTGGAGAAGAGAAAATAGCATTTGCAGGATGCTTATCATGAATGCTATGGAGGATTCCCTTGCAGAATCCTATTCTAAGAAGAATATCGCTAGAGACATATGGGAGTCTCTAGAAAAATTCTACGAAGAAGACAAAAACAGGAGCAAGATATTTGTGGTTGAAAAATATCACAAATGGCTCTTTGAGGACGAAAAGTCTATGCTGTCGCAGGTGAAGGAGTTCCTGAAACTGCGACAGAAGTTGGAAGACGAGGCGATGCCCCTCCCCGACAAGTTTGTTGTTGGAGGGTTTGTCTCAAAGCTCCCCGCTGGGTGGAGCAAGTTCTATGCAAACATGCATAGGAAGAAGCTTGAGATCAGCCTTGAAGATCTCTTGCAGGAAATATATGTTGAGGACCAGATGCGGGCTCAACTGAAGATGGACACACTGTCCAAGCAATTGGCTAACGCCAATCTGGTTCAGACCAAGGAACCAAGGGAAAAGCAGACGGCTTTCCACAGCGAGAAGAAGGACCCTGACAATCTAAAAGTCAAGGAAACTTCTATCAAGAAAAAGAAGCCAAAGTCTCAAATGCCTTGCTTCAAGTGTGGCAAGAAGGGCCACTTTAAGAATGAGTGCAAAGCAAAAATCAAGCAATCAGAGCAAGGAGAGCCTAGTAAGGTATCTAAGATCACTGACATTGTTGCTATGATTGCACAGGTTGATGCGGTAAGGACTGACTCTGACTGGTGGGTAGACACTGGAGCCTCCTGCCATGTCTGCTCCAGTAAGGAGTGGTTCACCACCTATACACCTACTTCTGAAGTGGTTATGATGGCGAACCAGGCACATGCTGAAGTGCTCGGGATCGGGACGGTGGTGTTGAAGCTGACTTCGGGGAAGTCTTTGACGCTTCAAGGCGTGAAGTACGTACCTGCTATCGCCAAGAAGCTGATCTCAGGAGGCCTACTCTGCAAAGCAGGCCTCAGGATGGACATCAATGCTGGCCATATGGTGATGTCTATCAAAGGAACATATTTCGGAAAAGCTTTTTATACCGAAGGAATGTTCAAAATTCAGCTTGTAAATCAGTACAATGTAATTAATGTGATTAATGAAGTCACTCGTTCTGCTTATACTCTTGAGTTGTGGCATAATAGGCTAGGACATGTTCATTGTAAACGAATAAACAGAATGTCTAGTCTAGGACTTATCTCCAAGTGTGGGGGTAAGGTAGAGAAATGTGAAGTTTGTGCTCAAACAAAGATCACAAGGAAACCCTTTCCTCGGGTTAATCGAAGTACAGATATTCTGGAGTTGGTACACTCCGATATCTGTGACTTCAAACAGTTCTCTACAAAGGCCGGGATGAAGTATTTCATAACCTTCATCGATGACTTCTCAAAGTATGCGTTCGTCTACTTGCTGAAGGCTAAAGACGAAGCATTCGAGAAGTTCAAGGAGTTCAGAGCCGAAGCTGAGCGGCAGACTGGACAACAACTCAAAAGGATAAGAAGTGATCGAGGTGGGGAGTACAGGTCTCATGAATTCGCATCGTTCTACAAAGAACATGGAATTGTCAATGAGACTACGGCTCCGTACTCTCCTCAATCAAACGGAGTAGCAGAGAGGAAGAACAGAACGTTAACAGAAATGATTAACTCAATGTTGTTGACTGTTGGTCTTCCTAAGTGCTACTGGGGAGAAGCTGCATTGACGACCACTTTTATTCTAAATAGAGTGCCTCATGCAACTTCAGACGTTACTCCTCATGAACTCTGGTTCAAGGTCAGACCTAACTTGAATGTCATTCGAGTGTGGGGGTGTCTGGCATATGTCCAGCTTCCAGATCTGAAGATTCAAAAGCTTGGGACAAGGACTACTAAGACGATCTTCTTGGGGTATGCCGAGAAGAGTGATGCTCGGAGATTTCTTGATATTGAGTCAAATCATATCATTGAATCTCGCGACGCAGAATATTTTGAAGACAAATTTGCAAGGCACAAGAATATTGTTCTTGCGGATGTTCCGGAGAACAATGAGGGTGCGCAGGTCTTCAATGAAGATGTGGTCCAAGAAGATGTTGTTGTTGAAACAACGTTTGAACCAGATCTCGCTGAGCCGTCAACGAAGCGAGTGAGGAGGCCGAAGGACTTCGGAAGTGACTTTGTCACCTATCATGTGGAAGCAGATCCGCTTACCTATGATGAGGCGATAAAGACCAGAGACGCGGTTTTCTGGAAGGAGGCGATTGACAATGAAATTGATTCCATCACCTCAAATAACGCTTGGGTGTTGGTTGATCTTCCTGAAGGAGCGAAACCCATCGGATGCAAATGGATCTTCAAGAAGAAGATGAAAGCAGATGGAACTATTGACAAGTTCAAGGCTAGGTTGGTAGCCAAGGGATTTTCTCAGAAGCAGGGGATTGACTATTTTGACACGTATGCTCCAGTAGCCCGGATGACCACCATCAGAACGTTGATTGCTCTCGCAGCAATACATAAGATGGTGATACATCAGATGGATGTGAATACAGCTTTCCTAAATGGCGAGCTGACCGAAGAGATTTACATGCAACAGCCAGAGGGATTTGTCATCAGGGGTCTTGAAGACAAAGTCTGCAAGTTGGTGAAATTCTTGTACGGTCTTAAACAAGCTCCCAAGATGTGGCATGAAAAATTTGACAAAGTTATAAGGTCAAATGGCTACATGGTCAGCGATACGGACAAGTGTGTTTACACGAAGTTCGCTGATGGAAGAGGTGTGATCGTTTGTCTGTACGTGGACGACTTGCTTATCCTAGATACGGATATTAGCTGTGTCACGGAGACAAAGAAATTCATCTCAAGCAAGTTCAAGTATGAAGGACTTGGGGGAAGCTGATGTGATCTTAGGGATCAAGATCATCCGGACAGACACTGGACTAGCGCTGTCGCAGTCTCATTATATTGAGAAAATGATCACTCGTTATGGGTATCGGGATCTTCCAGGGATCGATACGCCGTACAGGTATGATCTGAAGCTGAAGTCTAGTTCAGGGGAAAGCGTCAGGCAGATGGAGTATGCAAGCGTAATCGGAAGTTTGATGTATGCTACTAATGCCACAAGACCTGACATAGCTTTCGCCGTGGGAATGCTGAGTCGTTTCACGAGCAACACAGGTGCTGAACACTGGAAAGCTGTGAAACGGGTTATGAGATATCTCAAGAAGACTCAGACATATGCACTGTACTATAGCGGAGATCCGCCGGTAGTGGAAGGTTTCAGTGATGCCAGCTGGTGCTCAGAGGTGGAGAGCGAGAGGTCCACAGATGGATTTATTTTCACAATGGGTGGAGCTGCTATATCGTGGAAGTCGAAGAAGCAGACTATGCTCTCGCGGTCGTCCATGGAATCTGAGTTCTTTGCACTTGATACCGCACCGATATACTGCGACAACCAGGCGACTGCGGCGGTGACCTTAAATGACCTCTTCAACGGGAAGAAGAGGACTGTGCGGTTGAAGCACATGGCAGTACACGATCTTATCAAGAGAGGTGTTATTGCAGTTATTGATGTTCGGAGTCGGAAGAACCTGGCGGATCCGTTCACCAAGGACTTCAAGCGCCAGCTGGTCGATGACACAGCTTGTAAAATGGACTTGAAGGCATTCTGATATTGTATTATTGTATTCCTACCATAAAGTTTTATGGTATTAGTTCAAAGATTTATCTACTAGGCATCTAGCTTTTGGTTCAAGGGAGGACCACTAATCGGAAGAATATCAGGAACGGTGGGTACATGTTCTATTGGGCATGGAGAGGTTACGGACCTAAAACCACTGTTGTCTACTGTTGTTTTCTGCGGAAAACGGTTCCTGTGGGAAGGTTGGCTTAATTGCCTTAATGAGTTCTCAGGCAGAGTGAATGCCTGGTGTGCTTTACAGGAGGCACGGTAGAGCAGCACTACAAGGAGTGAAACTCCATGCTACAGTGGGGTGACTCCACAATGAGGTTCCTATATGTGGGGTGCTGTCCAGTAATAGGATAAAGCCTCGGCTTTGCAGGCCAAGTCACAGCGGCGTAGCACCGCAAATAGGCAGTTAGCCTAATGCTGTATGTTAAAAATAAAGAGGGGTGTAGTCAGCACTACAAAGAGGAGTTCCTCATGTTACAGTGGCACGACACCAGGATGAGGTACCCGGTTAGGGATAAAGCCTCGGTCTTGCAAGCCATGTCGTTGCGGCGTAACACCGCAAGGGAGCCTAAGGCTTCATGCTGGGTAGTTTGGCACTACAAAGAGGCGGTTGCCTCATGCTACAGTAGTATGACACTACGATGAGGTTCCCGGTACGGGGTAAGGCCTCGGCTTTAAGCCATGTCATGGCGGCGTAGCACCGCAAGGGAAGCGCAAAGCGCTTCATGCCATGTCTCTTTATAATGAACTCACCTATAGTGTATGGACAAAGAGATATCAGGCCGTCTCTTGAGGGTAAACTTGTAGACTTCCAAAATTATACACTGAAATCAGGCTGGCACATGACCTTTAATGTGTAGCCAGAAGCACACGTAACTACATTATGCGAGTGGAAAGAATTTCAGCTATGATGCAGAATTCAAGGCTTAGTCCATTCTTGTATTATAGTCTGTTGTTTGACCCACACGGGAAGATTCAAGTCGTAAGCGACATCTCTCCTAATGCATGATGGACAGTTACTGTGGGGAACACTTATACCCATATATATAGAGATATGTGGGGGATTGTTGGAGTTTGGTCTTTTTCTAAGTGAATTTTAGTCCCACATCGGCTAGACCAAAGGAGTTGTATCTCTATATAATAGCTTTCCTATTTTAGAGATGCACATGTGGTGTGGAGGTGCACATGGGTGTGCCATGTGGGATTATTTTTCTAATGGGAAAAGGTCTAAATCAACAATATAAGCATTCATGCTTTTTGCTCTTGGGAAATTCATTTCCATGGAAGCTAAGCCCGACTCGGACTCGGACTCGGACTCGGACTCGGGCTCATGGGCTCATGAGGCCTAATGTGGCGTTTTGTTGGCGCACTTTGCACTTAGCACGTCAGCATCGTCGCTAGGCGCATAGTGCGCTTTAGTTGCGCTCGTTGCGCGAGCCACTTGCGCTGCCACATTGCGCAAGCTCAGTTGCGTTGCTCAGGTGCGCATGCCCAGTTGCGCAAGCCCAGTTGCGCTGTCCAGGTGCGCGCCCAGGTTGCGTCCAGGTTGCGCTCAGGTTGCGCTGGGTTGCGCTGAGTTGCGCGGGTTGCTCGGGTTGTTCTGGGTTGCGCTGAGTTGCGCGGATGCGCTGGTTGCGCTGCGTGCGCCGTGTGCGCAGTGCGCGCAGTGCGTGCAGTGCGCGCAGTGTGCGCAGTTCAGTGCGCGCTCTGTCGCGCAGAGTGCAAGGAGCGCTGGGTGTGCGCAGTTGGCAGAAGAACATGCGTTTGCATGTTCTGGGCGGTTGCTACATGTTCGGGGTGGTTATTACCACGTCCCTAACTTTGTGGCAACCGACCAGTTGCTGCAGGGCCTATATAAGGCATTCTCTCTCTCAAGGCTGTGTACATTTTTACAGAAGAAAAAAAGAAGCCACCACAGAAAGTTTACGAAGTATTTTTTAGCACAAGTAAACAGAGATTTCAGACGTGTTCTTTAACACAGTTCTGTTCTTCCAGTAGCTTTCGAGAGAGAGGAAAGGCGCCGCACCAGCGTTGCTTTTGCACGGGAGTTCGTGTCTATCCGAGGAGTCAGAAGAGCAGGAGTGTTCCAAGTTCTTCGACGAACTTGCTGGTTCCTGGAAGCTGTTCGTGTAGGGCGAATAAAGCTTTGAGCAACGGTGATCATTCACCCCAGCAGGCCATCTTCCATCTTTTGCCTGTCATCTTCTTCGCTGCTGTGATTACGAAATCTTTTTAGTTTCTCGTAATATCATAACGATATCTTTTTAGATCTTCGTTATACTTGCGCAACCTTCCTAGAAGTGTTGCGTTGGAACATTGTTTTTACAATTGTTTCATATTCTCTGTTTTCCATCGAAAAATTGTGCCCCGGCACTAACAGTCTGTTGGGGAAGTGCATGAATGCAGATAGCATATATTTGGAATTGGAGCAAAAGATAATTGGATTTCTGTTTTAGTGGAGATTGTTTTATGACTCGATTTGGAAAAAAAAAAAAATCTATATTGTGCTGAATTTTGTAGAATGGCTTGCAACTAGATAGTTATATGTCGTATTTATTGAACAGGGATTATTACGCATACATATTTCGGAGATTTTTGTTGGATATCAACAAGAATCAGTTTATGTGACACTGTTATGTAATTTTAGTTACATACAGAAAGAACGAAGGGAGAAAAAACTGTGTCAGTTTTCTTCGTGAATTGATTGCAATAGATAGTTGTATGTCATAGTTGTGAAGTGGACATCACCACATCCTTATACATCCACAGTTATGATGGATGGTGAGGTGGATCAAGAATGAAAAGTTAAATGCATGAATTAGGAGTAGTTAGCTTGCTAGTTGTTCCTGAGAGTTGGATGCAAAGGATTGCATCTCACCTAAGGGAGATACATGCTTTGGTTGACATATGAAGAGTGTGCTTTCTTTTTTATGGAAGAAACATCTTGTATCTGTTTATTTGTGTAACTAGTATTTATATACACATAAGGTTTTTCCTGTTCATGTGGAATAATGTTGTAAGATGGTGAAGATTGGCTCAGGTGTAGGATTATCAATGATAAAGGACTGCATGCTTGAAAACAAATTGTGGTATCGCTGATATTTAAATTAGTTGGACATTAAGTCAGAGGTGCTTTAATTTATATCAGAAGTTTCAGGAGTGAAGACTTGGGATACGTAGGAAAGAGATGATAAAAGAACTTACCATTTTGAATCATGGTTCAAAAACTATGTTCCAATATCTGTTTCGGATATTTCCTACAGGTGTTTCGGTTTCAGCAGTTTCAGGTGTTTTCAGTGCTTTGCTGGTTTTTGGCGGTTTCGGATATTTCCTACAGGTGTTTCGGTTTCAGCAGTTTCAGGTGTTTTCAGTGCTTTGCTGGTTTTTGGCGGTTTCCTTATCAGCTATCAGATGATACTTAAAACCTTGTCTTGAATTGAGAATGTTCAACTTTGATCAATAAACAAATCCTTTTACCGTTACAGCCACATTATACACTTGGATATATCTGATGAATGTTACAACATCAGAGATGCTTAAAATGTGTAGCAGTGCTTTATGTTTGGAATACTAATAAAGTTTAGCATGGTTTTATAGATTTAATTGCTAGTATATTTAGTGGAAGCATGCACATTTTATTTGTATACTGATGGACACAGTTTTGACAAGATGTAGAATTCAATGGCTTTGCGTCCACCTTATATTAGCATTTTCTTTCATTTTATACTTTCTCACTAAAACTCGGACATCAAATGATTTTTGTCAGAGAATTTTTTTAAGGCTGGCCAAAGAGTTTCATTGCCTCGAGTATAGTTAAAATCATATCCATATATTTTCCACCATGCTTGTAGGTGTGAGAAATATATTGGATCTGTTTCGACAATTTACTGAATTGTGTACAAGTTTAGTTACTTTCAGATTTTACTTGAGACAAGTCACTGGATATCTAGGATGAGATAGCTACATCCCTAGTTACATTGAGAATATTAAGCCTATGAAATAATTTTGAAGAAACTAACATTTAGTGGCTAACTTTTAATGGAGCATTGTAAAGTTGTGTTTGACACGACAGCTCGTCGATTAAAGACAGAGGTCACATGTTGAGTTGTGTACGTTTGTGTTGTAAATGATGATACATAAATATTGTTGTTATATAATTAAATGGCTGTATTTAGGTGCAATTATAGAAAATTTATAAGCTTGTGTTTTTATGGACGCTGCCTTCTGTATATTTGAATGTTCAAGGTGTGCACTGGATCCTTTAATTGACCTAGTTTTTTTTTTTTTAGGTTATATATGACAAGTTAACCGGGAGAAGTCGAGGTTTTGCATTTGTGACAATGTCTACTGCTGAAGAAGTTGAGGCAGCCGTTCAACAATTTAATGGCTATGTGAGTATTTCATAACATATATTAAAAAAATGTTGTCAGTGCCTCCTCAGAAAGATTAACATATGGATGTGCATCCCAGTTCCCCAGTCAGCAGTCTTTATCATGTTGTGTATGATATCTGCAAGTAATAAGAAGTTTTCTTAATTACAAAGCATGCTAGGTTGCATGAGCTTAGACTGCATGAACAAAATCTAGCTCAAAATACTCACAAATTGGCCTTCTATGTTTTTTTGGCAAAGCCCTCTCTTGCTCATAATTACGTTGGTAGGAATTTGGCTCCCTCATAACAGGTTGATGTCAGGTTGACCACTGGCCCTGAAAACTTGGTCAATTATTGCTGGACCTTGGTAGGAATTTGGCTCCCTCAGAACAGGTTGATGTCAGGTTGACCACTGGCCCTGAAAACTTGGTCAATTCTTGCTGGACCTTTCTTGTGCTCCATAGGCTAGCCCATTCTGATCGAGGAAGGCTTGTGATGATGATGCATTAGCACAGTGATTTAGATCATATTGTTCGCTTATAGTATTACCTCCCGGATGGTACTCTTAATGTGCAAGTTATATATAGTAATTGGCTACTCATTTATAACCAGCCTTGAAAAATACTAAAACCGCTGCCTTAATACTGAAGTTCCCTTCATGACCTAACAGGAGCTTGATGGTAGAGCAATAAGAGTGAATTCCGGACCTCCTCCTCCTCGTCAAGAGGAGCGTCCATCAAGAGGATTTCAGTCTGGGGGAGGTGGGGGCCGATCTGATGCTGCCAACAGAGTCTATGTTGGTAACCTTTCATGGGGTGTTGACAATTCGACTCTTGAGAACCTGTTCAGCGAACAGGGTGAGGTTGTGGATGCCAGGGTGGTCTTTGATAGGGAGACTGGCAGATCAAGGGGTTTTGGTTTTGTCACTTACAGCTCCGCTCAAGAGGCCAATAATGCAATTTCATCACTCGATGGCTCTGTAAGTCTTCTCCTTTTTCTCTGCTAAAAGATTATATGCTTGAAGGCAGAATCAGTTGATACCATGTTGTTTTCCAAAATTAATCCAGTTATCCGTGAGGATTCAAATTTGCATTCCATCTTTTAGTCAAAAACAAATTAATTCTATATCACGCCATCACTGTGGTTAAACTTCAGTATGGATCTCTCTCTTTTTATGATGAAGTGTGGATCAGTATATCTGTAGTTTAAATTCCTATCACAAGCTTAATATCAAATTTGAAAAGTTCAACCTTGTTGGTTAGTACAAATGATGGAGACTTGACTAGTAAAATATTCTTGTTTTCAGGACTTGGATGGCAGGAGTATCCGTGTTTCCTTGGCAGAAGCAAGACCACCAAGGCGCCAGTTTTGAACATTCACTTCCTCTCTGGAAGGTTATTAAGCAAGGAAGGAAGCTTTAGGTTCTTAATGAAAGCCATCACATTCACTGAAACTGTTACCCATGGTAGATGATAGGAAGCTTGGATGATTTGATCTATATTTAGGTCACAACATAGTTTTTGGCAGCAGCATGGTATTATTTTTCTGTAATGTTTTGTGTCAGACATCTTGGATATATTCTTGTTGTGATAGGTTTCTTATTTGTAATTTTTGAAGCAGGAACGTCTTTTTTCAGTTATCACGTGCTTTATTTCGAATTCAGTAGAAGTTGATGCCTACTGAATTGGAAACCGTATGCTTTACTTCTATTCAAGATTCTTGCTCTGGTGTAGGATTGGTGCCTGCAGAAGTAGAATTGGTGTTATAATTTAGAATTTGTGCCTACTGAATCACTGATAGGTTTCTTATATTCTTGTTCTGATGTAGAATTGGTGCCTACTGGATTTGAAAGTACACCACATGCTTTGCGTCTATTCTGATTTTTGACACAACATTGATTGTTGGTTTGCTCAAGTTAGGTTCCATCTTGTATTGCAATTTGGTAGCGGTAGTGACCTAACTATGTTTGCAACTTGAGAACCTACGAACCCTAGGTTGCATCACTTTAACAGGCCATACTAGATGGTTGTCATGTTTCTTTGCAATACTACTCGAACATGAACAAGTCATGATCCAAGTATTTGTGGATACATTTTTTCCTGTGTTGGGCGATGCAGGATGTACGTGGAGAAACTAAACTCCGGCTTTCTCCGGCCTCCCAACCACACTGGGGAGAAAACTTTCAGAATTTGAACAACTAACCTTTTTTTTTTTTTTGAAATTTCACGTGCGCACATAACTGGGGGACTTGAACCTTGCAGTCCCTCCGGATGTCCGTTCTAATATCACTAGGCTAGGATTTGAACAACGCATCTTAGTCCAGTAAATCCCAAATAGACGGCCTTCTATAGTAGTTTTATGTGCGAAAATGTTGAAAAGCAACATTGAGCAACGACTTCAACTCACTCTCGACTTGCAGATTTGGGACTACATAGGAAGATGTTGGGGGCTGTTCGTGCAAATTATGTTGAGCGAGCCAAAAGAAACGATGTAAGCTCGGTAAAAAGAGCAATAGGATTAGACATGAGTTCGACTATTGGAATATGATCATATGACACATGATATTATTTTCCTTTTTCTGTTTAGGATCTTGAAAAAAAAAAATCAAGACAGGAGACGTATGTAATCGGCTATTAATTATGGAGTTTTTAAAATCAAGAAGTCATGACTTCCTCCGGATTTTTTTAATAAGGGTAAAGTACAAAAAATTTCTTGTTAGATTTTTCTTTTTTGCACTAAAAGATCCCATACTCTTAAAAATTCATAAAAGTATGAAATCTGCTCATTTTGTCCCATTTTCGTTAACTGATGTTAAGTGGGATGTGTAATGACCATTTTATCCCTCCACTCTCTTCGCTCCCCGCCCCCCCCCCCCCCCCCCCCCCCCCCCCCCCCTCTCCGGTGGTGCGGGGAGGAGGAGGAGGGGGCGGGGCTGGCCGAGGCGGGGAGGAGGAGGAGGAAGGTGGGGCTGGCCGGGGCGGGGAGGAGGAGGGGGGCTGGGCTGGCCGGGACGGAGAGGGGGCGGGGGTGCTCGCCGGAGTAACGAGGGGGACTGAGGGGGCGGGGAGGAGGGAGGAGGAGGGGGGGGGGGGGGGTTTGCCCGGGCGGGGAGGAGGAGGAGGGGGGGTAGGTTGGCCGGGGCGGGGAGGAGGTGTAGGAACCCTAGAGGGGGGGTGAATAGGGTCAAGCTAACTAATCAAACACTTAGCACAAGCTAATTGGCAATTTAAAAATATAAGTGCAAGAGAAGAAGCAAACACAATACCGACACCCGATATATCCTGGTATCCTCCTAAGAGGCAGTCCAGTCCCGGAACTCTCTCCGGCTTTAATCCACTATTTGAGCAAATAGTTACACACGAGTTTGGATTCGAAGAACTCGCCAACTTCTTACACAAGAGCTTTAATCCGAAGGGCTCTCCGACTTCAACCGAGAGTTTGGATACGAAGACTCCCCAACTTCAACCGAGAGTTTGGATGCGAAGACTCTCCAACTTCAACCTTTCACAATAGGTTTTGATCTCCTTATATAATAGGATGAAGATCTCACTTTTCAGCTCAATAACTCTAACACAATTTGTAGATGGCAAATGAAGGCTTTGTAGAGTTGTATGTGGATAAGCTTTGGTGGTTTGGAAATTTTTAGGCTCAAAGCATCAACCTTGAATGAAGGGGTTCAAGGCTATTTATAACCAAAGCTTGAAAAGAAGCCAAAGGCAACTTTTCAGTCACGAACCGGCATACCGCCGGTATGATCCGGCATACCGGCGGTATACCGGTCTGGGATTACAACGGCTAGAAATAGAGCCGTTGGGATCATTAATGGCTGGAAATCCGACCGTTGGAATTTCAACGTTTCAGAAGCGGTATACCGTTGGAATTTCAACGTTTCAGAAGCGGTATACCGTCGGTATGGACCGGTATGCCGGCGGTATGCCGGCGGTATGCCGGTTTTGTAAACAGAAACTTTCTGTGAACAAAAACCGGTATACCGTCGGTATACGCCGGTATACCGTCGGTATGCCATTTTCCACCAAAAATGATCCTGGGCTTATTTCTGCCCTAGCTTTCGATTTTGCCATCCGTTTCTTGTGTTTACAATTATTCCTAAGACTCATTACAGACTCCAGATATACTTAGGCAGGTGCAGGCTTCTTCAGAGTCTTGAAATGATGATGGCATGACTTGGCTTCTTCCTTTGATAGGTGCTGGCTTTTTTTTTTTTCTTGGCGGCAGCTGTCCAAAGATATCCAGTTTGCGAAAACTGAATACCTTTCGGGGGCTTCGCCCCCGAACCCCCGACGAGGGGCGCTGCCCCCTCGACCCCCGTCCGCTGACCGGGCAGCGGAACCCCCGAGTGCGTGGCTCCGGAGATGTCGTCGGGTGGTTCAGAGAAATCTTGTGGGATCCATCGTCTTTGGCCCACCATGATTTCTTCATTGCATATGTCCACATTGATCTTGCTTATTGCTTTTCTGCATGTACATGTTAGACGAACAAAGCAATACACATAGTAACAAGTGTGATAAGTTTAATGCACATTAGGACAATGCTGAGTTTATGTATAAGTGCTAAGGTGATAGCATAAATGTTAGTGATAACATAATGATTAAACTTAATTGAATGACCACAATCAAAAACATAGTTTTATTTTGGCAACCCGATTAAATTTAAGATAGAAAGCTCATATCACTAATATGTAAACCAATAGGCACATATCACCAAAGGTATAAGTATAAGTAGAAATGCTATAGCGATAGTATAAAGATTAGTGATAATGAAATGCTAAACTTAACATATTAACCATATTCAAAAACATGATACACTCATTGGGCCAACAGGAGGGGCGGTGCTCGCCGGAGTAATGAGGGGGGTTGAGGGGGGCGGGGAGGAGGGAGGAGGGGGGGGGGTTGTGCTCGCCGGAGTAATGAGGGGGGCTGAGGGGGGCGGGGAGGAGGAGAGGGGGTGGCTGGCCGGAGGGAGGTGGGGAGAGGTTAGGGAAGTGGGGGTAGTTTAGGTATATTTTATTTTTTTTTATAAAAAAAATGTCGCTTAACGGTCAATAGACAGTAGGGGGCTGGCCGAGCAAGTCATAGATTGCGGGGGTCTTTATTTGCTAAATTTGACTAAAAGGTCTTTCTCCTCAAAAGGTGCACATTTAATGAGAAATTTTTTGCAATTTACCCTTTTAATAAACTGGAAATTGCTGAGGAACCCAATTTCGGGGTTGGTTTTTATGAAATACCCACCCGTATGATGGATTTTATGAAATGTCCAGAATTATATATTTCTACATTAAGTATTCCAAGATTTCCTTTAGATGCTCTGTATTTACAAAATTAATACCATAACTACCCCTCCGCACAAACTCAGATCTGGATTGCGATTCTCTTCTTCTTCTTCTTCTTCTTCTTCACGAGAGATCTGAATTCCATTGCTCTCATCTTCAGCAGAGATCGCAAAGATCATTCGTAGTTCACCATGTTTTTTTTTCAGTCGAACTCCGATCATCGCTTATCTTCTTCTTCTTCTTCTTCTTCTCCGACAATTAGGTCAATTATGGATAGAAGATCTTCTTCTTTCTTTTCCATAAGAGTTAGCATCGTTTTGAAAGAAGAACGAAAACTCTTGAATCTTTATTCATGTCAAGTTTCTTTCCACAAAACAAAAAAAATAAAAAAATAGGTTTCTGTCAACTGTTCTCCGTCGATATCGCACGAAGAATAGTCATTCTCCTGCATTTTTAACAAGGAGAATGTCATTCTCCGTGTTGAATGGCATTCTCCGTGTTTCTAACACGGAGAATGGCCATTCTCCTTATCATTTAACAAGGAGAATGCCATTCTCCGTATCATTTAACATTTGAATGACCATTCTCCGTATCATTTAACACGGAGAATGTCATTCTCCGTGTTATTTAGCACGGAGAATGGCCATTCTCCGTGTAATTTAGAAACGGAGAATGCCATTCTCCGTACTAAATTACACGGAGAATGGTCATTCTCCTACGTTTTAACACTGGGAATAACCATTCTCCGTGTAAATTAACACGGAGAATGTCATTCTCCGTTTTAATTAAGACGAAGAATGTCATTCTCCGTGTTAATTTACACGGAGAATGGCACTCTCCGTGTTTCTAACACGGAGAATGGCCATTCTCCTGCATTTTAACACTGGAATGACCATTCTCCGTGCTAAATTACACGGAGAATGACCATTCTCCATTTTATTTAACACGGAGAATGACATTCTCCGTGTTTCTAATACGGAGAATGGCCATTCTCCTGCGTTTTAACACTGTAATGACCATTCTCCATGCTAAATTACACGGAGAATGGCCATTCTTCGTGTAAATTAAGACGGAGAATGACCATTCTCCGTGTAATTTAGTACGGAGAATGACCATTCTCCGTGTAAATTAAGACGGAGAATGCCATTCTCCGTGTTACTAACACAGAGAATGACTATTCTCCGTGTAAATTAAGACGGAGAATGACATTCTCCGTGTTACTAACACGGAGAATGGCCACCCTCATGCGAAATTAACATTTTTCGTGTTCTAATACGGAGAATGACCATTCTCCTGCATTTTATGGTCAGTCGAAACTTTGAAGGGCCATAAATTTTGACTGGGAGGTCGAAACGAGGCCCGATTTGTCCCAAAACGAGCGTATCTTCGAGGAGGCTGAAAGTAACCGCTTCTCTATTAGACGGCCTTTTGAAATTTTAGAATCGCAAAAAAATGATGTTTTGACCTCCGTTTTAGCACTTTTACCGTTTGTCTCGGTCTTTTCGAAATTTTTCGACGAGTTTTTGAAGATTTTTGAGGAGAAAACCTAGATTCGAAAGTGAGCAGCGTATGGAAGAAGATGAAGTATCGAAACGTTTTTTTTAAGAGTAGTTTCGTGGGTGTTTTCAATAAATTAGAAGGAAGGGCAAAAAGGTCATTTGGAACCCTCTTTATATATTTTTTGCTAATTCTGGGTACGCGATAAAATTTTATAGCACGGTGGGTTTTTCATAAAACTTTTTCGTTTTTTGGGCATTTCATAAATTTTCCCTTTAATAAACATGTATGTTTTGCTAGTTTTGTTCCTTGTTTCATTATATATCATATTAAGGCTTATTAAACAAATCAAACATATTGGGGATGTAGCTCAGATGGTAGAGCGCTCGCTTAGCATGCGAGAGGTACGGGGATCGATACCCCGCATCTCCAATTAATTTTTAGCCATACTCTCATTTTCTCAGAAAAATCAGCATTCCTTAGTCCTTTTTGTTTCTGAAAGAAATACTGACAAATTTGTACATCTCAGGCTCTACATATTCCCAAATCACAACAATCCAAAAATTTCTTAGATTCTATATGGCAGATGATCATTGAATAGCTCTTAAATAATTAATTGTGCACAAATTTTCTTTATTGTTTTTGAGACGCAGGTTCCGGAGGTGAATGCTCTGTCATAGTGCTAGGTTTAAGAGGAAGAAATTGTTGGGTTTTTCTTCTCCCAGGATTTTGGTTGTAAAAATTGGTTTCTTTCGGAAAGAGAGGAGGCATGGCAATGTTAAAGAGATGATGAAGAGAAAACGGACTTAATGGAGGCAAAGAAGAGTTGGGGGAGGGAGGAGTGGTTGGAAGAGAAGTTGCATTGTCATTCTAGTGACTGATAGCGTGGTAGAGCTCCTCTATGACAATGCAACTTCTAGTGACTGATAAGCTTATCCTTGCCATGTGAGAAAACGGACTTGATGCGCTCGTTCTTTTGTAAATCAGCCAAAATTTTGGTTAAATAGTGAAGGTGTATTTTAAAATTTTATTTGTTCCTTACAAAGGAATGGAGACATTGCTATATTTTTTTAAAGTGGAGGCATATGTTAGTTTCTATATTTTGAATAGGAACATTTGCTAAAATATGTATTTTAAAATATCCCAATACTACACACCAACATTGGCACATTTTCCGCGTTGCAGAGTATTTTAACACTGGACATCTTTCTTTCATCTTCATAGAATAATATATTTAACACTGAACATCTTTCATCTTCAGAGCATAATATACCTATGGCACAGTGTCAACAGAGGAATGTGGTTTTGCAGCCTGAAAGCCTTGTTCCACCAGATACGAATCATGCAGCAGACTTTTTTTTTTGGAACCAGGTAAATTGTTTCTGGAATCGCTCCCACTGGGATTCGAACTCCTGACCACTCGGGCCGCATGCATCTCTCTTAACCACTAGGCTAGAGGTCATCTGCATCATGCAGCAGACTTGAGCATACATTACAATTTTTTCCCCTCACCAAAAATCAAACAGGTAGATCATTTGAAAATCCAAAACTGATAATATTGCACAGATTGCTCATTCATCAGAGCAACAATTCCACAAGAACATTCTGCATAAAGAAAATAAGTCGGTGTTTACGCACTAAAGGGACTGTTTGGTTCAAGTTTTACATGCTCGGAAATGAGTTTTGGATTCCTTATTCATTCTTGATAAGTGTGTGATTGATAATTGGGAGTCATCCAAACACGACACTAAATGAAATCCACATTTTTTTCACCAATTAATCGTCTTCTGGTCCAACATACGAAGTTACATCAGAATGCTCACAAGGAATGGGGAAGGTCCTACTTTCATAAAATGTAAAGGAAAAATAATTAACTTATAAGTAGCAGAAATTGTGCACCAAAGTGGATCCGCACTAACTATCAAAAAGGAAATCCTAATCTAGATGTTCAACATTACAAGTTCCCAGCACATTAAACACCGTCTCCATGATCCATAAGATGTATACTGCTGGTCTTCAGTAACCCAACCCAAAACAAAAATGGTACGGGATCAGAGAAGACACAGCAACAAATATTGTAAACATGTATCCACAGAAACCAGCAGCACTAGAGAAAGACTACTTGATGTACTGGGAGACCCACTTGAACCCTTCTCCGTAGCCCATCTTCCGGACGATGCTGCACATGAAGACCTCAAGTGGGCGGACGTTTGAGTCTGCAAGGTTCACCTTGCCCTTCCCAGTGGTAAAATTACTTAGACCCAGGTGATAGCGGATCTCGTCCTCCGATGCCGCATAGGGAACATCGATCTTGTTCCCCAGGACCAGGAACGGAACGTTGGCAAGAGAATCATCAGAGAGCAGGGCGTCCAGCTCCTTCTTGGATTCTGCAAATCTCTCCTTGTCGACAGCATCGACCAAGTAAACCACTGCATCCACCTACATCACAGGCAAATGTATGACTCATTTAGTTGTGCTGTATTACACTTGAACTGCAGAAAATTCACATAGTTTGTTGCATCAATGGTCAATCCATGTTTCAAGTCAAACAACTTGGAGAAAGGAGTGATGGATCAAGTTCCTCCGTAATGACCAAATAAGCTAAAATACATCTCAACAGAAATCTAAAACTTAGGTATATAGGATGAGGTTCCCACGTCCTGATGACCAGACAAACTTGTTTCTACATATTCACTTTGCCCAAGCACACCATTAAGTGCTAATTGATTTGTGGGCATGTACAAGTGTACGCACTTTCACAGTCGCAGGCATAACAACTATCCAAAATCAAGTCACCACAAACCGTCTGTATAGGTCTCTATGTAAATATACCTTGACATGAAGGTTGACTTGGTGTCTGTAAAAACTGAAGAGTAAAATAACGAACTAGTTAATTGAATGATTACAGTACTAGAAAATTTTCTTCTGAAAATTTACCCTGACCCTATTCAATCAAACTCTTAATGGCACACCAATCCACAGGGGGCTGCCACAGAGATTATAAAGAAGACCATAAATAATACGAGTACTTGACAGAGATTGTATGTTGTACATAACTGGCAATTGGCAATGTATATGACAAGAAATATGGAAACAAATTCCTTGCTAAATGGAAAGAGAGGTACAAATCTTAGCTAGTACTGGCAATTCACTGAGACAAGTAAACTAGCATGTTAATATAATGTAGGGATTTCGTATTTCTAGTTGGCCATCTACAAGATAAGCTTGGTGATATATTTAATAACATGTTAATAAAAGTTGTCGAGGTTATAGTGTTTTACAAGCTTACTTAAGACGTTGTAACTAGAAATCCTCCCTGCTACACAAAGCAAGCTATGAAGCTCATCACTTCGAGAGGGTGCAAATGGCGTGACGGTAGGACTTGACGCTTGCATCATACTAGCTGCGGGTTTGAGTCACGGAAAGAGTCGCTCTATATTGGGTGTAAGGCTGCACAAAACTTGACGCTCATACCCTGCATTTGGGGAACACTTGTAGAATTGGGCGTGTAGAATTGGGCGCCATTAGATGAATTTTGCTTCGTGTATGTTTGAAGTTTAATGGTAGGACTTTGTCATGTGCTTATGGAGTAAAGGTCTAACAAATGGAGCATACACTTTTGCACAAAATCCTATCCATTTGCATATTTACATTTTGCACACCGAAAGAGACACTTCAAAACTTACTTTTCTTAAGCCCCTCTACAAAGATTTCCATTTCTTCCAATAATTTAGAGCATCCTCAAGTTATGAGGACCAATAACTGCCATCTTCAAGCCCTTGGATGACTTCACTCATATTTACAAGATTCAAATTATCATGCGCTAAGACAAATATCGTTCCGACTCATCCACTCGAATATATACAACTATAATAACTAGATATTCCCCTGTTTTACATATTCTTAGACTTTCTAAACCGGAAAAAAAAAATGAAAAAAAGTAAAATGAAGAAACACTTTCGCTTTTCACCACATGGCATTTTCCGTAAAACAATAACAATCACAAAACAAATAAATGAAGAGATGAAGGAAAGACCAGTACTAGTAAATTTGATTATACGAACCCTATGGGTCCCCATATACTTCTCTCATTGTCCATCTATCACTGAAATAGATCATGCTTTTTTATCAAACAAAACATTCTCATGTTGGTTTGGTACAACTTAGTTGGAAGGTTCTGTTTTTTCTCTAAAAGCACAAAGCTGTTTGGTAAAAAGTAAAAATTGTTTATGCTTATTCCTTTTGAAAAGCTGCTTGAGGCAGATAATCAATGCAGGGGGAGGTTGCTTTAGTAAGCTGCTTATGCTTTTGAAAAGCAGAAGCAGTACCAAACCAGGACTTAGAGCTTCGCCTTTTTTGCCATCAAATAGTAGAAAGCTATAAACTATACTTGAGCCGCACTCGTAAAATCAGTCACGAGGGTACTTTCAATAGCTATGAGCCGTATCCAAATGCAATATCATAACAATGCAGCCAATGCTTTTCTTCCAATTTTCATGTATCAGTGCATCCATTGCAAAGATGTTTGCCTCGCCAAATTTGGAATAACATCATTACCAGCTACAGGTGCTTTAGTAAGCAGGACTGTTGTTATAGGTTCTTGGATTCCCAAAATGGTTTGTATTTGGCATAAGAACCACTAGCCCCCCAAAATGTTGCTCTAGTATCCTTGATTCCCCCAACAAGAATCTTTCATGCTGTCAGTCTCACTGCAACTGTAATAGGAGTGAATGCAACATTTGCATTTCCCACCTTGTAGGATTGTTAATTGAACAATTATTTTTCCTATATATCATATCAAATAATCACTACATAAATATATAAAAAGGGCATACGGGTGTCACAATGACACCTGCTTATGCAGGTCCTGGGTGTGTGTGTGTGTGTGTCTCTCTCTCTCTCTCCCTCTCTCTCTCTCTCTCTCTATATATATATATATATATATATATATATATATATATATATATATATATATATATATATATATTTATTTATTATTTTGAGGTGTCCTCTTCTCCGGGTCGGCAATGCCTAAGGGGGATTCGAACCGTGCCCATCCCCCCGGAGTACCCAACGGGCTACACCCCCACGATATATATATATATATATATATATATATATATATATATATATATATATATATGCAAATGACCTCTAGCCTAGTGGTTAAGAGAGATGCATGCGGCCCAAGTGGTCGGGAGTTCGAGCCCCAGTGGAGGCGAGTTCGCTACAAGTACCCATTGCTTCAAAATAAAAAAAGAAAAAAAAAAAGAAAAAAAAGAAGAAGTATATATATATATATATATATATATATATATATATATATATATATATATATATAATCGCCGATTTGCTTGATGTATTACCATTTAAGAATTGTATGACCTAATTTTGCTACCATTTAATTGGAGACTTTCATTGTTTATAGTTTTGTCAAAAGAATCTGAATGATAACCTTAACCTAGAAAGCAAGAAGTCCAAAATGTACTGTCATATCATTTCCGTGTCGAACATGTCGGGAACGACAAAATTACTCCAAATTACTCTAGCACACATAAAATAGGTGTACTTTCCATGTTGCCGTATCCATACTGTTTCACGTGATATTAGCTTCCGTGAAATGTAGATGAAAACGGTATAACAATTAGAAGCAGGGTTAATTCACATAGATGTTTGTTCATTAGTTTCAATTTTTTGATATTTCATTCACATTCATCATTACGTCTCCAGGGAAAAACTAAACTACTTAATCCAATGTTCGACGATGGTTTAATTCACAGTTTAAGATGTTTTGAACAAGACAAACTTGACAATCATCTTTTATGGCATAGAATCAGTATGGAAGAAGAAAAATATTATTTTATGTTCCCATAGGAATATGATTCGAAATCACATTTCGTGATTTCTAACAAATTAATGTACCAATGGGATATGAAACTCTGTTGCGAAACTACATCCAAAATCACACAGAAAAAGAAATTAAATGGCACACACACACACACACACACACACACACACACACATATATATATATATATATATATATATATATATATATATATATATATATATATATAGATGAGAGATCAAACCTTGGCGTAGTAATCCTTCCACACTCGGCGAGCAATTTGATGGCCACCAAGATCAAAAGCCTTGAACTTTATCTTGCCGATGCTCAATTCCTCTGATGTCGGATACTGTGTCGGCTGGTGCTGAACCAATCTCTATAATCCACAAAAAACAGAGAAATTAATTGGCAGCAACTAATAACCTACAAATAAACTAGAAAATAAAATCATCAAGTTCTCAAACAATTAACAAGAATTACATTCAAAAGTGAAATTTACGAGATAAAATCCTAAAGATCCAATACATAAACCAGAAAACAAAATATTTTGACAAGAAATAAAATCTTTAATAAACGAATCGTCAAATCTCTCGTAGTTCAAAGAATTCCGGATGAATAACCGGGAATATTGAGTACAGATCTAATAAAACCTATATACACAAAAGTTCAATCTTTTTTTCTCAATGACCTCATCTAATTCTCAAATTATTACAATAATTACAAAAAAAAAAAAACCGTTACTAATAAGAATTTGCAAGAAATCCGCAGATCCAACGGATCAGAACATAGATCGATATCAGGAAAAAAAAAAGGGGTACAGATCTGGAGAAATCGATGGATACCTCGTCCTTGAGCATGTGAAGAAGAGTAGTCTTCCCGGCGTTGTCGAGCCCCAGGAACAAAATCTTCGCCTCTTTCATGCACAATCCCAGCGAGGCGAGGACGCCATAGAACCAATCCACGAGAAACATGGTAGCGGTTTCGGAGCTCCGCCGGCGAAATATCGGGTCCGGCGGTCGGAACGCGTTTCCCCTTAGTCGGAGCGGCGGGAAACGTGAGCCGGGAGAGGGAAAGGGGGGCTCGATGGGAGATGACGTGTCCGGTTAGGGTTTTTTTTATAGGGCGGGGAGGAGATTCTTAGGAGAACACGCACCAAAGCAAATTGGGACTTCTATAGTGCTTGGCAGCACGTGGCATGATTCTATAGGCTGGAACAGCAAGATGCCATGTCATTTTGCCTATTACAGCAGGACAGGTAGGATTGGTGATGTAAGCAACTATCCCTCTGTAATGACAGGGTTTCATGACTTTCTGCGGTTGGTCATAACACGTGGGATTGGGGGTAGGTGCTTGGGTATCCGGTTCAACCGTTGAACACTAAGATTGAACCGAATGGTCGAACTTAACTCGAAATTGACGGTCCAAAACTATTTGAAAGTTGGAAAGTGAGATTCTCTTCAGGTTCTAGAAACCAAAATAACTATTTCCAAGCTAAAAACTATTATTTGATTACTACAACCAAAACTATAGCAACATTATGCTCTATCAAAATTAAAATAGTACAAAGGTGGGTCAAATTTATTTATTTGGATTATTTTTTGTAAATAAGCTATGCTAATAAATATAGCCCCAATTAGCTTTTATAGTTCTCAAAAGAAACCTGACAAGCATCTGACCACTCAAAGCACACATCCTTACACGTCAGCCATGTCAAGGGTGCAGAGATCCTAGCAATGTCTACCACAAACCGTCTGTAGTAGCCTGCTAATCCCAGAAAGCCGTGCACATCTGAAGCTGTACGAGGTATAGGCCAACCCTCCATAGCCTCGACCTTCTTTGGGTCCACCTCAACACCACCTCCGGCAATAATGTGACCTAAGAAGGAGACTCGATCGAGCCAGAAATCGCACTTGCTGAACTTCGCATAAAGCTGATGGTCCCAAAGATTCTGAAGAACCACGCAAAGATGCTGCTCGTGCTCTACCTCAGTCCGACTATAGACCAAGATATCATCAATAAACACTATCACAAACTAGTCTAAGTGGGACATAAAGATGCGATTCATGATATCCATGAAGATCGCTGGCACATTGGTTGCTACAAAAGGCATAACAAGGAACTCGCAATGGCCAGATCTAAATGCCGTCTTGGGTACATCCTGCTCTCTGACTCTGATCTGATGGTACCCAGATGTAATGCCTGTTGTTCCTATTACGTATCTTAGAATACGTGTACGTATTTTATCTTGTATTGCATGTCTTCTTGCTTGGTTTATTGGGTATTTTATTATTTGGTTCATCTTGGTTTTGGTTGGCTTGGTTCGGGTTGGGGTTGCTTTTGGTTCGATATGGACCAAGGGGAGAACCCCTACCTACCACCAACATCCTTATTTATTAGCCCCCTCTCCTTTCTCTCTCCTCATTACTCTTCTTCTTCTCCTCCATTAACTCCTCACCAACCTGTGAGAGAGAGAGAGAGAGAGATCTAGGCAAGTGCATCTTGCTTCATGGAGGAACCCAAATTTTATTGTTCCATTCTCTTCTTCACAGCATTCTAAAGCACTTTAGTGCTTGGCATTTTCAGTTTTTATGGCTAAATTCTTGTAGAACTAAGTTTATTTTATTTTTATATTTCTTGGGTTTTGATCTATTTAACATTGTTATTTTCAAGTTTTGATGGTTCTATGTTGTAGAAAATTTCGTTCTACCCCATTTTGACCTATGGAAGTTCGAATTTGGACTCTGGATGATGGAATTATGGAGCTTGGAAGCATGGCTTCATGGTGTTCTTCTTCTCGGAAATTTGGAGAAGAAGAACAGTTCCAGCCGCATATAGTTTCCTGCCGCTTGAACTTAGCCGTATAGCCTTATACGGCAAGTTCCACTTCTAGCCGCATGCACCAACTCAGCCGCATAAAGGCAGCGTGGCATTCCAGCCGCATGACTAGGGATGAACTCCTGGCCGTATGAGCTTTTCCCAATTGAGCCGTATGGAACTTTGATCCCCGCCAGCCGCAGATGCACCCGTCACTTCTAGCTGCATATGCAACCGTCATTCCCTGGCCGCATGGGACTCGGTCCGATTCCAGCCGCATAAGGCCCGGTCATTTCCAGGGTCGCATGGAACCGCGCTGACCCAGCCGCATAAGCTCCTGTCCCTTTTAGCCGCATAGCGTTCGCCACCCGCAGCCGCATATGCTCCCGCCTTCTTGATCCGCATAAGAGCCTTTCCCCCAGACGCATGAGGCCCTCCTCTTCCGCTGGCCGCATGAGACCCGACTTCTTGAGCCGCATGCGCCCTTGCTTCCCTGGCCGCGTGCCCCTGCCTCTCCTGAACCACATGCGCACTCCTTTAATGGCTGCATGGGACCCAGTAATCCTGAGCCGCATAACCTTGTATTTTATGACTTAATTGTTATTTATTGAACTCATGTCTTGTAACCCTCATTGTAAGTTGGGTCTCTTGATGGAATACTTGTGCTATGTTATTTTTTGTATATCCCAAAACACGACAGTGACCCGTAGTGGTGCACTCCTGACTAGCAACCTGACATGACATGATAGTGGCCCGTCGTGGCGCACTCCTGACAATTATACTTGACATGATATATATCTCGAACAGCTGTTGCGACGGCTCCATGACATGACATGACAAATATAAATAACCTGGACACAGTGGGCGAATGTGCTTGTGTAAATGAATCAGTACTGTCTTGCATCATGTCTAGGACATGGACCCTTGAGTACCACGGTCAGGGGTACCTACTGAAATGGACTAAGGCTAATAACTAGAATAACACAGTAGTCATAAAGAGATTTCCTAGCTACAGGCAATCCCGTTACCTGGGTGCGCTTGGGATCTGTAGCCTGCCGTCGAGTAGGGCACATTTCCAGCACACTGTCATGTGTTGCACCCTCTAAGTCACCTAAGGGTACATGCGTTTCCTGGACGATTTAGCCACCTGAATTCAACCCTTAATATTCGACCTGGGTAACCTGGATGGTCTGCAGGGCTTGTGGCTGTGGAATAATCTCGCTGCATCTTGTTAGTAACTAGGCCTGTGATAACCCTAGTTAGTTAAAGTATCAAGTCGTACTTATTGTTTGGCCGTGATTGTTGAATAGGGAACAACCAGTCTAGTCTTGTCTTGATCATGTACAAGATTGTTACATGTCCTGATTTCTTATGTTAGCTGTCGATAAATGGTGGGAAGCCAAGTTTCGTTCAGATGAAGGGTTACAATCCCGGTCCTTGTTTGGTTTACGGGTTGTAACCTGGTTATCTGAACAGTTCCATGGTTATCTCGTCGTATATCATCCTGGTATATTTTCTTCATTTCCAGCTCTTACTATTTATTCATACTCGTGCTAATTGCTGGTTTTAGTTCCTAAGTGAAGCTTCCTTTGTGGCACTTGCTCTTTCTGGGATCTGACCCAGCTGGTTTTGTATGGCCAAATTTTGGAGCAGCACCAGAGGATCTACCGACTTTCCAGCCCGATGGTGACCACCAGACGTAACCAGGGCAACGAGTGGATTTATTTTTGACCTCCCACTTTATTATAAAAATATTCTTTTGAGGCGTTTAGCAGACGAGTATCTGTTAGCTCGTATTGCATACTTTACTTACTGTCTGCCTACGGGCTGTAACATGATTGACAGATCCTAAGGTTGATCATGTATGACTAAACTCTTGCTAGTTCTCACTGAAGAACAGTTTGGCAACTCTAGAGGGGGGTGAATAGAGTTTATATAGAAAAATAGCCAATTAAAAATAACTCTTTCACCAACAATAAATAATCAGAGTAAAGTGCGGAAAATAAATGAAGAGCAGAAGAGCATACGCAAACACAGCGATTTTAACCTGGTTTCCCTCGTGGAGGACTAGTCCAGGCCTGAGAACTCTAGCTCAGGATTAAATCCACTATTTGTGAAATAGTAGTTTACAACCCGTGCCTTTTCTTCAGAAGAGCACGTCAACTTCTAACAGATGATCGCAGTGGCGATTTGCTTGGAATTGTCCAAGCGACTTCTTCGACTCTTGCACAAGAATCCTAACTGAGAGATGCTGAGCACTCGACACTTAGGAGGCTTGTGGCTAGTAGATGGGAAGGGTATGGCTTACTTGAGCTTATAAGAGAGAAGAGAAAAGAAGATTGGATGATTTGAAATGAGAGAATTCATGCCCTATTTATAGTATTTTTATAGGCAGAATTCGGCCAGAATTCGGGTAGGAAAATTCAAAAATTTGGCCGTTGGACAACTAGCAACCAGCTAACCCTAAAATTAGGGTTCCTGATTTCTAGGGGACAGAGTTCGGCCCGAACTCTGTGTGGAGGCAGAGTTCGGCCCGAACTCTGTCTCCAGAGCACAGAGTGGTTCAAAGGGGCTTTTTGGGCAGTGTTTGGTTCAGTGGAGCTAGGGATTTTGGGTAGGTTATAGACTAAGTTCCAAGAGCTCAGCATGACTCAGAGTACACAAGTCTAGACTCAATGAAATTATAAAATACAGACTCCAGAACACACTGAGAGCCGGAGACTGAGCTGTCATCTGTCTTGAACTGAATGCAGTCGTCGTGTGTCGTATTGAATTAATACAAATATTATTTAGTCAATGTAGTCAATATTTGGTTGACTGTGACTTTGTGTCAACAATCTCCCCCATATTGATAATTGACAAAATAATATATGTATATTTCAATATTCATACCTGGACACAGTTGATTGTAACATAGCTCCCCCATAAACGATGCCTGAGCTAAAAGAAGATAGCTCCCCCGTAAACCATGAACGGTGTCGAGCTAGAAGCTATAGCTCTCCCCCGTACAAAATGCATAGAACCTGTGACCTGATAGATAATATTTTCCCAGAGCAAGAACAAGCACAGATATACACAGATATACGAATGCATAGAACCTGTGGCCTGATAGATAATATCTCCCAAAAGCAAAACAAGCACAAAACTATAAAAATATACATATTTCTCCCCCTTTTGGCAGTTAGCAATATAAAGAAGCAACGAATAGTAATACAACCACACCAAGCAGAGAAGAAACAGTGAAATACTAAGCAAAATAAGTCACTGACATAAAGTAAAACTATGATAAAGGACAGATAATGTCATCCACCAAACCAAGTGGCCAACTCATAAACAGAGTACATAAAACCAGCTACATAAAACCATAATAAACTAAATAACTGAAAGCAAAAAATAACTAAGATCATCAGCAGTAGCAGCAGCAGATAGAGCCAATCTCCATCACGGAGCACGAGAAGGTCCTGGAACATCTGAAGGACCAGGGAAGGAGCGACGAGGGTCCACAAAAGCATCATCCGGATCCATGTAACGCATAACCCACGGATCATCAATGTGATGACCCGCGCGCGCTGGATCCCTCTCCATGGGAAGGTGCAGATGCTGAGACAGAGAGTACCGGATATCATGCAGAGAGTTGCCGAGAGCACTCATCTGCAGAGTGGTACGATAGTCTAGCTGTGTCCAGCGATCGTCCTCAAGAGTAAAACGATCCCGGAGCATGGTCTGAATGGACTCAAGAGTAGCAGATGGAGGAGGTGCATCCTGACCAAAAGGAGGGACGTCAGGCTCCTCATCATCAGAATGCTCAGAGGCCTCAGGAGAGGCGACAACTGCCTGAGTACGGCGTGCCTTGGACAGAAAAGCAGGAGCAGGCAAGAACTGACAGTCATGAATAGGAATGATGAATGCACGAAAAACCATAGGAAGGTATAAAGGATAAACCAACGCTCTTGGTTTCTTCCTACAATTTATCATCCAATCCATCATTGTCCTAGGAAGATTGAATGGGATACGATAATGGAGGTGATATAAGGCAGAAATCTCAAAGTAGGTAACTTCATCAGTTGAACCAGCTTTTGGTAAGATGGTGTTAAAAATCATTCGATGAAGCTCATAGAAGTAGGGGTTGAGATGCTTGGCCATAAGTTTGCGAGGACTTATGTTAGGAGCACATAATTCCTCCTTGAATCCTTCAAGAGAAGTATCGCCAACAAATTGAAATTAACGTGCTTCCACAAGTTTATCCCAAGCATCAAGATTAACAAGATCAAGAAAATCCCCCAACTCAGAATCATTGAAAACTATGTCAATATCGGCAACCCGTGAATAGATGTGGGTTGCATCGAAAGTTAAATTGCAATAAAACATTTGGATTGCACTACGGTAGATGACAAAATTTGAAGCAACTAAAGCATCCAAACATAGATCACGAAACAGAGATTCAAATTGAGCAAAGATTGTAAATTTTATCGGATGTCCCCCGAACACCGGACGAGTACGAAAATCGCTAAACCATGCATTAGACGCGTCTAGCGACACAAATAGGCGTTCGTCATATGTATTCGGATCTTGGGGACTAGACGGGTTGAATAACGGATGAATGGGTTGTTGTTTACCTACTTGCTCAATTGGAGGAGGAGGATTCGAAGAGGAAGCTCCCTCAGTTCGAACCCTTTTCCCACGATTGGGCAAGCGAGGAGCCATTTGCAAGAAAATGGAGAACTTGAAAATGGATAGAAGGAGAGAGTTATACCTGAAAATAATACCAAACAGTGGAAGAGAATGATGAGAAACCCTTTTTCCTTGATTTTGAGGAGCAATGGAGCACTCTAGATCAAAAACTAGGGTTAGGGTTTGAAGGAAGGAGTTTGGAGAGGTGAGGAAGGAGGCAATGGTGAAGGAGAGAGAAGGAGTCCCGAAATAAAATAGGGGTTTGTCTTTGGTCGGATGAAATATTGACCATAGGATCTAAATTGATCCAACGGCAGAGCCAGATCCCGACGCTGGAACTTAGGGACCGAACTCGGCCCGAACTCTGTTAGGGGCAGAGTTCGGCCCGAGTTCTGGATCAGTGGTCCAGAACTAAAAACAGGCTGAAAAGATAGAAAAATTGATTAAGTGTTGAACAAAAGAGATTTTGACGATAAAAGTTTGATGAAAACAATGAAGTACATAGAGAGGTACACAAAGGTCAGAATGAACTTTAGGAAAGATCAATTAGGCAATAATAAATCGGAACAAACCATATAATAAACAAGGAAATATATTATAATTCAGTATTTCAAATTTGCCATGGGTTAGCTGCAGGGGCCGGATCCCAGCTAGCGGTAGTCCTGAGGACTAGTGCACCGTGTCGCTTAGGCTTTTACGCCTTTTTGTCAGAAGGACCCTTTCGGCTTGTACCCATAATAAATTTGTCATAAAAGAATCAAAATATACTCGACATTTACGCAAGTAAGTCTCAACTTATAACTGCTTCATCCAAAATTCCGAGTTCACGACAAAGATAATTGAAGCGCTCTTCGGATAATGGCTTAGTAAAGAAATCTGCTAGCTGATGATCAGTGTCAATAAATTCTAAGTTAATCGTGCCATTTTGCTGATGATCACGCAAAAAGTGGTGTCTGATCTCAATGTGTTTAGTGCGTGAGTGGCAGACAGGGTTCTTAGTCAAATTGATGGCACTAGTATTGTCACAGAATATAGGAATATGCATGAAAGATAACTTATAGTCTTCAAGGGTTTGCTTCATCCACAGAATTTGTGCACAACAACGCCCAGCTGCTATGTATTCAGCTTCTGTTGTGGATAGTGCGACAGAGTTCTGCTTCTTGCTAAACCATGAGACTAAAGCCTTTCCTAATAAATGACACGTGCCGCTCGTACTTTTACGGTCGACCTTGCATCCAGCAAAGTCAGCATCAGAGTAACCGATGAGGTCAAATGATGTTGACTTGGGATACCATAGGCCCACTGTAACCGTACCCTTAAGGTATCGAAAGATACGCTTAACCGCGGTCATGTGAGATTCCTTAGGATTTGCTTGATATCTAGCACATAGGCAAACACTAAACATGATATCGGGGCGACTAGCAGTTAAATAAAGTAAGCTGTCTATCATACCTCGATACTTACGTTGATCAACGGGTTTGCCGCTCTCATCTGGTTCGAGTTTGGTTGAAGTAGCCATTGGAGTGCTGATTGGTTTGATGTTGTCAAGATCGAACTTCTTCAGCATGTCCTTGGTATACTTCGATTGACAGATGAAAGTTCCATTAGCCATTTGTTTCACTTGCAGACCAAGAAAATAGTTGAGCTCTCCCATCATGCTCATCTCAAATTCTGTCTGCATACACTTGGCAAATTCTTGACAGAGGGTTTCATCAGTAGAACCAAAAATGATATCATCAACATAAATTTGAATCAATAGAATGATGTCTTTAAAAGATTTTATAAACAGTGTAGTATCAATTTTCCCTTTTGAAAAACCTTTCTCAAGTAAGAAGCTACTTAGCCTTTCATACCAAGCTCTGGGGGCTTGTTTGAGGCCATAAAGTGCTTTCTTTAGCTTGAACACGTGGTCGGGAAATTTGTAATTTTCAAAGCCAGGAGGTTGTTTCACATAAACTTTCTCCTTAATAAAACCATTCAGGAAAGCACTTTTCACATCCATTTGAAATAATTTAAAGTTTTGAAAATTAGCAAAAGCACAAAGCATCCGAATGGATTCTAGTCTAGCAACAAGAGCATACGTCTCATCGTAGTCGATACCTTCCTCTTGGTTGTATCCTTGAGCTACTAGACGAGCTTTGTTACGTGTGACTGAACCATCTTTATTTACTTTGTTTCTAAAAACCCATTTAGTACCAATTATCGAGTGATTAACCGGTCTAGGAACGAGTTCCCATACTTGGCTTCTCTCGAATTGGTTGAGTTCTTCTTGCATAGCAGAAATCCAAAATTCATCATTAAAAGCTTCAGAAATGTTTTTAGGCTCTACTTGTGAAATGAAGGCAGTGCTAGCAACGGAGTCTCTTAGTGATGATCTAGTAGTTACTCCACGTGAAACTTCTCCTATAACTAAATTTTCTGGATGAGAAGGTTTGAAAGAGAATTTCTTAGGCAAACCCTCCAGAGAATTAGTTTCGGTTGAAGTATTCATTGGAGTAGAAGTTGATGGCTCAACGTCATCATCAAGAGTACTTGATGCACTGTTGTCTTCATCAAAAGTCACATTTGTTGACTCTTCCACAATAAGTGAGCGTTTATTAAAAACTCTATATCCCTTACTCTTGGCGGCATAACCAAGAAAGATACCATCGTCAGCTTTGGCATCAAATTTGCCTAAGTTGTCTTTGGTGTTAAGGATAAAACATCTACAACCAAAAACTTTAAAATAAGAAACATTGGGGGTTCTCCCAAACCAAAGCTCATAGGGTGTTTTCTTCGTAATGGGACGAATCAGCACCCTATTCAAAATGTGGCATGCTGTACTAACAGCTTCTGCCCAAAAATATTTCGGAAGTGAAAATTTATTCAACATGACTCTGGCCATATCGCCGAGAGTTCTATTCTTCCGCTCCACAACACCATTTTGTTGAGGAGTTCTAGGACAAGAAAATTCATGATCAAAGCCATTTGCATTACAAAAACTTTCAAAATCATAATTTACGAATTCGCCTCCATGATCACTTCGGATTCGAGTAATCATGTAGCCTTTTTCGTTTTGAACTTTCTTTACAAAAATTTTGAAAGCAGAAATAGCATCGCTCTTATTAGCGAGAAAGAAAACCCAAGTAAATCTCGAAAAATCATCAACAATAACAAATACATAAAGTTTGCCACCAAGGCTAGCTATTCTACTAGGACCAAATAAATCAATATGAAGTAATTGCAAGGGTCTAGTAGTACTTACAGAGTTGATAGAATGAAACGAGGATTTAGTTGCCTTGTTTAGTTCACATTCGGCACATACCGTATCCTTTTTGAATGTGATGTCAGGCAATCCTCTCACTAGCTTCTTGGTAGAAAGCCTGGATATAGCATCCATGTTGGCATGACCAAGACGCTGGTGCCAAAGTAGTCGTTCATCTTTGTGGGCATATAGACATCTACCTGCATTGTTAGTTTTTATAGAAAGATAGAAAATATAGATGTTGTCCTCTCTTTTTCCTTCAAAAGCAATGTCTCCTGTTGACCTATCATAGATGTAGCAACTGTTTTGTCTAAAGTTAATATCATATCCATGATCAGCAAGATGACTAATGCTGAGCAGGTTATGCTTTAACTCGGTCACTAGGCAGACATCCTTTATTACAGGAGAAAGAGGATGACCAATGACACCATTACCTATAATATGCCCTTTGAGATTGTTACCGAAGGATACGTATCCTTCTCTCTTCATCGATAGTGATGCAAAAAGATTTGCGTCTCCCGTCATATGTCGCGAGCATCCACTATCGAGAATCCACTTACTTTCAGTTGAGGAGGGAAGGTCCACCTACATCAAGAGTAGATGTGACCTTTGGTACCCGAGTTCTTGAGGGTCCTGAAAAGTTAGTCTTTGGAAACCAAGCATATATCTTTTTATCTACAAGTCTTCTAACTCTGCACTGTGGTGAGATGTGTCCATGTGATCCACAATAAGTACAGATAGCATTCTTATTTATACTAGGAGCATGAGAATAATATCTGTAAGCAACATGATGAGGATGGACATGATGTGAAGAGTTAGCATGGTGAAGATGATTATGCATGGAAAGTGGCATGTTGATGGTGTCTATGAGGCATAGAATGATGGTATTGTCTATGATATGTGACATGCTGATATTGTCTAGATGGCATGGCATGATGATTTTGTCTATATTGCATGACATAATGATTTTGTCTATATGGTATATGAGGACCTTGTCTATATGGCATTGCATGATGATTTTGTCTATATGGCATGGCATGATGATTTTTATGTGTGGAGTGATGTTGATTGTGTCTTTGTGCATGATGAGTGTGTACTGAGTGAGAATTGTTCTTACGTGCACGTGGTTTGTGAAAGTTTGTGTATATAAATGCATGGTTATGTGCTGCATGAGAATGACGTGGTTGACTAGCATGAGTGGTATTGTGCCCATGTGATTGGGTTTGAGGTTGAACAACCTGTTTACCCAATTTGGTTTCTAATCTTTTAGAAACAGCTTGCAGTTCATCAACCTTAATATTTAAGCCATAAATCTTAGTCATGGAAATCTTGTGTCTACTCTTTTCTTCAGCAAGCAACGTGTTGAGGGTAGTGATTTCTTGAGTTTGTTGCTCAATACGTGCTTCAGCATCATGTAAGCTTAATTTAAGCTTGGATACTTCATCAGTGTCATTAGTGGGTGATGTGTTTCTAACATTATCAAGAAGTAAAGAAATTCTTTGTATCTCATCTTCTAGACTTTTGATTTTGTCCTTGGCATGTTTATATTTACCGATGACCTTTTTATGATCATCGAGTAAATCAGTGAAAGCATCGCCAAGTTCATCAAAAGAGAAGTCATCCAGAGTTTCGTTAGATACCTTGTTGGAAGTTGCCATCAGGCATACATTTACTGTATCTTGAGGAGAGTCCTTTTCTTCCTCAGAGTCACTCGCTTCACTTTCATGCCAAATGCCTGTGTTGGCATATTTCTTTGATGAGTTCCTTTTGTATGGCTTCTCATAGCGGTTGCTCTTCTTCAGGAATGGGCAGTCTTTTCGGACATGTCCAGTTTTCTTGCAACCGTAACAAGTTGGTTCTTCTTCATCGTCTTCTTGAGATTCCTTCTTCCTTCGATTGAAGTGAAGGAATTTCCTGAAGTTGTGAACCATGAGAGCTTGGTCTTCATCATCCGAATTATCTTCTTCGGTCTCATCATGATTAGCTCTTCGTTGATGAGCTTTGAGTGCGATCTCCCTGGTCTTCGGAGCAGGCTCTTCGAAGTCCTTGAGGTCAAGCTCGTGAGTCATAAGCTTACCCATCAAGGTCTCCATTGACATTGTTGTGAGATCGTTTCCTTCTATGATGGCTGTCACCTTAGGGTTCCAAATCTTTGGTAGCCCTCTGAACAGCTTACGAATCTTCTCGTGGTTTGAGTACTGCTTTCCAAGCGAGGATAGAGGATTGATGATGTCGAAGAATCTTGTGAACATTTGAGTGATCGTCTCACTTAGCTTCATCTTGAAAGCTTCGTATTCTTGAGTGAGACGGCTTATTTTGGATTCCTTGACCTGTGTGGTTCCTTCATGCGTCACTTCTAGAAGTCTCCATACTTCATGAGCAGTGGTGCATGTAGAGACCCTGTTGAACTCATTCCTGTCTATAGCACAGAATAAAGCATTAATAGCCCTAGCATCTAGACTTGCCTGTTTCTTCTCCTCGACAGAATATTTGTCGTGTGGTTTCTCAATGAGGTCACCATCGACAACTATTCTGGCAGGCTTTTTGTAACCGTCAGTGACGACAGTCCACAGGTCAAAGTCTAGAGACTTAAGATAGAAGCTCATCCTTGTTTTCCAATATGTGTAGTTAGTCCCATCAAATAGGGGAGGCCTATGAGTGGACTGACCTTCACCATGATTGGAAATCAAGGATTGTGTGGTTGCCATGGATCAGCTCTTAGGATGTTAGTCCTTATAAAGAGAACAGAGCTCTGATACCAATTGAAGAACAGTTTGGCAACTCTAGAGGGGGGTGAATAGAGTTTATATAGAAAAATAGCCAATTAAAAATAACTCTTTCACCAACAATAAATAATCAGAGTAAAGTGCGAAAAATAAATGAAAGCAGAAGAGCATACGCAAACACAGCGATTTTAACCTGGTTTCCCTCGTGGAGGACTAGTCCAGGCCTAAGAACTCTAGCTCAGAATTAAATCCACTATTTGTGAAATAGTAGTTTACAACCCGTGCCTTTTCTTCAGAAGAGCACGTCAACTTCTAACAGATGATCGCAGTGGCGATTTGCTTGGAATTGTCCAAGCGACTTCTTCGACTCTTGCACAAGAATCCTAACTGAGAGATGCTGAGCACTCGACACTTAGGAGGCTTGTGGCTAGTAGATGGGAAGGGTATGGCTTACTTGAGCTTATAAGAGAGAAGAGAAAAGAAGATTGGATGATTTGAAATGAGAGAATTCATGCCCTATTTATAGTATTTTTATAGGCAGAATTCGGCCAGAATTCGGGTAGGAAAATTCAAAAATTTGGTCGTTGGACAACTAGCAACCAGCTAACCCTAAAATTAGGGTTCCTGATTTCTAGGGGACAGAGTTCGGCCCGAACTCTGTGTGGAGGCAGAGTTCGGCCCGAACTCTGTCTCCAGAGCACAGAGTGGTTCAAAGGGGCTTTTTGGGCAGTATTTGGTTCAGTGGAGCTAGGGATTTTGGGTAGGTTATAGACTAAGTTCCAAGAGCTCAGCATGACTCAGAGTACACAAGTCTAGACTCAATAAAATTATAAAATACAGACTCCAGAACACACTGAGAGCCGGAGACTGAGCTGTCATCTGTCTTGAACTGAATGCAGTCGTCGTGTGTCGTATTGAATTAATACAAATATTATTTAGTCAATGTAGTCAATATTTGGTTGACTGTGACTTTGTGTCAACACTCACATTTTGTAATGACTAGCTTCATGATTAACTGAATATGTAATATTTGGGACGCCTTACTATTGTATATTTGGTGATCTTACATCTTGTAACATTCATTTACTGGCTTATGATTGAGACACTAGGCTTGTTCTTGACCATAGGAGACTGATAGCTTGTAGTGAAACCCTCATGTATCCTAGACATCCGTGACCGTATAGCAAGGTGGGTTGCACTTCAATATACGTAGCTGGCTATGTCTGCCCCCGCTCTCCAGTATTCTGGTTCTGGGCGTGACACCAGACCGCAAATCAATCTTCAAAAATATAGCCGCTCCACTAAGCTGGTCGAACAAGTCATCTATCCTGGACAAGGGATACTTGTTCTTCACGGTCACCGCATTAAGCTGACGATAGTCAATGACCATACGCGATGAACCATCCTTCTTCTTCACAAGAAGGACTGGAGCTCCCCAAGGCGATCCACTAGGACGAATGAATTCCTTGGTCCTAAGCTCCTCAATGGACTGATAAAGCACCAACAACTCTAAATGAGTCATCATATAGACTTTCGCTGATATTGGCTCTGCTCCCGGAACCAAATCAATATAATACTCAATCTCCCGAACTGGAGGCATACCCGGAAGCTCCTCGGGAAATACATCGGGAAACTCATAAACTACTCTGGGCAACTGCAGCTCCTCAGCTACATCCATCCACATAACCATCGGTGAAGACTCCACCTCGTCTCTACAGAATGAGAACTCCTCCTCATTCGGAACATAAAAGATAACCTTGTCAGCATGGCAATCTATCATAGCATGTCGAGCACTCAACCAATCCATACCTAGGACGACATCATAATCGTCCATAAGAAACTCTATCAGTCTAGCAGGAAACTCCCTTCCGCACACTATGACTCTACACGAGGCATAGACTCGGTCTACTCCTACTAAAACCGTTACCAGTAAGTATATCCAACCTTACAGGTAAAGGCTCAGGTTTTAAACCAACACGTGTCGTAAATCGTGCAGATATAAACGAATGCGAAGCATCAGAATCAAATAAAGCTGAAGCTGAATGAGAGTGAACGAGAATGGTACCTGCGACCACCTCCCCTGCTGCTAGCACCTCCTCCATGGAAAGCGTGAAAGACTGACCCTGAAATCTGGGTGCTGGACCCCTCTGCCTCTGAGCCTGAGCTTGAGCCTAAGCATACTGCTGAGGCCTCTGCTGCTGGAATTGCTGAGACTGCGTCGGTAATGGCCTCTGGGCCTGCTGGCGCCCTGAACTGTTGAACTGCTGGCTGCAAGGATACTGACCCAGCCGAACTCCTCCTAGGTCAAGCCCCTGTCTTGTGGTCCGGTGCTCCACAAGCTAGGCACAAGCCCTGTGCCCTGCGGTACTCTGACAAAACATGTCCTCCCTTTCCGTAATGGGAACAACCAACTGAGGAAGACTGCCTCTGCTGCTGAGGACGCGGCTGAGATGACTGCTGAAAGGAAGCCGACAGAGCCGGTCCCCTCGGAGATCCAATCGTCAAGGCTCGAACTGCTGGAGCTGGTGCTAACGACTGGGAGAAAGATCCTCTCTGTATATGAGGCCTTTTCTGTCCTCCGACTCTATCAACGATTCTCTGCGAGGTGTACTCATGCCTCCTCGTCGCCCTCATTACTGCATCAAAAGTCTGGAACTCATGCTGCTCAACTACCAGTATAATCTCCAGTTGAAGTCCCTGTTGGAACCTCCTCGCCCGATCCAACTCGGTCGCCACTAAGGAAGGGGCAAACAGACTGAGCCTGCTAAACTCCGCCGTATAGCCGTCGACGGTCCTGCTCATCTGCTGCAAGCCAATGAACCTCTGCTGTAGATCATAACGTGACACCGCGTCAAAATAGCGAGTCTGGAACCTCTCGCTAAAATCTACCTAAGATATCGGTGCCACTAGAGACATCTCATGAGCCGCCCATCAGTCGTGGGCCAAATCTAGGAGCTGCAACCTAACAACTGCCACACGCTCCCTAGCCGGAATCCCTACTGCCTCCATAATGGCCTCTGTATCCTGAAGCCATGCATCAAAAGCAATCGCATCCTCTGTACCATAGAAGTACGGGGGATGAAGACGCCTAAAGTTGCTCGCAGAATTGTAGACCTGAGCACCACCCCTCTCCAAAGCCATCTGGACAGAATGGGTGAGAACATCGCTCTAACGTTGCTGTGATGCTATTAAATATCTCAAAACATCCACCAGTACTCGAACAACACCCTCTGCCTGCTCTGGCTGATCTGGTACATCTGGCTAAACTGGTGACTTTGTCCTCCGGTCTACTCTAGACTCTGCTCCTGAATGTTGAGGCTGAGCCTCCTGAACTGGTGGAACAGACGGAAGCTGACCCGCCATAGCTGGAACCCGAACAAGCTGATCGGAAGGACCAAGGACAGTGCCCCTAAAAGTTTAAGGACACAAGAATCGGGTCGAAGAAACATGAAAGATCAACGATCAAGGCAGATATCAGGTCAAATATCAAGGTAAATAGTAATATGAAGGATGTCAATGGAGAAGAATTTATGAGTGAGGTTGTAAAACCCGCAAATTCAGAATTATATTTGGATTGATGGATTTTAGTTGTTGGCGTAGTCATAGGTTTATTAGTTATTATTATTATTATGTATATTATAGTCGCTTAAGAAAAAAAAATTATTTTCAAAATAATTAATTAGAAATTGATTGATATTAGTATTATTGTTGTTTTTGACTTTGGGATTGTGTTAATTAAATAAAATAATTTAATGACTATTTAATTCCTAGCCCATAATTTTGGCCCAATAGCTTAAGCCCACTAGCCATTAGACTCAACTAGACTTGACACAACCCAAACCCTCTAACCCATTCAATCCCCACGATCCCTTTCTCATGTTTAGATCCTATTCGTCCGTACCACTCACCGTACTCCCCTCCCTCTCCTTACGTAAGTTTCACATAAACTCTTCCAGAACCAAAATTCTCACAGAAGCTTCTCCCCTCCATCCTTCATCTTTCCCACACAACTTCCTCCTCCCTTCTCTGTTGTCTATTCCGGAGCCAATCCTGCACCTACGTCGGCGAGATCTACGGATCCGTACCATCCTCGCTGCGTTTCGACGACCAAACCGAATCGTGCCATGCCCCCGGGGACCGCCCGACCGGCCGTCCACGCTAGGCCGCCGCCACCGCCTCGCCTCCAGCCCGCTCGGCCACCACCCGGCGGACCCGCGCCAAAGCCCACTCGGCCTCCGCTTCGCCGACCCCTCGAGCCCCCTTCGGCCGGATCCCACCGACCCACGCCCCTGTGCGCTGTTCCGGCATCGCCCGTCCGAGCGCCACCCATCCAGCGACCGATCTGCTGTCCCCGTGCCCTACGGCCGCGACAACGCTGTTCCGCTGTCCGATCCGCTGTTTCTGGCCCACCCTGAACCGAACCGCTGTCCGCACTTCCAGTACTGTCCCGAACCGATCCGCGTGGATATTTTCCTATTTCTATTTACATCTGAGAGCTCTAGCCGAGCACCCGAGGTATAATCCAGTGTCCCTGTGTCCCTCCCGTAGTTAGTCGGTGATGACGCGGTCCCGACCCCGTTACGGGGATCGACATTTTATATTGTTGCGTTAGGGGATACGCGGTTTTGTTGGTTACGTCGCAACGTAGTTTCTCTTTGGTATAATGCGTGCTGTGGATTTATTTCCTAGTTTGGACGTTCCTAGTATCTATATTTTGCTCTTCTGTTGGTCATTCGCTGTAGACTAATTACGCTTGAGTTTATTTATAGCTTCTGTGGCTTATATTTAATTTGGATGTTGTGGTTGGCTTTTGGGTTGAATATTCATTTTTGTTGGAGATTGGTGTTCCCTGGTTTGGGACGTTTCATTTTGTGTGGTGGATCAGTATCGCCCCGTGGCTAGGTGGTCCTAGTTACAGAGGAGGTGCTGTCCAAATTTTCAGAAAAGTATTTAAAAATGATATTTTATAAGTTTAGTAATTGTTGTATATCAAAACCTATTTTCTAAAACCCTGGTCCTTGCAAATGGTTTCATTGGTTTTGATTTGGTTTAAAGTGTTGGTTGGTTAGTTTCTGTATCCCCTGTAGGCGACGACCGTATCGGTCGGATGAGCCTCGGCAAAACGCAAACGCTATAGGATTTTCTGTACGTTGAGGCGTAAGCCTTGCAACGTGAGATTGCATGACCAAGTCCGAGACACCATCTTTCATAAATTTAATTATATTCTACTTTAGAACTGGTTACTGGCTTTTAGTATCTTGGGTGCAGGGCCTCGGCCTTCTGATTGGACCGTTTCACGGCACTCAGAGCTCGCCTCAGCCTTATTAATTTAATTAATTTAATTGTTGTAATGGCATAAGCCCAGCTTTTCTTTTATTTTCAGTGGCCCTGTAATTGTGTAGCTTAGGTTTTCTATTTTATTTTCTGGTTGTTGTTTGCGTAGCTAGGCGCATAATTAAATTGGATATTACTTATTTTTGTATAAAATTAATAAGGATTTCTCACATTAAATAAAATAAATAACGACTACTAATAAATTATTAAATTTATGTTTTCCCATTTAAAGAAATTTAGTTTTATATATATTATTAAAATACAAAGTTTTGCCAATTAATCGGCAGTTGCTATCTTCTCCAATTAAACCAGTAACAGGCTTATCCAATTAAATGACAACAAACGTAGCTCGCGACGTTAGACAGTTTTCGGTAGATTAATTAATAACTCAAAACTTGACTAGGGTTTGTTTCTAGAAATTGCAACTAGCACACCTAGATATGCTTCCTCTGTTTCTAAGTCAGGAATCTCAACTGTAGGATTTCGAGGACGTAGTTGACTTCCTTTCCAGTGCCGACATCCTGATCCAGTCATACAAACAGAGGTAAGTTACGGTTATGCTATCTTATATTTTAATTAGTAATTGTCAAGTTGCATGTTTAAACCACATTGCTATACGGAACCCTCTCCTAGGGTTCAAATAATGATTGATATTGATTGTGGAGATATTGGGGGAATAGTGTAGCGTTTATGACCAATACCCCTCATATTGCATATTGTTATTGTACGAGCTTACCCTTCTTACACACGGGGATAAGCCGTATCGCGTCGCTAGGATGCTATTGTACAATCCAAGCCGGTCATAGACGTTACATATTCAAATCACATTGTTTCAAGTATTGAATTGTTAAATTGCTGAAAAATATTGTTTCAACTGTTTAGCTTGCACTTTTTCGTTATTATTTGAAATGTGAGGTACATACTCGTACTTGCTCCTTTCCTGACTGGATCCCCCCAATAGGTGATATTGATGACGCTGAGCTATTGTACAATAGCTATTATGATCCTGTGCTATACCCTGCGGTGTTACGAGAGTCTCCCTTGGAGGACGCGATCCTGAGGCTGAAGAGCCGGCCGTTTAGCTAGTTGCTATTTCCTTATTTTCTAGTTTCATTATGTTGGAGGTTGTAGACATTTGGTTTCAGTATTTATTTCAGTATTTTCCTTTCCAGTTATACTTCTCTTTGTTAAATAAAAGTTTTAAATATTCGTAAATTCGTGTTGTGACAAATGTATAAATGTTGTTGAGATTACCTGCAAATAGAGACAGCTTACTACCGCCGTCTCACAACGGTGCATGATGGGCATGATCCGATTCGGCCCAACAATTTAGGATCGGGTCGTGACATGTTTTTAGTGGTGGCCCTTGCAGGTCGATCAACAACTTAAGTGAACATACCTAGAAACAACTATAACACTAGAATATTGATTTGTCATAACATAGGACCGAATTATCTATATATAAGTAACTATTTTTGCTTGCTTATAGAACGGTAGGTTACCTTGTTTATGCTTGCCCCTAAACTTGCCAGACTATTAAGACAAACTGACCTATGCCCATCAGTCGGTACTAGCAAGATCTTGTTTTCTATGCATGACGCAAGAAAATATGACAAGAGAATCGTAGTAGTAGATTGAGCAGCGGGTGTAGTGCTCCGTCCCGCTCAGTCAATCGGAGGAATCGAAACGTCGACGGCGTTCGGACTTAGCCTTATAACGGCGACTCGAAGACATTGCTCGGTCGAGGCGACCGCTCGCTCAGGTGGGATAGTTTCAGTGAACTCGCCTCATCTTTGCCTTCATATAATAAATCGCATATTTTTAACTTGCACAAGTAGGCTTAATAATAAAAGAGATGAATCCACATAGCTAAAGGGAGCAATCCCGACGGGTCGAATTGAGATAGAATATGGAAAGGTCCAACGGTCGGCTTAGAGTTGGTGCACGGCGTGCTTTAAAAATGATACTCGGTCCTTCGTCCCGTGGCTTGGGAGAAGGAACGTTGGTCTTCGACACAAAACTATGAACTTGCCTAGGTCATAGGCGTCGCCCGCGTAAATGCTCGATAAAGCATACACGCTTTCACTGCACAAGGCTTGGCATAGCCTTTGCTCGTCCCTTGGGTTAAGTTGTAGGCTTGAGTAAGTTAGGCAAAGTTATGTTGGTCGACCTAAGTCATTCCAAGTGCTGTCCCTTCATCATGCGGTTATCAAGTTAAATAGTCCCACGATCCCAAGGCCCGTCATATGAGGTATGACTTGGACGATAGCGTTGCGTAGAAAACGAATTGGTTTAAGGCACGAGCCACAGTTGGTTCTGTGGAAAGTTAGCCACGGTCTGTCGATACTTAAGAAACACGTTATGTTCAAGTTAAGTAGGAAGACTATGCAGTAGCCATTCTCGGAGTTTCAAAGAAATGTTAAGTCTAAGCGATGGTTAGTCGTCGAGAGGAAATATGTCGGGACTGTAGTTCAGTCGCCAAGGCAATCCTGGTTTGGGCTCTGCAAAGAAGTGTGAAAAGTGGAAGAAGTAAAGCAAAGAAACTAAGTGATGATGATGAGACCATGCAAATATGTTAAGTCTAGAAGTTAGCGTAGGCGCGTGGTCATGGACAAATTGTCGACAAGGGCGATGGTTGGTTTCTTTGAGCGGCAACCCGGGGCTACGGGACCTACTCGGCCTAGGAAAAAACAGGTTATAGACGAGCTGGGTAATAGGCAACCGGTAGTTCGGGGACTTGCATCGGGGATCGCTACCTGCGGTACAAGGGTCCCGAATGCCAGGCTATGTCCACGATGGCTAGTTAATGCCAGTGACCATTCATGTAGATGTGTCGACACGGGCGGCAATCCGCGTGTGTGCCTTTGGACTGAGTTGAGTTAAATGTGTATGCAGTTAGAGAACACAATGTCTGGGCCTAATATTTGGCTACAACGAAGGCGGCGTGCTTCGGTACGAGATGTGGCGTCGAGTGTTAAGTCGTTGGCATAGAGTTGCATGAGTTAGACTTGAGCTGTTGCGAGTTAAGTCGAGAAGGGCCGTAGGGCAAGTTGGGTGAAGTTACGTTGAGTTGATGGGCATGACCTCGAAATGTGAGGCATGGCCGCGTTGTCAAAACTAAAGTATAGGCAAGACTAAATGAGGAGGCACTGCCTCGGAGATATTGAAGCATGAATCGAGTTCATTGTACGACCGAGTCGTTACGTCCCAGAGTTTGGCACGAAAGACAAGTATGAGTCGGTGTGTTGACATTGCAAGCAAACGAGAAGGTCTTGAGGCAAGGATAAGGATGTTATCGGTACGATAGCACGGTCACACGGAAATGGAGTCTATCGTGTAGTTGCGTCCCTGATTATGGCCGTAAGGCAAACACGACTTGATAGGTTAACGTTGTTAGCACAAAAAAGGTCTAGAGGCAAGGTATGAGTTAACGTTGTTGTTGCAAGCACGAGATGGTCCTCAGACACAAGTATGCCAAGGCATCGGTCATAAAAACTGATCCTAAGACAAGACTAGAAAGACAATTGATAAGAATGGACTATGTTGCACAAAGTAAATCAAACGTGTTAGTTTTGTATGGGTGGACGAGGAGCTCACTCCACCAGTACAGTTGAGTACTGACACCCACACAGTCTTCTTGTGCAGGCACAGGTAGAAGCTCGTGGCAGGGAGCTCGCTTGGATGTGTTGAGGTACGGAGTTTCTTGGCGAGTCGAAGCATGCGGCCGCGTGGACTCATGACTTATACAGGATATAATGTATGGACATCGCCTTCCGAAGCTTCCGCTGGCTCAAGCATTGTATCGAGAGATAAAAAAGAGCAGAGTGACTTATAAAATGAGAGAAAAGTGAGCACAAGATACTTGTAATCATGGCCTTGCGCCTATTGTAATTTCATTGTTTAATATCAATAAAGAGTTCTTTTGAATAACTTGTGTTTTGCCTTTAAATTTTCGCTGTATGTTCAATATTTCTGCTTGGAACTTCTGTGCGACGACCCCGTCGTCGCCGATGTAATCGGCCGTTATGTAACATCCTTGCACGAGCGCAATCTAGGCTCGTGCGACATCACGCCTTAGCGATGACGATCGCTCCTAGGAAGCGGGGCGTGACATGATGTAGTGTCCCGTCCCGCTCAGTCAATCAGAGAAATTGAAACGTCGACGACGTTCGGACTTAGCCTTATAACGGCGACTCGAAGACATTGCTCGGTCGAGGCGACCGCTCGCTCAGGTGGGGTAGTTTCGGTGAACTCGCCTCATCTTTTCCTTCATATAATAAATCACATGTTTTCAACTTGCACAAGTAGGCTTAATAATAAAAGAGATGAATCGACATAGCTAAAGGGAGCAATCCCGACGGGTCGAATTGAGATAGAATATGGAAAGGTCCAACGGTTGGCTTAGAGTTGGTGCACGGCGTGCTTTAAAAATGACACTCGGTCCTTCGTCCCGTGGCTTGGGAGAAGGAACATTGGTCTTCGACACAAAACTATAAACTTGCCTAGGTCATAGGCGTCGCCCACGTAAATGCTCGATAAAGCATGCACGCTTCCACTGCGCAAGGCTTATCATAGCTTTTGCTCGTCCCTCGGGTTAAGTTGTAAGCTTGAGTAAGTTAGGCAAAGTTATGCTGATCGACCTAAGTCATTCCAAGGGTTGTCCCGTTCATCCTGCGGTTGTCAAGTTAAATAGTCCCACGATCCCAAGGCCCGTCATATGATGTATGACTTGGGCGATAGCATTGCGTAGAACATGAGTTGGTTTAAGGAACGAGCCACAGTTGGTTCTGTAGAAAGTTAGCCACGGTCTGTCGATACTTAAGAAGCATGTTATGTTCAAGTTAAGTGGGAAGGCTATGCAGTAGCCGTTCCCGGAGTTTCAAAGAAATGTTAAGTCTAAGCGATGGTTAGTCGCCGAGAGAAAATATGTCAGGACTGTAGTTCAGTCGCTCTGGCAACCCTGGTTTGGGCTCTGCAAAGAAGTGTGAAAAGTGGAAGAAGTAAAGCAAAGGAACTAAGTGATGATGATGAGACCATGCAATTACGTTAAGTCTAGAAGTTAGCGTAGGCACGTGGTCATGGAAAACTTGTCGACAAGGGCGATGGTTTCTTCGAGCGGCAACCCGGGGCCACGGGACCGACTCGGCCTAGAAAGAAACAGGTTATAGCCGAGCTGGGTAATAGGTAACCGGTAGTTCGGAGACTTGCATCGGGGATCGCTACTTGCGGTGCAAGGGTCCCGAATGCCAGGCTATGTCCACGATGGCTAGTTAATGCCAGTGACCATTCATGTAGATGTGTCGGCACGGGCGACAATCCGCGTGTGTGCCTTTGGACTGAGTTGAGTTGAATATGTATGCAGTTAGAGAACACAATGTCTGGGCCTAAGATTTGGCTACAACGAAGGCGGCGTGCTTCGGCACGAGATGTGGCATCGAGTGTTAAGTCGTTGGCATAGAGTTGCATGAGTTAGACTTGAGCTGTTGCGAGGTAAGTCGAGAAGGGCCGTAGGGCAAGTTAGGTGAAGTTACGTTGAGTTGATGGGCACAACCTCGAAATGTGAGGCACGGCCGTATTGTCAAAACTAAAGTATAGGCAAGACTAAGCGAGGAGGCACTGCCTCGGAGATATTGAAGCACGAATCGAGTTCATTGCACGACCGAGTCGTTTCGTCCGAGAGTTTGGCACGAAAGACAAGTATGAGTCGGTGTGTTGATATTGCAAGCAAACGAGAAGGTCTTGAGGCAAGGATAAGGATGTTATCGGTACGATAGCACGGTCACACGGAAATGGAGTCTATCGTGTAGTTGCGTCCCTGATTATGGCCGTAAGGCAAACACGATTTGATAGGTTAACGTTGTTGGCACAAGAAGGGTCTAGAGGCAAGGTATGAGTTAACATTGTTGTTGCAAGCACGGGATGGTCCTCAGACACAAGTATGCCAAGGCGTCGGTCATAAAAACTGATCCTAAGAAAAGACTAGAAAGACAATTGATAAGAATGGACTATGTTGCACAAAGTAAATTAAACGTGTTAGTTTTGTATGGGTGTACGAGGAGCTCACTCCACCAGTACAGTTGAGTACTGACACCCATACAGTCTTCATGTGCAGGCACAGGTAGAAGCTCGTGGCGTGGAGCTCGCTTGGATGCGTCAAGGTACGGAGTTCCTTGGCAAGTCGAAGCGTGCGGCCGCATGGAATCAAGACTTATACAGGACATTATTTGGACATCGCCTTCCGAAGCTTCCGCTGGTTCAAGCATTGTATCGAGAGATGAGAGAGAGCAGAGTGACTTGTAAAATGAGAGAAAGTAAGCACGAGATACTTGTAATCATGGCCTTGCACCTATTGTAATTTTATTATTCAATATCAATAAAGAGTTCTTTTGAATAACTTGTGTTTTGCCTTTAAATTTCTGCTGCATGTTCAATGTTTCTGCTTGGGACTTCTGTGCGACGACCCCGTCGCCGCCAATGTAATCGGCCATTATAAAACAGCCTTGCACGAGCGCAATCTAGGCTCGTGCGGCATTACGCCTTAGCAAGGACGATCGCTCATACGGAAGCGGGACGTGACATAATGGTATCAGAGCACGGCTTACGTCCTTGGACTATCGATTGAATTCTTTAACTCTGCTGTTTCCGTAAACTCTGAAGTGTTGCTTTTGCAAAGTTGATATCATTGGTGCACTCTCTCTCAAATGTCCATGGGATGTCCATACAATAAGTCTATCTATTTTGCAAAATATAGGAGAACAGTTTTTGACAAAATAAAAGGATGGTTCGCGTAAGCACGATTGGCTAAGTCGGGCTGGACATATACACCAAAGTTGTGTCGACCTTAGAAGAGTCGAGTATAGAATTTGAATTATGTCGGACAAGAATGAGTTGAACTCTATTGAGTAAAGTGAGATGACTATCGATAGGGGTGCTATCGAGCGACGATGTTATCGTCGATGCGATATAGATGAGCGTGCTTGAAATTAGAGGAATGGTTCGAACGGGATTCGAAGAAGTCGATTTTGATTCGAATGATAGTTAAGAATTTATTGAATGACTTCATCCCTGAGTGGTGTATACGATAGCCTCAGGGATGTCAATCGGTCGGCTGAGGATTCGGGTGTCGATGAGTCAGCAAGCGTCGCGTGTTTGCAGAGCCTTAGATTGAGTGTCGTTGAACATGTTGTAGTCTTGAGATTTGATAAGTGGATTCGAACAAATTAGAAACGATGCGCACAAAACGTGCACGGGATTGAAGTTTACGCAAGTATGAAATGCGAAGATGATTGAGTAGATAAATCAAATCGAGAAAAAGTTAAGGTGTAACGAATGGATGACTTGATCGAGGAAATAGATATAGATCGTATACGAAAAAGTTAACACGATGGAAAGATAGCAAGCATGAAAAGTTGAATTTTGAAGTTACACAATGACTCTAAGGATTGGATTGAACATTGCTCGATGATTGAGTTAACAAAGAAATAATACAAATTGAGAAAATACATTGGTCGATGACTTAAGATAAACGGATGAACAATACATGAAATTGGTTTGAGGAAATTGATGTTGTGAATGGTTCGAAGGATAATGATCAAACTTGAATTTGAATGTCGAGGAGATTATCCAGTAGAACGATAACATCATTCGTATGACTCGAAATTGGTTGCAAAAGAAGATCGTCAGGTTACGCATATCATCGATGGTATTGAGGCGTATCAAAGATCGATATGCGATAACTCGGGGGTACTCTGACTCGGCGAATGACGATCGTGCAAGTGTTATAGTTCGGTTGGATGCAATACTTAGCACTTTGATTAAGATGAATGTTGGATGAAAATAGAAGTGTCTTGAGGGTTACGCGGATAACCACAGCATCGACATTCTTGACTTGCGCGAACGCAACTCTAGTCTCTCATATGTGTCGTATCGGATTTGGGGCGATCGTTCTGTGTGAACGTTGAAATGGTGATTCATGTCACGGGAATGATCGAACTCGGAAAATCAGAACGCGGCAACGTTGATTGTCTCGACTTGCTGGTTTGATACGAAAGAAAATTTGAGGATGTTAGGACTTGCGATTGATGAATGAAATAAACTTGAGGATTGAGTAGGTCCAATCCGCGTATCGAGAATGAATTAGTCTAGACGCAAAACAAGAGTTACGTCCCGATGAGGTTGATTTTCTCGCGGGAGCATGCATGGTGATTCATGTCCACCGTAGATAATCTGAATCACGTGAGATTGAGACACAACATATTGTTAAGTCGGACGACCTTGTGATCGATTACGTGAATTGGGATGAATGACTTCGGAAGTATGGAATATGAAATTTTGGTTTAGCGATGAATTATGTCGTAGCATGCTTGATTTGGAGATTGATAGACGGATTATGTCGAACGTGTTCGAAGAGATAGACTATACGAAATGGCTTGATGAACGAGCGATATGTTCTTGTCGAGGATTGGTTGAACGTGAATTATCGTAGGATGGCTTTGCTGAACGACTCGGACCCCGTACGACGAATATTGGGATGTGCGTAGGGAATCGATGCTCGATGTTTAGAAATCGGAGTGATACGAGCTTGGGTAGAAAACCCCGTACTATTAATTTGGCTTGACCTTAGGATGGGGTCAGTGTTGATATTGTTGTTTGGGAACTATGATTCCAATACTAACGGATGACCTTAGCCTAAAGACGTAGCCTAGCTGTTAGGCAGATGTTCCGGCGTAAAGCAATAGGAATTATGGAGACACTGCTCCGAGGCTCGGTTGACATGCATGTATATCAAGGATGCTTGAATATGTGCACGATCCGACTCGAGTGGTGATGGCAGATTCTCTATCATGAGGCTTGGTTGAAATACATGTATTTTGGGGACGCCTAGAATATGTGCACGATCCAACTAAGTGATACGTTGAATCAAGTGAGACTTGAGGAACGAAAAAGTGTCGAGGATTTTGAGATTGTGAGTTTCGAAGAAATGTTGATGATCATTGAATTGAGATGAGTTTGAATGTTGGTTGATCGGTTGGTGTGCCTTACGACTAAGTTAGCGATAAGCACGAACGTAGCTCAGATTGAGCGAACGCATAGGAGAGGTATGTACAAAAATGGTTGAATGTTGAACTACGCTATAAGTCGATGAGTAAGTACTCTGTAAGTTTCGAAGACAAAACTTTTTTTGAGTGGTGTATGATGTATTGCCCCGTCCCGCTCAGTCAATCGGAGGAATCGAAATGCCGACGGCGTTCGGACTTAGCCTTATAACGGCGACTCGAAGTCATTGCTCGGTCGAGGCGACCGCTCGCTCAGGTGGGGTAGTTTCGACGAACTCGCCTCATCTTTGCCTTCATATAATAAATCACATATTTTCAACTTGCACAAGTAGGCTTAATAATAAAAGAGATGAATCCACATAGCTAAAAGGAGCAATCCCGACGGGTCAAATTAAGATAGAATATGGAAAGGTCCAACGGTCGGCTTAGAGTTGGTATACGGCGTGCTTTAAAAATGACACTCGGTCCTTCGTTCCATGGCTTGGGAGAAGGAACGTTGGTCTTCAACATAAAACTATGAACTTGCCTAGGTCATAGGCGTCATCCGCGTAAATGCTCGATAAAGCATGCACGCTTTGTAGTGCCCCGTCCCTACATCATTCCCCGTTGTTCGTCCACGGGGTGCGCAAGAAAGGAACACTGTCGCTATCGACTCGGTCGGGATCGATCGAATCGATCGAACGGGAACGGTTGAATTAAGATCTATTCCCCGTTATGGAATGGCTTCTTCGAAATCAAGTCCCATATTCAGCGGGCTGCGCCTTAAGGATTGACTCTGCGGCTGAGTCGGAAGAGACCTCCCGTTGCTCTGCTTTTCATACCGCTTGCGTTGGTTTTGGCTTTGTTTTCTGAATACGTTTTCGTGAATGTTTTCGATGGTTTTCATGGTTTACGTTTCGAACTTCGCATTCATATCAAATTTTCTTGAATAACACAGTGTTCTAATCGGTTGCTTGTGCGATTTCAGGTGATCGCGTAGGCAACGTCTAGCGCAGCCAACCAGTCTCTCCCCTCAAGTAAATACTAAGGTGAGTGGCTGACCTCCTTCATCTCGACCCTCTATTTCAAAAATGAGAACTTGGGTAATGGTAATGAAATGGAATGATTCGCTTGGAAAACACAAGTCCTATATTTGAGTAGAGAAAAAGATGAATTGTGTAGAAAAGAGATAGAATTATTTTAGGCCTGCAAAATAACTGAATGAATCGATTACATAACAAGCCCCAATGGTACCCCAAATATACCTCGTTAACCTATCAAGGTCATGGACAACTTGTCGACAAGGGCGATGGTTTCTTCGAGCGGTAACCCGAGGCCACGGGACCGACTCGGCCTAGGAAGAAACAGGTTATAGCCGAGCTGGGTATGAAGCAACCGGTAAGATGGGGACTTGCATCGGAGCTCGCTACTTGCGTTGCAAGGGTCCCGTATTATCAGGCTATGTCCAGGATGGCTAGTTAATGCCAGTGACCTCCACTTCAAACACTTGATATAAATTGTTATTCAACTAACAGGGAAGGTGATGGTAAGTTTTATGTTGCACGGCGCGCTCTGCCGAGGGAAATTCTGGTGTAACTTACTTGGGTTATGTTTTGTTAATTGCTTCATATGAAATTACCTAGGATGGTTATAAAGATCACGAAAAGCAAGTTGTGTAAATGTTTATCTAAACTCTTGAACCAAATGAGAGCCTGGAAACTAATTAGTCACTCGCCAGTACATGTTGATTGTACTGATCCTCGCTCTCTCTACAGGTACAATAAATCAGGAGGAGCGTGCCGCGTGAAGGAAGGCTACGCTCGTGTATTTTGAAGCTTCGTCCTTGCGGTCGAAGTTTGGATCCAACCTCTTTTGAAGACTCCGCTGTCGAAGGCCAAGAAGATAGATGGAGCGACTTTCCGTCATTCCAGGTGGTTTTGTAATGCTGGTTGTAATCAAGGGATAAAATGTATGGAATAGCTATCTCGTCGACGTTTATTTTGAAATGGAGTCAGTTTGTAAAAAGCCCGCGCGGCGCCTTTGTATCGAGTCTGTAAAATGATGTTCATTATCAATAAAGCTTAAATTTTCTTTTCTATAATGTGTGTTCAATTTACTCTGCGCATTCTCTTGTTGTTGTGTTTCGGATAACCTTATGACTATGCCTTGTGCGAGCACAACTTAGGCTTGTACGGCATCACGCCCGGGGGACGACTATCGATTCTACGGAATCGGGGCGTGACATAATGGTATCAGAGCACGGCTTTACGTCCTTGGCCTCTAGTGTCGAGTTTCTAGTCTCAAATCGTTGGTCTCGTGTCGATGAGATATGTCGTTCCATATGAGGGAGTCTGTAATAAGTTTTGTGACTAATGTATTTTTACCTTCAAAATCCCAGAAGGTGCGACGGTGAACGTGGCATTGAACGAAGAAAGTGCTTCGAGCGGCTCGAGTAGCTCGAGGCCCGGACCCTCTAACGATGCCATGGAACGGATGTTGCGCATGCTGGAAGCGCAACAACAACAAGCTCAGGAGAATCAACGCCTGAATGAGCAACATCGACGGGAGACGGAGGCACATCGACTGGAGGTAGAGGCACGCCAGACCCAGTTCGAGGCCTGATTCGATGCACAATTCAAGTTGCAGCAGAAGCAGCTTGATACTCTTCAGCAGATTGTACAGACGGTGGTGGCCAACAACAACAACTCCGCGACAACTCCTGCCGTGACCGAGCCTGTGGCCAGACAAAGTAAAGTCGATCCGGAGGCACCCGAGCCTACACATGCAGCATCCAGAAGTTCTAACTTCGACGTGTCGAAATTCACAAAAAGTTGCCGTACTTCCTTCTACGGCACGGAAGATCCCTACTTGGCGATCGACTGGTTAGAGGAACTGGAAGACAAGTTCGAGCTGCTGGGCGTCGAAGAGTCCAAGAAAGTCGTATGTGCTCAACTTCTACTCCGGTCGAACGCGCATGACTGGTAGGCCGTGCAAAAGCGAGCGATTAGACGCGACGACGAGACAGCGGCAATTTCTTGGACCATCTTCCGCAAGGCGTTCGAGATCGTGTACCTCTCTAAAGCCGTTCGACAAGAGAAGGAAAATGAATTCATGCAGCTAAGGCAAGGAAACATGATGGTGCGGCAGTACGCGGCAGAGTTCAACAAGTTAGCCAAGTTTGCTGGAGAATTCTTGCCCTCCCTGGCGAGTCGTGCTCGACGGTTTGAAGTGGGTCTACGACCATCCATTTACGCCCATGTGTCCGTTCCACAATACAAAACGATGGGGGAGTCTCTCAACCACGCCCTCCGCCTTGAAAGCCAATACCCTCCAGGTGCTGCCGGCGCTGTGCATACATACAATCACAAACGCCCTAGCCACGTGGGAGGAAACAATGTGACCAAGCGTCCAAACAATAGGCAACAAGGCGGGTATCAAGGGCATAATCCATGGCCTTACTGCATCCGTTGTCGTCGGCCCGGTCACACTATCGTTAATTGCCAGATACCAGAGGATGGATACTGGAACTGTGGCAAGAAGGGCTACAATCGTGCTGATTATCCAACCAGAAGGCCGAACCCAACGGTGCCCCAACAACACCGTCCAATGGCGCCCCAACAGCACCGTCCAGGGAATCAAGTCCCAGCGCCTCGAGCCCATCAACCTGCGCCGCAAAATGGCCAAGACCTCGCCCCAATGCCCAGGGCCGCGTCTACGCCATGACTCGAGATGAAGCGCATGCATCAGATACGGTCGTGACAGGTATACTAAATTTCAATAATGTGTCTGCTCGTGTACTATTTGATTCAGGTGCTTCACATAGTTTTATATCGGCGGACTTTACCGCCGAGCACAAATTTTCTGTAATATCATTAGATCTCGACCTTAGCGTAAGCAGACCTTCGGGCACACCAATACTCACAAACTTAGCCTGCGCCGACGGGATTATCTATATAGTTCTAGATATGAAGGACTTTGACATCATTCTGGGAATGGATTGGCTCGGGCCGTGCAACGCAACCATAGACTGCGCCGGAAAGACGGTCACCTTCCGTATACAAGGATTGCCTGAATTCAGCTTTTTGTGTGGTGAGGCGTCGTCGACCTGCATGCTGATCTCGACGATTTCTGCTCGGAGGATGCTGTATTCTGGGTGCGAAGGCTATTTGGCATCCGTACGAGACATGCGACAGGATGGTGCAAATGCGGGTCAGACCGACGTTGTGGCAGAATTCTCTGATGTGTTCCAGGACGAGCTGCTCGGCATGCCTTCCGACAGAGAAATCGAGTTCAGCATCGATACATTCCCCGATACCCGACCGATTTCTAAGGCCCCGTACAGAATGGCCCCCGCTGAGCTGAAGGAACTCAAGGTCCAGTTACAAGAGTTACTCGACAGAGGATTTATTCGGCCTAGTATTTCACCGTGGGGAGCGCCCGTGTTGTTCGTGAAGAAGAAGGATAGGTCCATGCGTCTGTGCGTCGATTATCGGGAGCTGAACAAGGCCACCATCCGGAACAAATACCTATTGCCCCGCATAGACGACTTATTCGATCAACTACAAGGCGCCTCGGTATTTTCGAAGATTGATCTCTGCTCAGGCTATCATCAACTCAAGATCAAGTCAGACGACGTATAAAAGTCTGCCTTTCGCACTCGATACGGCCACTATGAGTTCCTGGTGACGCCATTCAGCCTGACGAACGCTCCTGCCGCCTTCATGGATCTGATGAACCGGGTATTTCAACCCTTCCTTGATAAATTTGTGGTAGTCTTTATTGATGATATTCTCGTCTACTCGAAGGACAGGGTGCAGCATGCAGAACATCTACGGGCCGTGCTCCAGACACTTCGAGAACATGAGTTGTACGCGAAGCAGAGTAAGTACGAATTTTGGCTAAGCAGCGTATCCTTTCTTGGTCACATCATTTCGTCCGAAGGCATTGCAGTCGACCCGAAGAAAGTGGAAGCTGTTGCTGATTGGAAGCGGCCTGCATCTGCTAGTGAGATTCGAAGCTTTCTTGGTTTAGCGGGATACTATCGACGCTTCGTGAAAGACTTCGCGAAGATTGCATCGCCACTGACTCGCCTCACTCAAAAGGGAGTCGGGTATGAGTGGTCGGATGACTGTGAAGCTTCATTTCAGGAGCTAAAACAACGACTAATTTCGGCACCTATACTCGCACTTCCGGATGGGCCAGAGGGTTTTCAGATATTCAGCGATGCTTCAGGCCAGGGCTTGGGATGTGTGCTCATGCAGCGAAACAATGTGATATCCTTCGCCTCCAGACAGTTAAAGCCGTACGAGAAGAACTATCCTACGTACGACTTGGAGTTATCGGCAATTGTGTTCGCGTTGAAATTGTGGCGTCACTATCTATATGGTGTAGCGTGCGTGATCTATACCGACCACAAGAGCCTCAAGTATCTCTTCACTCAGAAGGAATTGAACTTACGACAGTGGCGCTGGCTCGAACTGATCAAAGACTATGACTTGACGATCGACTACACTCCGGGCAAGGGAAATGTTGTGGCGGACGCTCTGATTCGAAAATATCTTGCCTCGCTATCCATCAACCGCAGAATACTACAAGATCTAGAAGAAATGGGCATCGATCTCCAGGTTCGATTCAGGGATATACGGTTGGTGCAGCTTCAGTTAGAGCCGAGTTTGCTGGAAAAGATCATGGCCGCTCAGAAGGATGATCCGTACCTGAAGAAAATGTGCGAGCGAATTTTGACAGGTAGTGCGACCGACTTTACGGAAGACAAGACCGGCGTGATGAGATTGAATGGCCGACTATGTGTTCCGGATGATTCAGAACTGCGAAAGGAGATAATGTCGGAGGCACATTATGCGAAATATACCTTGCATCCAGGCAGTACCAAGATGTATAAGGACCTCCGCACGACCTTCTGGTGGCACGGGATGAAGAGAGATGTGGCGCACTTCGTGTCACAATGCATGGCCTGTCAGCAGGTGAAAGCTGAGCATCAGCGACCGGGCGGGGAGATGCAGAACCTCGCTATTCCCGAGTGGAAGTGGGATCACGTCACTATGGATTTTATTGTTGGCCTGCCGAAGACACCACAGGGGAATGACGCCATCTGGGTCATTGTCGATCGATTAACCAAGTCAGCGCACTTTATCGCCATCAAAGTTACTTGGAGCGTTGATCGCCTGGCGCAGATTTATCTTGACGAGATAGTACGGCTGCACGAAATTCCAGTATCCATCGTCTCTGATTGGGATTCACGGTTCATATTACGATTCTGGAGTAGCCTTCAGTCGGCGCTGGGTACCAAGTTGCAGTTCAGCTCAGCTTACCATCCTCAGACCGACGGCCAAACGAAGCGCGTTAATCAGATTCTCGAAGACATGCTACGGCTCTGCGCAATTGACTTCAAATCAAGCTGGGACGTCCACCTATCGCTGACAGAATTTGCATACAACAATAGCTACCAATCTAGCATCCTAATGGCACCGTATGAAGCTTTATACGGCCGGAAGTGCAGATCGCCCATTTGCTGGGATGAAGTCGGGGAACGGCAGATACTCGGCCCGGAGCTGGTGGAACAGACTGTGAAAAAGGTCAAGCTAATTCAGGAAAGACTGAAGATTGCACAGAGTCGGCAAAAGAGCTACGCCGAAACCCATCGAAGACCGCTTGAGTTCCAGGTGGGCGATCATGTGTTCCTGAAGGTGTCGCATATGCGAGGAGTTACTCGGTTCGACGCGAAGGGAAAGCTGAGTCCGAGATTTATTGGGCCATTCGAAATACTCGAGCGGGTCGCCACAGTAGCCTATAGAATTGCCCTACCGCCGGCGCTCGAAGGTGTGCACAATATCTTCCACGTCTCTCAGCTGCGGAAGTATGTGCACGACCCTAGCCACATGGTGGACTTTGGCCAGCTGGAGCTAAAGTCCGACTTATCCTACGTTGAAGAGCCACTTCAAATTTTAGAACGCAAGGATAAGCTGCTTCGAAGTCGAGTGATCCCTCTTGTTCGCGTACTCTGGAGGAACCATGCAACGGAAGAGTCGACATGGGAACTCGAGTCAGAGATGAAAGAAAAATTTCCTTCATTATTTTCATAGAGGTAGGTTCTGTTCTTAAGTTTCGAGGACGAAACTTTTTCTTTGTTGGTTATGGTTAGTGCCCCGTCCCTACATCGTGCCTCGTTATTCGTCTACGGGGTGCGCGAGAAAGGAACACTGTCGCTATCGACTCGGTCGGGACCGATAGGTCGGGATCGATCGAATCGATCGAACGGGAATGGTTGAATTAAGATCTATTCCCCGTTATGGAATGGCTTCTTCGGAACCAAGTCCCATATTCAGCGGGCTGCGCCTCAAGGATTGACTCTGAGGCTGAGTCGGGAGAGACCTCCCGTTGCTCTGCTTTTCACGCCGCTTGCGTTGGTTTTGGCTTTGTTATCTGAATGCGTTTTCGTGAATATTTTCGATGGTTTTCATGGCTTACGTTTCGAACTTCGCATTCATATCAAATTTTCTTGAATAACACAGTGTTCTAATCGGTTGCTTGTGCGATTTCAGGTGATCGCGTAGGAAACGTCTAGCGCGGCCAACCAGTCTCTCGCCTCAAGTAAATACTAAGGTGAGTGGCTGACCTCCTTCATCTCGACCCTCTATTTCAAAAATGAGAACTTGGGTAATGGTAATGAAATGGAATGATTCACTTAGAAAACACAAGTCCTATACTTGAGTAGAAAAAAAGATGAATTATGTAGAAAAGAGATAGAATTATTTTAGGCCTGTAAAACAACTGAATGAATCGATTACATAACAAGCCCCAACGGTACCCCAAATATACCTCGTTAACCTATCAAGGTCATGGACAACTTGTCGACAAGGGCGATGGTTTCTTCGAGCGGCAACCTGGGGCCACGTGATCGACTCGGCCTAGGAAGAAACAGGTTATAGCCGAGCTGGGTATGAAGCAACCGGTAAGATGGGGACTTGCATCGGAGCTCGCTACTTGCGTTGCAAGGGTCCCGCATTACCAGGCTATGTCCAGGATGGCTAGTTAATGCCAGTGACCTCCACCTCAAACACTTGATATAAATTGTTATTCAACTAACAGGGAAGGTGATGGTAAGTTTTATGTTGCACGGCGCGCTCTGCCGAGGAAAATTCTGGTGTAACTTACTTGGGTTATGTTTTGTTAATTGCTTCGTATGAAATTACCTAGGATGGTTAGAAAGATCACGAAAAGCAAGTTGTGTAAATGTTTATCTAAACTCTTAAACTAAATGAGAGCCTGGAAACTAATTAGCCACTCGCCAGTATATGTTGATTGTACTGATCCTCGCTCTCTCTACAGGTGCGATAAATCAGGAGGAGCGTGCCGCGTGAAGGGAGGCTACGCTCGTGTGTTTTGAAGCTTCGTCCTTGCGGTCGATGTTTGGATCCAACCTCTTTTGAAGACTCCGCTGTCGAAGGCCAAGAAGACAGATGGAGCGACTTCCCGTCATCCCAGGTGATTCTGTAATGCTGGTTGGAATCAAGGGATGAAATGTATGGAATGGCTATCTCGTCGACGTTCATTTTGAAATGTAGTCAGTTTGTAAAAAGCCCGTGCGACGCCTTTGTATCGAGTCTGTAAAACGATGTTCATTATCAATAAAGGTTAAATTTTCTTCTCTATAATGTGTGTTCAATTTACTTTGCGCATTCTCTTGTTGTTGTGTTTCGGATAACCTTATGACTATGCCTTGTGCGAGCGCAACTTAGGCTTGTACGGCATCACGCCCGGGGGACGACTATCGATTCTACGGAATCGGGGCGTGACACGCTTCCACTGCGTAAGGCTTGGCATAGCCTTTGCTCGTCCTTCGGGTTAAGTTGTAGGCTTGAGTAAGTTAGACAAAGTTATGCCGATCAACCTAAGTCATTCCAAGTGCTGTCCCGTTCATCCTGCGGTTGTCAAGTTAAATAGTCCCGCGATCCCAAGGCCCGTCATATGAGGTATGACTTGGGCGATAGCGTTGCGTAGAACACGAGTTGGTTTAAGGCATGAGCCACAGTTGGTTCTGTGGAAAGTTAGCCACGGTCTGTCGATACTTAAGAAACATGTTATGTTCAAGTTAAGTGGGAAGGCTATGCAGTAGCCGTTCCCGGAGTTTTAAAGAAATGTTAAGTCTAAGCGATGATTAGTCGCAGAGAGAAAATATGTCAGGACTGTAGTTTAATCGCCGAGGTAACCCTGGTTTGGGCTCTGCAAAGAAGTGTGAAAAGTGGAAGAAGTAAAGCAAAGGAACTAAGTGATGATGATGAGACCATGCAATTACGTTAAGTTTAGAAGTTAGCTTAGGCGCGTGTGTAGAAGCATGGAATTTTACGACCAGAAAGCCCATGCGCCAGACACTACATGCGCCAGAACTCGGACAGAACACTTCACAGCAAAGTCAATAAGTATAGACATTTGAAGAAGGACTTTTTATTTATATACAAAAGTCTATTACATGTCTAGAAAAGGTTGTACAAAGGAGAATTTCTACAGAGGAAAGATCCTAAGTCTACAGCCAGCGGCCACTATGCGCCTCCAGATAGACACAGCAGTCACCATGCGCCGCCAGTTAGGCACAGCAGATACCATGCGCCTCCAACCAGGCGCATCCTACTATCTCTTCAGCAGCTCAGTTATGTGCTTCCCTTCAGCAGCCCAGTTATGTGTCGCTCTTCCAGCCAGGCTCACCTGATAAGTGCTTCGATTAAACGAAGCATTTAACCCTCTGGCTGGAACCAAGGAAGAGAAGAGCACCGCAAGTCTGTGGCCAGGGGAGGCTTCGAAAGAGCCTCCAAAGACCAAGGAAGACCGTAATCAAAATACGGCTAAAGGAGCAGCTTTCAACACAACCAGAGTGGGCGACACCCACTTTGAAGGAAGAAAGAGCCTAGCACCGCCATTCCGATCTACGGCCCTTCCAGAACAACGGAGACGAGGCCCGAGCATCCCCATCTTTGGATGCAACAGGCACCTTTCGCCTGCCTCAGAAGCCCTCGACTCTGTCTTTTGGATGTAACAGTCACCTTCAAGTGCATCAACGACGACATGGCGTCTCATCTTTACCCTCGGGAACACTTCGTCAACAGAATGCACCCGAGAACCCAAGTTTATGTCGGAAGTATGTGAGGGAACGAGAAGCAAACCTTCCCTCCATGCCACTATTTATAGGCCGGGCAGATCAAATCCACGCGCCAAGTGGATGGCCCTCCGAATTTCGTGCAATGAACTCACATTAAATGGATGAACCAAACGCCTCGACTTCAGCCAAACGGCTATTTGAAAGCACTCGAGAAGCGAAACAGCCGCATCATTCGGATGCGCCGGCTGGACAGCGCATCACACCCCTTCAAACACCAAGCGCCTCCCACAGATGCGCCCTGTACCAAGCGCATCACAGAGGATGCACCCCCATACGTCCCCATACGCTTAGTGGAACGTCAACCAACGCGCCCACTCAGCTGTCCATCGAATGTCACCAACATTAAATGCTGAACTGACAGAGTTGGCAGTACGCCTCCCCAAGCCTGAACGGTTGACAGCTTTTGCAAAAAATGAAGCGTCCACAACGTCAGCATCATCATGACTTTACCCCAACGGCTACTGCCACGTGGCCACCCAACCATCCGCATGGGCCTCAAAAGCCATGCGCCTCAGACCCTTCACGGATCCCTAAAGACAGAAGAAGAGTCTCCAGTTGAAGCTTTGCATGCGCCTCAAAAGCCATGCGCCCCAGACTGATCTCTGATCCCGAAAGACAGAAGGAAAGTTGCTCGCATGCGCCTCAAAAGCCATGCGCCCAGAACGGTTCGTGACTCCTAAAGGTCACGAGCCAAAATCTCATCATGCGCCCAATCCAAGGCGCATCCCACCAAATCATCCCCCCATCAGATCCGAGATCTCCGAGCCATGAGTCGACGACACGTGTCCTTTGACTCAACTCATCCAAGATTTCAGCAACAGAAAGATTTTCTCCTTTGCTACGTGCCGGCTCACAACAACAATATGAAGAATTCAACCCCTCGAGTAGGGCGCATCATCCATGCGCCTCCATCAGCAATCTCCACGTGGCATTCCCACATACCGGCGCATCCTACATATGCGCGCATGAGCAGTCAACCTGCCCAGCTATAAATAGAGGGATCACTTCCTTCTTCCAGACGGACCTACACAGAGGGATAACGCACAGAATCCACAGAGAATCACCAGAGAGACAGAGACAGACACTCAACGTCTTCCTCCTCTCGGCAAGCTCCAGCACCCAGAGCAATCTACACCTTCAGAGAACCGATAACCGTCGTCAGCCCGTCAACGGAGTCAACGCATTACCACTCGCTCCATTGGCACTAAGGACCCAGCTTAAACAAAAGTGTACTCCTAGGACTACATCTAAGTCCTATATTGTAACACTATTCTGTTTGTGTTAAAGTTTTCAATCAAACAATTTTAATGGCAAACAAGCTGGCGACTCTGCTGGGGACTTCTTTCTCTTCCTCTGAGAAAGTCGTGTCACAGGCCGACGACGTGAAGGTGGGATCCTCTCACAAGACGCTGGTCGTGCACCTCAATCAACAGGCGTACGAGGAGTTCATTTCTGAAGAAAGTGCGAGTCCTTCGAAGCGGCTGCCGAAGCCGAAGAAGACCCGTCGTGTCTGGGTGCACAAGGTCGACGCCTCGGGCACCACCACTGAAGAAAATGCGCCAATCCAGCCCTCCTTTCCTGCTGACGTTCTCAGCAACCAAGGTGCGCCCGCTGATGCAGCGCATCTCTCGGGGAAGCGTGCGGTTGACCACGTTCCCCAGCCATCTCCCTCTCAGGCGAGGAAGATGCATCGACGGAGCAGGGGCGCAGCCAATGCCCCGTGCATCACCTCTGATGCGCCACAAAAAGTCTCTGTCTTTGACAGACTCACTCGCTGTAATAGCGAGGAGAATTTGGATGCTGAGTACTATGCGCCCCAGTGGGCTAGTACAAAGAAATCCAAGACGGCACGGGCCATGCGCCACAAACGTGCTATGCCAGCAGCAGGCCAGAGGCACGCGCTCACAATCACGCACGCTGCCGATGGCAAGCTGTACAAGGTCGAATCAGGTGCCTCTGCACCAAAAACGAGTCGACCTTCAAAGTCCTCATCTCACTTGGGCGCATCTACTGCGTGCACAACCAAGTCGAGTGAGGCAAATTCAGTGGTCTTGAACTCCCGTGCCTCCTCTGGTTGTGCATTTGAGGTCCGTTCAAGTCACTTCAAATGTTGTGGTTCCTCCACTACTGATCGTGATGCCTGCTTGGTATTAGATCAGGGGGCGCAACACTCACTTGACCACCCTGGCGTTTGGCCTTGCCATGCGCCTGAAGGGGGTGTGAAGGTAGCACTCTCCTCCAACGACCTGTGTAACGTGATCACTCACAAGCGCCGGTCAGGAGAGTCGACCAATAGGCACGATGCGCCTCTCGCGGGGCATATTTGTACGGTGGTCACCATCAACTGCTGTTACAAGGCAGCAGTACCACCAAGGCAGTCAGTCTTCCAGCGGCTGCAATCATCGACACCCCTCCGACATCGCCTCGGGATGAAGGTGTCAACAGAAGAGGAGCCAAGGGTTGCTTCATACAACGTGACCTCCAACTCCTCGTCAGTCTGAAAGACGACTGGCAATTCCTCGTCTTCATCCAAAAGTCAGCCAAGGAAAACCAAGGCAGCTGTCTCGACCTCTGGAGTGTTCGAAGGCACTCGGTCGAGGAAGAAGTTCTTGGAGGAAGCTGGGGGTAGTCAGACCCTTGTTGAGCCTCCTTCCGAAGACGAAGATGTCCAAAGCACAGCTGCGGCGGATCTACGTCCTCAAGACGAAGTCAACCTCCCAGAAGCCCCTCAAAACGAGGATGTACCCCAGGACACGGCTGGGGGTAGAGACGAAGAGGCCCTTCAAGACGGAGCTGAGAGCAATCAGGCCCTTGCAGATGCGCCCGTCGAGAATGACCTCCAGAATGTGGCTTGGGGTGGCCAAGGTGGAACACCAGGAGAGGTGACTCCCCCACATGAAAGTGAGGCCGAGAGCGAAGCCTCAACCAATCCATCCACTCCCGGCCGTGTCATGACAGTATACATGACTGGGGGTGATTTCGAGTCTGATGCGCCGCCGCAGGACATTGTCCAGCGCATAGACTCATTAGAGGGAGGACTCAAAACCCTCTCTGCCTCTATGCAAGTACTGACTTAAGCAGTATTTGATATACGGTCGGCCTTGACCAGAACACCTTCAACTGGTTCCGACCCAGGAGCCAATGGGGAGTCGAGTATACCCCTTCAACGGGCACCCTCAGACACAGAAGCACCCCGGGCGTCGGAGCCCTCAAACGCTCCACTCCAGATAGTACCACCTTCCCCGACTCCTAGCTCCACGGAGGATGTGGTCGAAATGATCAAGGACTTGCGGGAGCGCTTCGAGTCCAAAAACAGGCAAGAGGAGCGCCAGAAGATGGGCATTCCCCAGCCTTATCCCCTCGAGTGGAACAAGGTAATTTATCCTCCAAAATATAAACCACAAACACTCACGCCGTACGACGGGAAGGACTCTCCGCGTCGGTACCTGACATATTTCCAATCACAGATGGGACATCTTCCAAAGGAGGACGCGCTCCTCACTAGTATCTTTGTTGGGGCTCTAAAAGGGGTGGCGTATGACTGGTACTGCAGCCTCCCTGATAATTCTATATCGTCCTTCGACGACTTGACGTGCCTCTTCCTCGATCGCTTCTACGACGGCGGGAAGGACATGACGATGGCATCTCGCATAGAGATACGCCAGAAGAAGAAAGAAACGGTTCGGGTGTTCATCGAACGCTTCCGACAGGCCTGCTTCAGGCTACCTCCAGGCATGCCAGAACATGCGCTCCTCTTCTCTTGCAGCATGAACATGCTGCCTGCGGTGAAGCTCTGGCTCAACTCTACTCTCCCTCCCGACTGGAGCTCCCTGATCATCGAAGCTGAAGCCGCAGAAAAGAAGGCGGCCAATGCACGTCTTCTGGGTGTCAGCTTCCCCGCCTTTGATGATAAGGGGAAAAGGTCTACAGCCAACAACTCCGGACGAGAGGCAAAGGGAAAACAGGCATTGACTGTTAATGCCTCGAAAGGCGCATCTGCGCCTACTCAGAAGCCTCCACTGGCATCGAAACCCAAGGAGGTGTATTCATTCAATGACGAAGACACCCTGCAACTCTTTGAAATACTGAAGCAGGGTGACAAGATCAAGCTCCCGGACCCAAAGCGGCCCGATGAAGTCAGGAAAGTGGACAACCCGAGGTACTGTCACTACCATCGGTTTGTCGGACACCCGACCAAGGACTGCTACGTCCTCAAGAATTACATCCAGCGCATGATCAATGCCGATGTGATCTCCGTCGACTATGAAGAGAAAACGGTGTCAGCCAATGTGGTGTCACTTCAGTTCGGCACCTTGCCGTCGACCACCACACAAGATGGCGTCGTCCCCATCCCTAAGGCGACAATGGAGGTGGTGAACTTACCACCTACCCGTGATAATGCGAGTGGACTCATCCCACTCACCATATCTCAAGGAGAGGTCCTCTGGGTTCACCCCGACCTCGTCTCCGAGGTGACTCAACCGGAGGTACGCTCTACCTCCAAATCAAAAGGCAGAAAGATCAAGTCTTGCCGCACGGTCTCTTCTTCAACGGAAGAGGCACTTCCAGTGCAGATGCGTGCACAACAGAACGCCCAGCCCGGCGAAGCTGCCGCCGAGGTGGTGCCTCCTGGCACTATCCCTGAGGAGGGCCCGTCTAAACCCTCAGCAGCCAATAAGCAGAAGCAGGTGATGGCTCGTTTCGACAGACCTCTACGGAAGGAGACTGCTTTGGGGCTAGCCAAGCCCCACAACTTTGACATATTGGCACAACTGGCCAGTACTCCTGTACGCCTGTCTTTGTTTGAGCTCCTGCGTCTTTCCAAAGACTCCCGAGAAGCTCTCTGCGAAGCTCTGAAGGACGCTGAATCCTTTCTCAGTCAGGTCAAGCAGCCTGAAGACCTCCCAACTACTTGTGCGTACTGTCATTGTGCGGATGAAGTTATCCCAAACATAACTTTCACCCAACAAGACATGTTGCTCAAGCACCACCGACATAACCGACCGCTGTATTACACAGGGTACATCGGTTCAGTCAAGGTGAGCCGGATTCAGATCGATCCGGGGTCTTCTCTCAGCATCATCCCGAAGGCGCTGCTATCAAAACTGGGGATCCTAATGTACCGGCTGGCGCCCTCCAACACAACCATCAGTGGCTTCAACGCTAGCAAAAGCGAGCCACTGGGCAAGATCCGACTGAAGTGTCACATCGGCAACCTCAAAACTGAGGTGACCTGTCATGTGGTGGATGCCGAGGTCAACTACAACATCCTGTTCGGCCGACCATGGCTACATGAGTACATGGTGGTGCCTTCCACGCTCCACCAATGCATGAAATATGTATCCACCAACGGCGTCATCCGGACGGAGTTCACAGACATCGATCCTTTCAAAGGGATTGAAGCCTACTTCACCGATTTCGACTTGTACAAGCCACTTGACGAGGAGGAAGCCAACGATGCTGATGATGAGGCAGAGACAGCAATTGAGCCGGACATGGAGCCTGAGATGACTCCAGACGCCCCTTTAAAGATCCGACTGAAGGGCAAACCACCCCAGAAGGTGCCTCCAATGAGCATCAAACTATCAGGGAAAGCGCCGACTCCTGAGGCTCCCCTGAAAATACGCCTCAAGGGAAAGCCGCCTCAAACATCGGCTCCCCTGGTGGCAAAATTACAGGGGAAAGCACCACTCACAGGAGGCGCAGTTGAGGCACCTCTGAAGGTGCGTCTTAAGGGCAAGCCCCCGCAGTCATCCAAGATGCCAGAGAGGGCTCACATAACCCTCTCAGACCCCAACGTCAAAGCTGTGGTGGATTCTCCTGATCCGACCCCAGTGCTTACAGATGAGGAGCTTGGCGAATATATCTCTGCTGATGTAGATGCACCCTCCTTAGACAATGTAATCCCACGGAATAAGATCTCGTATTTTATCAATAATAGAGTGTCTTTTAATTATTCTTGTCTTCCGCACTCGAATGCCATGTATACATTAGATAATGCTCTATGGTCGTTGCAAACACAAATAACGACCGTCCATCATGTAAATCGAGTAGTCCCGTCTCAAGGAGTCTGTTTCATAGCCCCTCCACGAAGCCGAGACGAAGGATCCATCGTTTTGGGCAAAGTCGAGCGTCATCAAGACCTCCCGCCACTCGAGCCAGAACCTGATACCGACAGAGTACAAGTCTATCGATACACGGATACGGCAAAGCACATCATCCAAAAGATGGGCTACGACCTAAAAAGCAACAAAGGCCTAAACTACGGCAAGGATCGACGTCTCCCTCTCCGGCTTCCAACACCCAAAGGAAAGCCGCAGGACTACTACAACAAAACTCGACGGGGGATAGGCTATGTCACGCCGCCATCAACTCCGGAGAGTTCAGACGCAGAAGATGTAGAACATTCCCACTCGTCCGAAGCATCGACTTGGGATTTTGATACTAGTATCGGATCAGTCTTCAGGAAAGTGCTGTCAGCTAACATGACATCAGCACAACCTCAAAAAGTTGAAGACGAAGACCAAGCGCCGGAACCCTTCGAAGAAGAACCCTGGGCTCAACGCCTGGGACAATAATGGGAGTCTCGTTTCGAGTTACGTGAACCTTCCACCGAAGACGAAGTCGAGCAGATCGACCTTGGGGACGGATCTTCTTCCAAACCCATCTTCATCAACAAAAGCCTAGAAGGAGAAGACCGAGGGTCTCTAATCCAGCTGGCTAAAGAGTATATCGACATCTTTGCCTGGAGCTACGAAGATATGCCGGGACTCGATCCACAGATCGTAATGCATAGGTTGAACATCTTACCTGATGCCAAACATATCAAACAACAACAGCGACGTTTCCGTCCGAACATCATGAATGCCATCGATCAGGAGGTGGACAAACTTTTGACCAGCGGCTTCATCCGTGAGGAACAACACCCAGATTGGGTAGCCAACGTCGTACCTGTCACCAAGAAGAATGGAAAGATACGAGTCTGTATCGACTTCAGGGACCTCAACTCTGCTTGCCCGAAGGACGAATTCCTGCTTCCAATCACCGATGTGATGATCGATAATACATGTGGCTTTGAACGCATGTCCTTCATGGACGGGTATTCAGGCTACAATCAAATCAAGATGTTCCCCGATGACGCAAAATACACGTCATTCAGGACTCCGAAGGGTGTTTTCTGCTACACAGTGATGCCTTTCGGCTTGAAGAACGCCGGTGCAACATACCAACAAGCTATGAGCACCATCTTTCGTCAACATCTTCGCAAGACAGTCGAATGCTATGTTGACGACATCGCAGTCAAGAGTCGCCTCAAAGGAGGTCACCTACAGGATCTGAAGACAGTTTTCGATCTCATGCGGGCACATCAACTCAAAATAAACCCCGCTAAAACCTTCCTGGGGATTTCTAGCGGCAAATTCTTGGGCTTTGTCATCACGGCGAAAGGCATTCATGTTGATCCCGAGAAGACCAAAGCCATCCTCAACATGGACCCTCCGAAGAATCTTCGAGAACTTTGGGGCTTACAGGGACGTCTGGCATACATCCGGAGGTTCATAGCAAACCTCTCCGGTAAATGTCAACCCTTTACTCAGCTCATGAAGAAGTGAGTCTCTTATGTCTGGACAGAGGAGTGCCAAAAGGCTTTCGACGACATCAAAGCCTACTTGACGAGCCCACCAGTCCTGGTGGCACCTGTCGCCGGCAAACCATTTCTCCTCTACGTCCGTGCCGTGGATCATTCCCTTGGCGCTCTGCTGGCTCAAAACAGCGATACAGGCTATGAGCAAGCAATCTACTACCTCAGTCGAACGCTCATTGGGGCCGAACACCGGTACAACTCCGTTGAAAAGGAGTGCTTGGCTTTGGTGTTTGCCATCCAGAAGACTCGTCATTATGTCTCGGGCCAGACAATTCATGTCATTTCCCGAGTCAATCCGCTCAGAGTCCTCATGACGAAGCCAGGTTCATTGAACTCCCGGCTAGCCAAATGGGCGATCTTGCTAACACCGTATAATATGGTGTTTGTCCCGCAAAAAGCTATTAAAGGTCAAGCTCTGGCTGACTTTTTAGCTGCACACCCCATCCCAGAATCCTCAAAACTCTATGAAGACATCCCGGATGAGGTCCAAGAATCCAACGTCACTGAAGGAAGCTCCGTTTGGCGGATGTTTTTCGATGGCGCTTCAAGAATAGGCCCCAAAGGCCAAATCATCGCAGGAGTGGGGGTAGTCTTAGTCTCCCCCGATCAGTTGGTCATCCAGCGTGCTTACTCCCTTTCGAAGCCGTGCTCCAACAATATTGCCGAGTACAACGCACTCATCATGGGACTCCAACTCGCACAACAGCTGGGGGTAGACCATCTGGAAGCCTACGGTGACTCAAAACTCATCGTGAACCAGATTCGGGGGCAGTACGAGGTTCGCCATGAAGATCTGATCCCTTACCATGAAGTTGCATTGAACATCATTTCAACCTTCACCGGGTTCTTCATCGAACACGTACCTCGTCTACAAAACTTGGAGGCTGACGCTCTGGCTGGCCTCGCAGCCTCATTGGCAGCGCCCTTTGGGACTCAATACTATGTCACGGTAATTGGCCGAGACTTGGTTTGTCCTAGAAACAACCTATGCTTGCGAGTGGCTCACACCATGCCGACGAACACTGGTGTTAATGTCCGAGACTGGAGGTTCCCGTTCATCGACTTTGCTGTCTACGGAATCCTTCCAGAGGACCCGAAGGAAGCCGTCTCAGTCAGGAGACGCTCTCTTCGATTCTACTACGATACAGCTACCAAAACGCTGTACCGACGCTCCTTCGATGGGCTCATCCTTCGATGCCTGTCCAACGAAGAAGCAGCCGAAGCTCTTCGAGAAGCTCATGACGGAACTTTCGGAGCTCATCAACCCGGTCCTAAGTTGCAGGATCGACTGCGACGTATGGGCTACTACTGGCCAACCATGGCCGCCGACGCTGTTGAATATGCCAAGAAGTGTTATGCATGCCAACTTTATGCAGACTTCATACATACACCGTCTGAACCACTACATCCTACAGTCGCCTCCTGGCCCTTTGAAGCCTGGGGCATGGACATTGTGGGACCAATCACCCCTCCTTCATCAAGAGGACACCGCTTCATCCTGGCCATCACCGATTACTTCTCCAAATGGGCAGAAGCAGTCCTACTGGCAGAAGTAAAGAGCTCTAGGGTGGTCAGCTTTATCAAACACCATATCATTTACCGTTTCGGAGTACCCCGACGGATCATCCATGACAATGGTCCTCAGTTTATCAGCCACATTTTTAGCAGGTTCTGTGACAAGAATTGCATTCAAAATGTGGCATCCACCGCCTACAATCCGACTGCAAACGGGTTAGCAGAAGCGTTCAACAAAACTATCGTTAGGCTGCTCAAAAAGGTCGTGTCATCCAACAAACGTGACTGGGACGAAAAGCTTGGCAAATGCCTTTGGGCCTACCGCACAACGGTACGGACCCCAACAGGCAACACACCATTCTCCCTGGTCTACGGGAGCGAAGCGGTACTGCCTCTCGAGATCCAGATACCCTCACTCCGCGTAGCAATAACAAATAAACTCACAGAAGAAGACAATCAACGTCGTCGTCTGCGGGAACTGGAGGTACTCGATGAGAAGCGTCTCCTGGCTCAACAACGCATCGAACTCTACCAAGCCCGTATATCACAGGCTTTCAACAAGAAGGTCAGACAGAGGACTTTCCAAGTTGGCGACCTGGTTTTAGCTGTCAGAAGGCCAATGGTGTTAACTCACAAGACACCAGGAAAGTTCGAGCCCAAGTGGGAAGGACCTTTCATCATAGAGACGGTATACTCAAACGGTGCTTACCGCCTTGCCAAACCCAATGGGGACTTGTTCATGATGCCCATCAACGGCAAGTTCCTAAAGAAGTACTATTCTTGACATCCTTCAGACATATACTTCCCCAAAGGGGATCTGTGGGCCCAATCATCGGGGCTCACACACAATCTCCTTCCACAAACTCATACGCTTCTGGAACCCAGCTGTTCCATGGCATCCTTCAGTAGAAAGACAACCACGTCCACATCACCTCTGAGTTGTTTCTCTATACCCTACAAAGCAGAATCTTACGCTACGTAAGCCGACGCTACCCTTCATGTTTACCACGTCCACATTACCTCTGAGTAAACATCTCGTACAAACAACCCCTGCGTTGTCGTACTTTGATCGCAGAACTTCCACGTCCATATCACCTCTGAGTTATTCAGCGTATCCCCCAGGATCATTCCTACCACGTCCATAATACCTATGAGTAGGAAGATTCTATCATTTGAACCTCAATGATTGCCACGTCCACATTACCTCTGAGCAAACATGTTGGTTCCTTCAAACTTATTATCTGTACCTAAAAGCTAAGGTGCACAAAAGATAATAGGTCCACACAAATCATCAAGTTCATAATAACAAAAATGAACACATCACCAAAAAAGTTGCGTACTTCTTTATTAAAAAAAAAGAGAGTACAAAACTACACTATCCCCCCAGCCAGGGTTGCAAAAGAACATAAAAAGAGGGAGAAGCTACAGTCCCTGAACCTCTCCAGGGTGAGCTGAGAGCTCTCTCACTCGACGTCTTAAGTCGGTTGTACGGGTCTCCACAGTCGCCAGGACTCGACGCTCAGCTTCTTGACGCATCAATTCAACAGCCTCAGCGAAAGTTTTGCTCTCATACTTCTCATCAAGCTGTTGTCGCTGCTGAGCCAAGGCAAGAGTCCGCTGAGTAAAAGTTGCTTCCTCCTTCTTGAATGCTGCGTGTTCAGCCCGGACACGTTCGGCATCTAACTGGAGTCGGGCCCGTTGGTCCTCAAGGTGGCGCATCTGGGTGTTGATCTCTGCGATGTTAGCATCCAACGCAGCTCGCGCTTCCATCGTCTTCTTCATGGACTGAGACAACTGCTCTACCGCAGCCTCAGTCTCAGCCACCTTGCGCTCCCAAATGCCCACAGTGGCCTGGTAGGAAGACTCGATCTCGGTAATCAACTGCCCCTTCTCCGCATCTATCAAGACGGAGAGGTCATTTTGCTGGATGCGCTGAAGTTCCGCAAGCCGCTCGTCCAGCTCGATCATCGAGGCCTCCAGAATTTTGGCCATATGGTCGTGGCCTTGGTGAACGCGGATCAGCTCGATACAGGGCATTGCGAGAGTTCTTGCCGTCGCAAAGCTCCCGTTGGCATCCATCACCGCAGATACACCCCTCTGCAGCATTTTGTACACCCCCTCGACGAGGAATTTCACATATTCGTCTGCGTCCGCCAGTACCTGCGGTGTCATAGCAGGAGTTGGAGGAGCTACTACAGTTAGCGGACCGGAAGAAGATCCGCCAACCTCAACCTGCGAGGCTTGAACCTCGGCATCAACAGGCTCTTCATCAACAGGGGCTGGACTGCTAGCTCGAGGAGCCGAAGGAACAGAGAAAGTCGACACAGGCATCGAGATAGTTCCCCAAGTAGATGGAGTAATAGAGGGTTCCACACCCTTGCCTTTCTCAAGCCCGGAGGAACCACTGACGCCAACAACCACTTCTTCAGCCCCCAACGTTCTATCAACAGCCGATACCTCCCCTGGCAGAATGGGGAGATCAACACTTGTCTCTTGACCCGCCTCAGCAGTCGGGATCGGCAGACGGGTCTCGTTATCAAATCCCTCTTCAGGGACAGAATCTGTCGCTACCTCCTGATCGGTAGCCACCTCAACTTCCACGGTTGAAGCTGGGGTAGGACTCGGCAATGATATAGCCGACCTTCCCTCATCATGACAAGGAAGGGAATCAACCCTCTCCTCTGTCCCAACCATACCTGTTGCCCCCGCAACAGTTTCTTGCAATTCTATTGGACCCTCGGCATCCAAGGCCGACGCTGTGGCCTTCATCTTCTCGGAAGCTGCTGCATCCTCAGCTTCCCTTCTGACATAATCCGGGGATGCTGGAATCTCTACAACAACATCCTCGGGATTCTTCTCAATGGAAGACATCATAGTTGGCGGAATACGCACTTCAGACGAGCCCGCCATCTCCTTTGGCCTGCTCCCACCAGATTTTGGAGTGCGGGGCTTTCTTTTCAGCGGCTCCTACAAAAAAGGGAGAAGCATTGATTACATAGCTGAACTTGAAACCAGACTTTACGGGACACCTTACCTCTGCAGATGCTGAGTCCGAGGACACCGTCGGTGACGATGCCTTCTTCTGCTTCTTCGATGCAGGAGAGTCGACCTTTGTATCTGCATGCCTTTTCGTTGGATCGACCGAGGGTTTTGTCTGACCCCCGGTAAATACGGCGGGAGCGCCTCGATAACCCGACTCGGGCGGACGGTACGATCGAGCCTTCGCCAAAGTGTCTGCACCCGCCGCTAAATGGTTGCCTGCAATAAAACTGGTCTCCCTATCATATCCGGCGGGCGCGACAGCCATAGCACAGTAAAATCTGGTGGCTGAGTAAAGAATCGGCGGACGCGAATTCTGGACAGGGAGCGTAAAGCGGGCTCCAGTACATCCGGCATTATAGTAATGCCAAGCTCGTGCACCATCCAACAAACTTCCAGCGTACACCAAGGTGATACTGGGATTATCCAACATCAATTGAGCGTACCCAAATTGCCTTGCAAAGCGGCTCGGCAAATACGGTTCCAGGTAAAACTGGTTTCTGTTCCGATATACCAAATGGGATGGCCGGATACTTTGCAACCAGCAAATTCCCATGGAGACAGAGTGGTGGCATCTTCACCCGAGTCCATCAGATCTTCGTTGGCCTCAAAATCGGAAAAGACAGGACCAACTTTGGCGATCTCCCATCCCTGAAGATGGGATAAAACTTTCCTGCAAACAGGAACACCAGTGTGCGACCAGTTCCTCCGGTGGAAACGTCGGAGGAATGCATCTCCGGACCTGTGGTCTTCCTCCGAACCCGGGCTCATCACATTGGGATGGTGTAAAATTAACCACCCCATCAAATAATGAAACGGCAGTTCGGCACGTGGGAAGTTGTTGTTTTTGCCTCGCTCATGAACGACATCTCCCGCAAACTCTCGTAGACCCCGTTGTAGGTTACACACCATTGCGGGGAGTAAAGCTAAAGGACGGTCGAAGGCCAACTTCACGGCCGGCAGAATTAAGTTCCGAGTCACCCTCTCTACAGAGCCAGACCCGCCTGAGAAGACATGGTCCCGGAGCCAAACCATAAGGTACGCGACTAATGCTACTTTTGGCGACATCCGATAGGTGAGATGCCAAAAACAGCTATAAGAGCATTCATCCGACTGCTGATCCTCGTTCTCCCAGGGATTCTTCTCGCCTAACCTGCTCATTTCGGAAAGCGCCTCGTTACGAGAAAGTGCCGGCGGAGTAGAAAAATGGGAAGGATCCTCTTTGTCCTGCCTAAAGATGTGATCTCTCCAAGCAGTCACATGAGGCTGTGTCCCGCCCCTATCCTTCTTCTGCATATAGTAGTGGTGACTCGCTACTTCTTTGAAGACAGCCATCATCTCATCAGCTTTGTCCCCCAAGACCTGGAATTCTTCATTGGTCGGGAAGTACTCCTCGTAAGGTTCCGATCCCCAGGGGAGTTTTGATACCTCGTACATCTCATGAAGCGCGAGCCCCAGCTCCCCCACTGGAGTGAAGAAGGTCCCAGTATAGGTATCAAACATCTCCAAAAGTGCAAGAAACATGTTCCTGTTAATTTCTACACCTGCCTGAGTGGCACGAATCGCGGCGGTCAGCCCAATCTCTTGGAGCTCAGTCTGAAACCGCGACAGGATCCAGTGTGTCAGTTTGTCCCATTTTGAAACATAATGACACCAACCCTCTACCCGAAAGTCTTCCTTGGGGTATGATTGTTCCATCAACAACATGCGACGAGCAAAAGTCGAGGCACCCAAGGCAAAAGTATTTACGGGAACATCGCTATAAATACTCCCAGGACGAAGAGTCCGCCAGGTGAAAGAGGCACCAGCTCGCGAGGCGGCCAGAGTATCCTTCTGATCAGAAGAAGAATCAATTCTGATGATGCCTGCTACCGCTCCCCCCTGAGATGGAGTAATGTCCCAGGACATTCTCCTCTTGGAGGCAAGACGACAGAAAGCTAACAAAGGCCACTGACGTTCGAGCTGCCTGACGGTCATGTGCACACCCCTGGCCGTAAAGAACCAGTCTTCTTTGACCTTCAGCACCTTGGCTTCAGTAGAAGAAAGGCGGTCTCCGAACAGGAACTCAGGCTTTAAGAAGGTCACTTTATCGGAAGTGGCAGATTTCAGAACGCCACGTTCCATCATTTGTTTGAGGAACCCGTAATATTGTTCCCAAATTTGAACCATTCTTTCAGGAAGCTGATCCAGCATAATAGCCGCTTGAGCAGGGTTTATCACCTCTTCATCATAATCTACTCCCATCTGGCAGAGCGCGGCGTCCAGGAGCACTTCGTTCAAGAGTGGGATAGTCATCGACACTGACAAAAATGCAAAGATATTAGAGACGACACAAAGATCAGAGCTTCATTCTCGTCAAAAGCGCGTATCAAGCGCATCTGAAAAAGAAGCCTCGGCGCATCATCAGGGTCTAAACCCATACGCGTCAGCGGTAGAGCCTCGGCGCATCATCAGGGTCTAAACCCATGCGCGTCAGCGGTAGAGCCTCGGCACATCATCAGGGTTTAAACCCATACGCGTCAGCAGCAGAGCCTCGGCACATCATCAGGGTACAAAACCCATGCACGTCAGCAACTAAAGCCACGGTGCATGATAAAGGCCTGAGCCTATGCACGTCGGCGGGAAAGAAAACATCATCAGGACTCAAAGTCCACATACGTTGGCAAATGAGAACGATAGAAGACAATAAAGCTCACCGACTACCGCCGGCCGAACTTCGATAGGCGGGCGAGGAATGTCACTCACGACAGCCTCTACAGGCTCCTTCTTTTTCCTCTTTCCCTTGCCACCGCCGCGAGGAGTCTTGGGAGCCATTCTCTCAAAGAGGAAGAAGTTAGGGTTTTGAAGAAGAACTCTAAAGGAGGCAAAGGCACAGAGCAGAAGAACTCTCTCTCTCTCTCCATCTCTCACCCATTTATAGGCCGTGGTCGCACGCGTGAACCGATGACGAGTGATCTCAGCCGTCGCCTCGGATTCTGTGAAGAGATAACAGCAAATACAACCAAAAGATCATCATTAATCTTTTCGGTTACCAAGGCATCATCATATGCATTAACTGAGAGGAGCATGCGCCCGAACAGGCATGCGCCCAATAACCATGCGCCCTGATCGCCATGCTTCTTATTCAAAGTATTCCAAAACTTATTCAAAAGTTTTGAAAACTTTGAAGGGGGTCTTGTAGAAACATGGAATTTCACGACCAGAAAGCCCATGCGCCAGACACTACATGCGCCAGAACTCGGACAGAACACTTCACAGCAAAGTCAATAAGTATAGACATTTGAAGAAGGACTTTTTATTTATATACAAAAGTCTATTACATGTCTAGAAAAGGTTGTACAAAGGAGAATTTCTACAGAGGAAAGATCCTAAGTCTATAGCCAGCGGCCACCATGCGCCTCCAGATAGGCGCAGCAGTCACCATGCGTCGCCAGTTAGGCGCAGCAGATACCTTGCACCTCTAACCAGGCGCATCCCACTATCTCTTCAGCAGCTCAGTTATGTGCATCCAGCTCAGTTATGTGCATACCTTCAGCAGCCCAGTTATGTGCCGCTCTTCCAGCCAGGCTCACCTGATAAGTGCTTCGATTAAACAAAGTATTTAACCCTCTGGCTGGAACCAAGGAAGAGAAGAGCACCGCAAGTCTATGGCCAGGAGAGGCTTCGAAAGAGCCTCCAAAGACCAAGGAAGACCGTAATCGAAATACGGCTAAAGGAGCAGCTTTCAACACAACCAGAGTGGGCGACACCCACTTTGAAGGAAGAAAGAGCCTAGCACCGCCATTCCGATCTACGACCCTTCCAGAACAACGGAGACGAGGCCCGAGCATCCCCATCTTTGGATGCAACAGGCACCTTCCGCCTGCCTCAGAAGCCCTCGACTCCGTCTTTTGGATGTAACAGTCACCTTCAAGTGCATCAACGACGACATGGCGTCTCATCTTCACCCTCGAGAATACTTCGTCAATAGAATGCACCCGAAAACCCAAGTTCATATCGGAAGTACGTGAGGAAAAGAGAAGCAAACCTTCCCTCTATGCCACTATTTATAGGCCGGGCAGATCAAACCCACGCGCCAAGTGGATGGCCCTCCGAATTCCGTGCAATGAACTCACATTAAATGGATGAACCAGACGCCTCGACTTCAGCCAAACGGCTATTTAAAAGCACTCGAAAAGCGAAACAGCCGCATCATTAAAGACGTGTCGGATGCGCCGGCTGGACAGCACATCACACCCCTTCAAACACCAAGCGCCTCCCACAGATGCACCCTGTACCGAGCGCATCACAGAGGATACGCCCCCATACGTCCCTATACGCCTAGTAGAACGTCAACCAACGCGCCCACTCAGCTGTCCATCGAATGTCACCAACATTAAATGCTGAACTGACAGAGTTGGCAGCACGCCTCCCAAAGCCTGAACGGTTGACAGCTTTTGCAGAAAACGAAGTGTCCACAACGTCAGCATCATCATGACTTTACCCCGAAGGCTACTGCCACGTGGCCACCCAACCATCCGCATACGCCTCAAAAGCTATGCGCCTCAGACCCTTCACGGATCCCTAAAGACAGAAGAAGAGTCTCCAGTTGAAGCTTTGCATGCGCCTTAAAAGCCATGCACCCCAGACTGATCTCTGATCCTGAAAGACAGAAGAAAAGTCGCTCGCATGTGTCTCAAAAGCCATGCGCCCAGAACGGTTCGTGACTCCTAAAGGTCACGAGCCAAAATCTCATCATGCGCCCAATCCAAGGCGCATCCCACCAAATCATCCCCCCATCAGATCCGAGATCTCCGAGCCATGAGTCGACGATACGTGTCCTTTGACTCAACTCATCCAAGATTTCAGCAACAGAAAGATCTTCTCCTTTGCTACGTGCCGGCTCACAACAGCAATATGAAGAATTCAACCCCTCGAGTAGGGCGCATCATCCATGCGCCTCCATCAGCAATCTCCACGTGGCGTTCCCACGTACCGGCGCATCCTATATATGCGCGCATGAGCAGTCAACCTGCCCAGCTATAAATAGAGGGATCATTTCCTTCTTCCAGACGGACCTACACAGAGGGATAACGCACATAATCTACAGAAAATCACCAGAGAGACAGAGACAGACACTCAACGTCTTCCTCCTCTCGGCAAGCTCCAGCACCCAGAGCAATCTACACATTCAGAGAACCGATAACCGTCGTCAGCCCGTCAACGGAGTCAATGCATTATTATTCGCTCCATTGGCACTAAGGACCCAGCTTAAACAAAAGTGTACTCCTAGGACTACATCTACGTCCTATATTGTAACACTGTTCTGTTTGTGTTAAAGTTTTCAATCAAACAATTTTAATGGAAAACAGCGTGGTCATGGACAACTTGTCGACAAAGGCGATGGTTTCTTCGAGTGGCAACCCGGGGCCACGGGTCCGATTCAGCCTAGAAAGAAACAGGTTATAGCCGAGCTGGATAATAGGCAACCGGTAGTTCGGAGACTTGCATCAGGGATCGCTACCTGCGGTGCAAGGGTCCTGAATGCCATGCTATGTCCACAATGGCTAGTTAATTCCAGTGACCATTCATGTAGATGTGTCGGCATGGGCGGCAATCCACGTGTGTGCCTTTGGACTGAGTTGAGTTGAATATGTATGCAGTTAGAGAACACAATGTCTGGGCCTAAGATTTGGCTACAACGAAGGCGACGTTCTTCAGCACGAGATGTGGCATCGAGTGTTAAGTCGTTGGCATAGAGTTACATGAGTTAGACTTGAGCTGTTACGAGTTAAGTCGAGAAGGGCCGTAGGGCAAGTAGGCTGAAGTTACGTTGAGTTGATGGGCACGACCTCAAAATGTGAGACACGGCCGTATTGTCAAAACTAAAGTATAGGCAAGACTAAGCGAGGAGACACTACCTCGGAGATATTGAAGCACGAATCGAGTTCATTATATGACCGAGTCGTTACGTCCCAGAGTTTGGCACGAAAGACAAGTATGAGTCGGTGTGTTGACATTGCAAGCAAACGAGAAGGTCTTGAGGCAAGGATAAGGATGTTATCGGTACGATAGCATGATCACACGAAAATGGAGTCTATCGTGTAGTTGCGTCCCTGATTATGGCCGTAAGGCAAATACGACTTGATAGGTTAACGTTGTTGGCACAAGAAGGGTTTAGAGGCAAGGTATGAGTTAACATTGTTGTTGCAAGCACGGAATGGTCCTCAGACACAAGTATGCCAAGGCGTCGGTCATAAAAACCGATCCTAAGATAAGACTAGAAAGACAATTGATAAGAATAGACTATGTTGTACAAAGTAAATCAAACGTGTTGGTTTTGTATGGGTGGGCGAGGAGCTCACTCCACCAGTACAGTTGAGTACTGACACCCACACAGTCTTCATGTGCAGGCACATGTAGAAGCTCGTGGCGCAGAGCTCGCTTGGATGCGTCGAGGCACGGAGTTCCTTGGCAAGTCGAAGCGTGCGGCTGCGTGGACTCAAGACTTATACATGACATAATATATGGACATCGCCTTCCGAAGCTTCTGTTGGCTCAAGCATTGTATCGAGAGATGAGAGAGAGCAGAGTGACTTGTACAATGAAAGAAAAGTGAGCACGAGAGACTTGTAATCATGGCCTTACGCCTATTGTAATTTTATTGTTCAATATCAATAAAGAGTTTTTTTGAATAACTTGTATTTTGCCTTTAAATTTCTGCTGTATTTTCAATGTTTCTGCTTGGAACTTCTGTGCGACGATCCCGTCGTCGTCGATGTAATCGGCCATTATGAAACAGCCTTGCATGAGCGCAATCTAGGCTCGTGCGGTATCACGTCTTAGCGAGGACGATCGCTCCTACAGGAGCAGGGCGTGACAGCGGGAGGCTGCTCGAACCAGACCAGGACTAGAAGAGCTAATGATACCTAGAATTATTGATTAGCACTAGATGATACCCTACCGAAGCATAACATATTACCCTTGATTACACTTTTTTCTGGCCAATATCTTTCCAAAAGTCATGTCTCCCCTACGATACAATTTCTGAAAATTGTAATCTTAATGAGAATGTATGTAAGGCGGTATTTATCAAAAATATATTGGTGATTAAGAATTGGAAGAAAAGAATTTTGGAGTACCTAGATATTAGTTGGTACTGATAACAATTGGAAGTGATAATGACATAAGGAGTAAATTTTGACCTGAACAAATTACAACGATAAGACAAAAGACTTATCGAGGAAATGAATTACGAGATGTAAGGATGAAAAGTTATGGATACTTGGGAATCAAAAAACATTTATGGAATAGTCAAGGATGCAGATAAGGATCAGTCAACTTTGTGACTTAAGTAGAGGTTGTTGAAATAATAAATACTGAGGTGTTCTTTAAATATATATATATATATATATATATATATATATATATATATATATATATATATATATATATATATATATATATACATGGTGAACAGAGAGTCTACTATATTCACCATGTTACAATATAGGGCCAAAATTATTTATTTTAAAATATTTATTTTAGCTTGCTTATAGTTTTATAGGTTACCTTGCTTACGTTTGTACCTAAACCTTATCTAGATTAGGCCGATTGTATGATGGTATGTTTTACTGCCTATTTTATTTTCTAGATTTTTGGTATATTTTAGTGTCCCGTGGCTTTCGGGATTATTTTCTTTCATATCTTTATCAGATTCTAGCATACTTTAGGATCCATACTCTTTCGCCGTTTTTGGATTAAGATTAGACTCTTTTTTTCAATCTCCTTCTTTAGCAAACTTATTTCCAACTTCTCCATTTGTTGATCAAATCTTACTCCTCTATCTTTATTTGAAATCTAGATCCATTCGCTATTTAGTGTTTCAAATTCTTCTATAGTAAACCTAATAAACTCTTATCTACCCAAAGTATTTCTACGACTAGTGTATCCAACCATTTCTCTTGACCTTATTTCCAATTGACTTTCTCAGAACCAATTTCGAACCGAATTCTTTTGGAACCATAAAGCCCTAAGGTTAATTGTTACCAAAGAATTGGTTTAACTTAGCTAGTTCACATATCTCCCAAGGGAACTATTTTTCGAAAAATAATTCCAATATGGATTGATATTTCCTAAGTTATTCCAAGTACCAAAAATATTTTTATTTGTTGATTTCCTCCACTCAACTCGAAACCTTACTCTCCCTAGGCAACTTCTTGATCAATTCAAGGCCTAGAAAGCTTTTAAACTCAATGCTTGAGTATCATGAAGCACGAACGGTCAGAGAATTGATTCCATCCTCTTATTGAATTTCCTTTAGTCATTGAAAAACTTTTTGAATTGTTGAATTATCCCTTTGAAATTCCTATGGACAAAGTTACGAAAATATTCAGTGACCTAATATGACTTCGCACATATGCGTCGCAACCATCTATTTGAATTATAGAAACTGTCAGTATACTGCAGCCAGTTGCGCACTGGCGGGGTATAGACTCTAAGTTGAAGTGATTCAGGTGTTGATAGGTTTTTGGATATTATTGAGACTACGTCCTAAATACATCAAAATTTTCTCCTATGTTGTTGATCAACCAGGAAATGGATAAAGTTGATAGACTACTCGAAAACCTATTACTATTCAAGTTATGGAGCCACAATTTTGCTGCAGTCAGGTGCACTCTGGCGAGGCATAAATTTGAGACAAAGTGACTTCGGATATATTTGGATTTTCGAATATTATTAAGACTATATCCATAATATGGTTATCTTTTTTGCACCATCAAATTATTCTGACTATTGTCCGATTGGAGGATTTGTATTTCTAGCTGCTTTCCATTTTCAGAAATCTTTTATCACAGCCAGAAATGATAGATTTTCTATAAAATTGTACTTGATTTTTCCTAGAACTTATTAGGACCATATCAATGTCTATTGGCTCAATCTCTTTCCTGTTTCAACCTTAGTACGTTGCATATATATATATATATTTATTTATTTATTTATTTATTTATTTATTTATTATTATTATTATTATTATTATTATTATTATTATTATTATTATTATTTAGTTACATATTTTGGAAGCTGTAGATAGTTGTGGTTAGCTTTATATATTAAATAGTTGATATACATCTTGTGGATGACCATATGTGTAATGCTCGTATTTCGGAATACGTATTTTGGTTAGGCCTATATGTATTTCGGACCTGTATTTTATTTTCTCGAATTTTGGCCTGTAATTGTAATTTGGCTTGACTTGCGGATTTTTTGGTTTTCTCGTAAAATGGGTTTTGGACCTGGCGTGGTTTTATTTTGTGGAAAAGGAATTGGTTTGGTTTGGTTTAGTATGCATTGGACCACACTTAGCTAACCTCCACCCTCAACACAATATACCCTCCCTCACTAAAACCCCATCTAACTTTCTCTCTCCTCATAACTTTTATTAATTTCTTCATCTTCTTCTTCCTTCCTCCACCAACACCATAGGCAAGTGCACCTTGCCACCAAATAAGCACCCAATTTTATTTGTCCATTAGCTAGATTAGGCCATGGTGAACAACATTAGAACTTGGCATTTTGTGATTTGGAGCTTCCATTTTTCTAGATCTAAGTTTTAACCATTTTTGGAATTCCTTGGTTTTGATCTATTAAACTTAGATTTTTCCTTGTTTTGAGGCTTCCATGTGGAAGAGAATTCAATTTTACACAAGTTAGAACTTTAAAAATCCAAATTTGGTTTTGTTTTGGCTAAGATATGAAGATTCGAATTTTGGAATTCTTGGGGTCTTCCTCTCGGCTTGGTGGAGAAGATGATCCTCGGCCTGCGCTCTTTAGCGCAAGGCCGGACTGCGCTCACTCTTCGGCCAGCGCATTGCGCTGGGCTGACCCGTACTGGCGCTCCTTAGCTCCAGCACCTTCCTTCCATTGGCGCACTTGACTGCTGCGCAGTTCATTCTGACGCAGCTCAATCCATGCGCAGCTCGCTCCAGCGCAACCCAATTCTGGCGCAATTCATTCCGGCGCAGCTCACTCCCTGCGCAGCTCGCTCTAGCGCAGCTCATACCCTGCGCAGCTCGCTCCCAGCGCAAGCCGACCCTAGCGCAACCCAACCTCAACGCAGTTCATTCCCCTACGCAGTCCATTCCTCCAGCGCAATCTGATCCCCAGCGCAACCCTCTTGCCCATGATGGTTTGGTTTTATTTCTTGGACTTGGCTTCTCTTTTGTGGATTGGAGTTTTGAGATCTTGTTCCACCTAACACGACTGTCTTGACCCAACACGACCTGGCACGGTTTTTCGGTGTTTTGCTTATGACTAGTACGGTTTTCGTGAATTTTATGATTTATGATCCTAGTGCTTTCTGATCTTCTTGATAGTGACCCGATGGGGTGCACTCTTAACTTGTGACCTGTGATCCGTAATTTATCCTTGCAACTGGATAACTCAATAGTGGCCCGTGGCGGCGCACTCCTGACTTGTAACTTGTAACCTGTAACTTGTAACTTGACTTGACTTGATACTGTTACGATGGCTAACTTTACTCGTATAACCAACTCTGACGTCGTGGGTGTTCATTCTTGCTGCCTTGTGCAATCTACTTGTCTTGTCTTGCATCATGTCTAGGACGTGACTCCCTGGTTACCACGGTCAGGGATTCACACTGAATATGGATTAGGCTAATTACTAGATCAAACTATAGTTCATAGAGAATTTTTAGTCACAGGCGATCTCGTTATCTGGGCGCTTTAAATAGACTTGTAGCCTACCGACGAGTAGGGCACATTTCCAGCACACTGTCATGTGTTGCACCCTCTAAGTCACCTAAGGGTATATCGTCTCCTGGACGATGTACCCAACCATACTCTCAACTCACGGAAGGATAACTGGATAGTCTGTAGGGCTTAGGACTGAGAATTTTTCAATTGCATCTTGTTAGTAATTAGGCTTGTGATAACCCTAGTTAGTTAAAGTAGTAAGCCGTAGTTTTGCTTGGCCGCTTGTGAATGGATGGTGTCCAGCCCTGTCTAAGTCTCGTCTAGTCCCAGTACCTGGTACTCCTGAACATGATTGTTTTACTTATCTTAACAATAAATGGGTAGAGACAAAGTGCTATTCAGGCGAAGGGTTACCACCCCGGTCCTTATTTGGTTTACGGGTTGTAACCTGGCTCCCAGAATGGTTCCACGTCCCTAGTCGTTTATTGACCTGTTGTACTCTTTATTATTTGTACTTTTCTTCTATTCCTTATGTTCTGATATGCTGGCTTTTGTTCTTATTTCGTGGCCTCCTTGTGGCACTTACTCTTTCTGGGGTTTGACCCAGCTGGTTTTGTGTGGCCAGATTTCGGAGCAGCACCCGAGGATCTACCGAACTTCCAGTCCGATGGTGGCGACTAGAAGGAACCCGGGCTACGAGTGGATTTTCCATTTTATTTCGCTCACTACATTGTAAAATTATTCTTTTGAGGCGTTTAGCCGACGAGCACCTGTTAGCTCGATGCACATTTACTTACTGTCTGTCTACGGGCTGTAACATGATTAACTAATCCTAGGGTTGATCATGTATGACTGAACTCTTGCTAGTCTTGACATTTTGTACGACTAGCTTCATGATCAGCTGAATATGTAATATTTGGGACGCCTTTTATTGTATATTTGGTGGTCTGACATCTTGTAACTATTATTGCTTCCTTGAGATTGAGACAATAGGCTTGTTCATGACCATAGGAGACTGTTGGCTTGTAGTTAAACCCTCATATATCTAGACAGCCGTAACCGTATAGCGAGGTGGATTCCATTACAATATACATAGCTGGCTATGTACGCCCCTGCTCTCCAGTATTCTGGTTCTGGGGCGTCACATGGTTTAAGTGGTAGCCCATGCAGGTCTTGTAAATCATGATATGTGAGGGTTTACCGGTTAGATGTCTCAATCAGTATTCGTCCTTGATCTCTGCTCGTATCTTCAAATCCCTGAGAATCTTGACCTGATCACATGCTTGTATTCATCCTGGTGGCACGAAGATGTACCGTGATATCCGTCAGCACTTTTGGTAGAATGGCATGAAGAGGGAGATAGCCCGATTTGTCTCTCGGTGTTTGGTTTGCCAATAGGTTAAAGCTGAACATCAGAGGCCCGTTGGACTTTTTCAGCCCTTGCCGATTCCAGAATAGAAGTGGGAGCATGTGACCATAGATTTTGTGACTGGATTGCCTAGATCCCCAACTGGTCAAGATGCTATTTGGGTTATAATTGCCAGGCTCACGAAGGTGGCTCATTTTCTCCCATTCAGAGTCGGACAGTCTACGGCTCAGCTAGCAGAAATGTACCTCAGGCAGATTGTCAGGCTTCACGGCATGCCCGTCAGTATCACTTCAGACCGAGATTCAAGGTTTACGTCACACTTTTGGCGCAGCTTGCAAGAGAGTTTGGGAACTCACCTTCAGTTTAGCTCAGCTTATCATCCGCAGACAGATGGTCAGTCGGAACGCACAATCCAGACTCTTGAAGATATGTTGAGATCTTGTACCCTTGACTTCGGTGGTTCATGGGAGGATCACCTGCACCTGGTGGAATTCTCGTACAATAATAGTTTTCAGGCCAGTATTCAGATGGCCCCGTTCGAGACACTGTATGGTAGGAAGTGCAGATCCCCGTTAGCCTGGGATGATGTTGGAGAGAGGCAGACACTTGGTCCAGAAATGATTGCCCAGACAGTTGAAGTGGTCAGAAGGATCAGAGATCGCCTTCGAGTGGCCCAAGATCGCCAGCAGCATTGGGCCGATGCTCATCGACGTCCCCTAGAGTTTGCTATCGACGACCATGTATTTCTTAGGATCTCGCCTAACCACGGAGTCATTCGCTTTGGCGTACGGGGAAAGCTTAGTCCTAGGTATATAGGGCCGTTCGATATCCTGAAGCGAGTAGGAGATGTATCCTATCGTCTCGCTCTTCCGTCGTCGCTAAGAGAGGTGCATGGTGTATTCTATGTGTCCCAATTACGACGGTACATCCCGGACCCGAGCCATATCCTAGACCATTCGAAATTGGTTGTTGGTACCAACCTTTCGTATGAGGAGAGGCCCGTGTCTATATTGGACTGGAGAGAAAAGATACTCAAGAACAAGACTATTAGCTTAGTCCATGTTGCTTGGGGTCATCACTCTCTAGGTGAGTCAACGTGGGAGCGTAAGGACGACATCCGATCGCGATATCCTGACTTATTTGACTCGTAAGGTATAATGTCTTCCTTATGCCTTATGCTTTCCATCCCTTGCTTGCATGTTTGATTGTTTGCTTAGTGTAGCTTATTTGTGGATAGTATAGCTGGCTCTTACATCTATAAGCATCTTGATTTAAATTCCGAGGACGGAATTCTTTTAAGGTGGGTAGAGATGTAATGCCCGTATTTTGGAATACGTATTTTGGTTAGGCCTATATGTATTTCGGACCTGTATTTTATTTTTTCGGATTTTGGCCTGTAATCGTAATTTGGCTTGACTTGCGAATTTTTTGGTTTTCTCGTAAAATGTGTTTTGGACCTGGCGTGGTTTTATTTTGTGGAAAAGGAATTGGTTTGGTTTGGTTTAGTATGCATTGGACCACACTTAGCTAACCTCCACCCTCAACACAACATACCCTCCCTCATTAAAACCCCACCTAACTTTCTCTCTCCTCATAACTTCCATTAATTTCTTCATATTCTTCTTCCTTCCTCCACCAACACCATAGGCAAGTGCACCTTGCCACCAAATAAGCACCCCATTTTATTTGTCCATTAGCTAGATTAGGCCATGGTGAACAACATTAGAACTTGGCATTTTGTGATTTGGAGCTTCCATTTTTTTAGATCTAAGTTTTAACCATTTTCGAAATTCCTTGGTTTTGATCTATTAAACTTAGATTTTTCTTTGTTTTGAGGCTTCCATGTGGAAGAGAATTCAATTTTACACAAGTTAGAACTTTGAAAATCCAAATTTGGTTTGTTTTGGCTAAGATATGAAGATTGGAATTTTAGAATTCTTGGGGTCTTCCTCTTGGCTTGGTGGAGAAGATGATCCTCGGCCTGCGCTCTTTAGCGCAAGGTCGAACTGTGCTTACTCCTCGGCCAGCGCATTGCACTGGGCTGACCGGCGCTGGCGCTCCTTAGCTCCAGCGCCTTCCTTCCATTGGCGCACTTGACTGCTGCGCAGTTCATTCCGGCGCAGCTCACTCCCTGCGCAGCTCGCTCCAGCGCAACCCAATTCCGGCGCAGTTCATTCTGGCGCAGCTCACTCCCTGCGCAGCTCACTCCAGCGCAGCTCATACCCTGTGCAGCTCGCTCCCAGCGCAAGCTGACCCTAGCGCAACCCAACATTAGCGCAGTTCATTCCCCTGCGCAATCCATTCCTCCAGCGTAATCTGATCCCCAGCGCAACCCACTTGCCCATGATGGTTTGGTTTTATTTCTTGGACTTGGCTTCTCTTTTGTGGATTGGAGTTTTGAGATCTTGTTCCATACAACACGACTGTCTTGACCCAACACGACCTGGCACGGTTTTTCGGTGTTTTGCTTATGACTAGTATGGTTTTCGTGAATTTTGTGATTTATGATCCTAGTGCTTTCTGATCTTCTTGATAGTAACCCGATGGGGTACGCTCTTAACTTGTGACCTGTGACCCATGATTTATCCTTGCAACTGGATAACTCGATAGTGGCCCGTGGCGGCGCACTCCTGACTTGTAACTTGTAATATGTAACTTGTAACTTGACTTGACTTGATGCTGTTACGATGGCTAACTTTACTCGTATAACCAACTCTGACACCGTGGGTGTTCATTCTTGCTGCCTTGTGCAATCTACTTGTCTTGTCTTGCATCATGTCTAGGACGTGACTCCCTGGTTACCACGGTCAGGAATTCACACTGAATATGGATTAGGCTAATTACTAGATCAAACTATAGTTCATGGAGAATTTCTAGTCACAGGCGATCTCGTTATCTGGGCACTTTAAATGGACTTGTAGCCTGCCGACGAGTAGGGCACATTTCCAGCACACTATCATGTGTTGCACCCTCTAAGTCACCTAAGGGTATATCGTCTCCTGGGCGATGTACCCAACCATACTCTCAACTCGCGGAAGAATAACTGGATAGTCTGCAGGACTTGGGACTGGGAATTTCTCAATTGCATCGTGTTAGTAATTAGGCTTGTGATAACCCTAGTTAGTTAAAGTAGTAAGCCGTAGTTTTGCTTGGCCGCTTGTGAATGGATGGTGTCCAGCCCTGTCTAAGTCTCGTCTAGTCCCAGTACCTGGTACTCCTGAACATGATTGTTTTACTTATCTTAACAATAAATGGGTAGAGACAAAGTGCTATTCAGGCGAAGGATTACCACCCCGGTCCTTGTTTTGTTTACGGGTTGTAACCTGGCACCCGGAATGGTTCCACGTCCCTAGTCGTTTATTGACCTGTTGTACTCTTTATTACTTATACTTTTCTTCTATTCCTTATGTTCTGATATGCTGGCTTTTGTTCTTATTTTGTGGCCTCCTTGTGGCACTTTCTCTTTCTGGGGTTTGACCCAGCTGGTTTTGTCACGACCCGCACCCATTGTGAGGGTACGAGAACGTAACAACGTCCAGCATACGCCGCAGTGTCGGCGGTAGAACGCTGTCCTAGGTCACGACATCTAACAATAATATACTAAGTAGTTTATACTCCCCGAATGGGGGTGACATGATAGAAGTAAACTCAATCACAACTAGGAAAGAAGAAGCACGATATGATATAGAACTCAAGAAAATACAGATGATAAAATAGTCTAAGATAACATCTCAGCAGATAACCAGAGTACAAGGTCTTAGCTACTGAATATAAAAGAATATATACAACCCAAATCTCAAAGACAGAAATAAAGTCTAACTACTAGTCTCAAGACAACATAAGAAAGATAAGCCTAACTAAACTAGTCTAGGCTGTAGGGTAAAGCCGTCAGCTAGAGCTGTCCCGTAGAAGGTATCCTCACAGGCCTCCTCCTCGTCCTCTGTAATATTTTCAACAGGTCCAGTCAGGACATGAGCGAGCACACAACAGTTCATAGCAGGTTAAAAAATATAATCATGCAGTAAAGTAAGATATAGATACTGAAGAAATGCAGTATGTAAACAGAGAGAGAGAGAGAGAGAGAACTGTAATAGAAATATCTACTATAAGTAAAGAGCTACCAGTGACTAGTGATTTAGAGTACAAAGTCGACATGTGAACGGCTTGATTTGTACATGGCTATACTAAAGAGGCGTACATGGCTATTCTACTTTGGAATTGTTTACATGGCTATTTATACTCCCCCGTACCCCCAATTAATACACAAGGATCCAACCAGGTTATGTTATGATTCCATGTAACAGCCCCCGAAGGGTGGTACATAGTAGTCCCATAAATGGGGATTCTAGGAAACCTAATAAATGGGATAAGGATTCAAAGAAGACTCTGTGATCATAAGAGTATATGTCACAAGTGATCAAAGAACCAAAGAAGCATAGTGATACGCCATGTAAGTGAAACACACAGAACATAGAGTACCCGATGCTCCCTGAAGAGATAACATTTCAAGAAGGGATCCGTATAGTACTAATCCGTGTGACCAACGTGACAGTATCAAGTAAAGTAATTTAATGCAGGAAAATAATTCTAAGCAGGATATGAAATGATCAGAGAATGTACTCGCCTGTATCTGAATGTCCGGATGAAATGTACTGTCCGAGGAGAGGTGTCTGGCTCCTAATCAGAACATCACAAGTCACAACAAATCTAAAATGATAACAAGATGCAATTTAATGCATTCTAAATGAATTTAGGTCAATCTAGGCCAAAGTCAACTCTTGGTCAACTCTGGTCAACCCTAGAAGTCAAACTAGGTCAACCAAGTCACACCTAAGTCAAACTAGTCTACAATAGTCTAACTAGTCTATTCTAGGTCTAACAAGGCTACACAAGACCAATCTAGATTCACTAGACAGACAGACACTCATAGGCCATAGGCTATACCATGCCTATGAACCAAACCATAAACACATCTCCACAATGTCAAAATATATCTAATATGTAATACACTCTAATATAGGATACACATATTGATATATATATAATATAACTTAGAATACACATTAGCTTATAGGTTACCTATAATATATCACGCATTCATATATGTCAATATATATATATATAATAGTAGGCACACACATTGACATATTATATATGATACCTATATATATATCTCAACACATATATATACATATGTGTAGAGAAAAGAGAGGACACATGTGCCCATGTGTCATGTGTGTGCATTAGGATTGAGGGTGTGTGCGTGTAATACATGATAGGGTTGAGTGTTAGTGAATGAAAACATGAGAGTATGTGTGTGTGTGTCATGAGAGACATGGCATGATAACCTGTGTGTGTACTCAGTCATAAATTTCAAATTCAGTTTTAACAGGAAAAGGAAATATCAAACCACAGTCCAAATCAGTCCCTAGTATCAAACCCAATTATGAATGCAATACATAACCAATTCATGCCAAATTCAATCCTACAGTTAGAATACCTATAGGCCTACTGTAATAGGGTCTTAAACATTCATTAATAGCATCTAATTAAGTTAATTAAACTGTCAAAATTCGTTTTAAGAATTGGGAAATTTCAGGAATTTGAACTATGTTTCAGAAATCAGGGTAAATGGCAAATGATGATAAAAATCAAGTTAAAATATAGATTTAATGGTTGGTAATGGTAGAACAACATAAAAGGCGTGCTAAGTGGCTTACAAGATGGAATGATTCATGGCGATGTTCCGATACATTATGTCATGTATATGGCGCATCAGCTCCTTGTAACGCTCCAAGGCTCGAGAGATAGCTCCGCGCCTTAGCACGTTCGAGGGAAGCTCCACACCCGATGATGTCTCCTGCATCCTGCAAGCAGACTGTGGGGTTATCAGTACATTGTTATGCACTGGTGGGGAGGCTAGCTCGTCCACAATGCTATTATTACCAAACACGTTCTATTTACTTTTGTGCATCTCTATCATTCATTGTCTTTCTAATCATGTCTTAGGATCAGTTTTATGGCATATTCCAAACCTATCTCGTGTTGCCGAATTTAAGTGTCGTATGAAAATACATGCACAACTTACCCATACTTACCGTCCGGCCTTCCATGTCCAATGTAAACCAAGTTAGTCAACAATTCATAAGGAATAACTTAGCGTTTCTCATGTAAACTTTCAATATCAAGGGCGTGTCCCTGCCTTGGGTCCTAGCACGTCGTAGGCACGTTCTCTAACTCATTTTGCATGAATTACTCTTTATTCACTTGGTGTGTTACATTTCAAGCATGTTCAGAGTGTTACATTTCAAGCATGTTCAGGAGGCACTTCATTTAGTTAACTTAGACTACTTGTTTCAATGCAAGGACTTGCACGTGGATTGCCACCAGCATAGCCCGTTTAATCTACATGCATGGGTCACTGGCATCACAAGCCATTTTGGACATTTTTTCCTTGGTATTTCTCAACTTAGCGTAGGAAGTTGGCTGGCATACCCCGTTAAGTCTCTTGAAATACCCTGCACTTACGTTTCCTGGGAAGCCAAACCCGCACCCAGGCAGCCCATAAGCCCCGTTTTGATTCCGCCTAGGCCGGCCACGATTTTTCCCCCCATCGCCCGTGCCCCAGAACCCTTCCTCATGACGGCCACGGTATTCTCCCCCATCGCCCGTGCCGTTTGTCCACGACCATTTCGTATTGTCTTGTTATTTTTAACTTAACGGCTATCTCCGAGCCGTAGGCTAACCCTTAGCCATAATGCGTTATCGACCAGGTTGGCGTCCGTGCAGCACGGGTAGCGAGCCCCGTTTCACGTGTCCGTCACACCTGTCGCTAACCATTCTTTCCTTTCTTATCTTTCAAGTGTTCGTTCGTTCATTGATTCATTCACGTATTCATTCATTCATTCATTCATTCATTCGTTGATTCATTCATTCATTCGTTACGTAACTCCCAGTGCGGGAGTCGCCTTGGCGACCCATCGGTCCCATAGTCTTTCAATGTTGCTATACTCTACTCGGAACGACTATGTTGATAGTCTTCCAATTTTATCGTTGTAAACCATTCATTGTTTTATTGTTGAACGCATAAGGGACTTGAACGTAGCTTGTGCCTTAGCACGAGCGTGGAGCGCGGCACGAGAGTTCACATTTTCCAAGTTCCTTTCCATATTCTATACAAGCATACAAGATGGGATTATTCCCTTAGCTAGGTGCGTTGAGTCATTTATTAGCATGTACGGTGTTATCGTCTAGCGATTCTAGCATTAGTGTCCATATTATTATGTGTCTAGGCTAAGCAAAGACGGGTTCATCGGAGCCATCCACCTTCGCGATGCTCGCATCGGCCGAGCGATACTCCGAGCGCGCCTTCGAAAGTCGAAGTCTGGATCCATCTTGACGGGCCAATGTAAGCTTTGCATCGATTCTTCATCAGGTCGATGCCAACTCTTCGGGTCGACGGCTCGTTTGAGTCGTTGCACTTACCGTTTGAATCGGCGTTCCACTAGGGCGGAGTGGGTCATTACATAATACACCACTCAAAATAAGTCTCGTCCTCGAGACTTCCTGAGTGCAGGTCATCCTACCATTCCTTAACTCGTGTCGTCGTGTTTCTTAGACAATCCCTATTGAATGGCTTTACCGTTCGATGGCACCGAACTATACTCGATACCTTTCCAAGTCCCGTGTCTGTATACATTTTGGTCGATTTTTTATTGAATAACTTTTTATTCATTTTAGAGTTGATGTTTCTTCAACTTGGTTGCTATTTCGACGTGTCATGGGACTGAAATGGTCGCACGAGGCACGTTGTAATTTGTCAAATACGCGGATCGTGGGTTGAGGCAAACTCACTTCCTTTTATCTCGGTCATTGAGATGACCCGATTCGCTTCTCAAGCGTTCGTGTCTACAAAATTAGTATGATCTCTTCCTAGCGGGGTCGACCAAGTCTAAGTAATTTTGTTCGATTCAAGACCAAGTTTTGCATTATCATCGAGTATATCTTCCTATTAATGGTCCAATTCGTTATACCAACTTTTACTTTCATGATATCGATTCCATATCATTCGCTTGTTTAGGGTCAATCTTGGTGTCGTTCACGCACACTCCGCTCACACGTTTCTTCGATTTCGAGCCACGCTCGTATTAGTATCATTCCTTTCTTTTAACACGATTCCAAGTTCTCGACACTCTTCCATTCCTCAAGTCTTATTTGGAATTCAATGTGTCACTTGGTTAGATCGTGCACGCATTCCAGGCGTCCCCAAAATACATGCATTCACCAAATCGCGTGATAGAGAATTTATCATTCTCACTCGAGTCGTATCGTACACATACTCCGGCATCCCTGAAATATATGCATGTCAGTCGAGTCTCGTGAGTAGGGTTTCCTATATTCGTGATTCATGCTATCCATCCATGCCAATCCTCAAGATCAATCTTTCGATTGCTAATAATTGAAACAGGGCGTCTTGCCTAACCGCTAGGCTATTTCTTTTTGAGGCTAAGTCAATGTCAGGATTGGAATCATAGTTCTCCAACAATAATGCCAACACTAACTCCAATCCTAGGGTCAAACCAAAGTCGGTAGTACGGGAGGGTTTTCTACCCAAGCTCACGTCACTCAGATTTCTAAACATCGAGCACGATCACCTATTCGCATCAATGTATTCGTTGCACATATTCGAATCCATTCAAATCACCCAATCGACATACTTCACATAACCATTCTAACCAATTCATATATTCGATCACGAGGTCATCCAGCTCGACAATATATTGCGTCCCAATCTCACGCGAGTCCGATCATCCACGGTGGTTCATGAATCACCATGCAACGCTCCCGCGGAATAATCATTCTCATCAGGGCGTAACTCTTGTTTGAGTTTAGACTAACTCATTCTCGATATGCGGATTGGACCTACTCAATCCTCAAGTTCAATCATTAAACACACTAATTCATTCTCGAGTTTACCTTCAGTCAAACCACAAGTCGAAGCAATCAAATTGCTACGCCATCCAAGTTCAATCACTCTCGCTGTATGAATCACCATATCAGCGTTCACGCGGAGTGATCGTCCTAATCCGGCACGACGCATGTGCGAGACTGGAGTTGCGCTCACATAAGACAAGAACGTCAACGTTGAGGTTGTCAACGAAGCAAATCCAAGCATTCTTATTTTTATCTAAGCCAAATCAATTCGACAGTCTGACCGTCATACGTTCAACTAGAAAATCCTCGAGCCAAGTCTATCTTTCCTCGACACATTTTTAACATCCCAAGTATAGCATCCAACGGAACAATGACATTTGTACGATCGTCATTCGCCGAGTCAGAGTACCCCCGAGTTATCGCATATCGATCTTTGATACGCCTCAATACCATCGACGATATGCGTAACCTGACGATCTTCCTTTGCAACCGATTTCGAGTCGTGCGTTGATGCTGTTGTCCGAGTTGGATATTCCACAATTTCATTTAATATTCAAAATCAAGTTCAACTGCTATTCCTCAAGCTAGTTTCAAGATCGTTGTTCAAACTCAAGTCACAATTCATTTGAATCAATCTGAAATCGTACGCACGATCCTCTAAGTTTCCTCGATCAAGACCATTCATTTTCATTCATCGTTTCGAACCATTTTCTAACTCACGTTGCCCATTGACAAGTTGTCCAGCGACATCTCGTTCGGGACTTTTGAAGTCACAGCCAACTAAGCGTGACACGTTCTAAGGCTTTGCGCGATTGCATCGCTTGCCGACATACTCGTACGATCCGTAAATCCTTTAGTCTCGCTCGAACAATTTCTATGACGTCTATACACCACTCATGGTTCGAGCCACTCGACTAGTCGTCGACACTCATTCTTATTCTTCTCCGAACCTATCACATACACCACTCGGATTCAAGTCATACGATCTAGTCCTCAGTCACGTTCGCGTCATGCGCTAAGACATCATTCAGATTCGTTCGACGAATCTCTAGCGTAATCGCTCACGTCGCCTCGACGTACTAAGTCGTTCGCACTAATCCTCAAAATCCAAGCCAATCTTTCGGGTATGCCTAAGCGTTAACTCGATAGCGTTCCTATCGATAGACACTCAAAGTGTATCTCCGTTCTCGATCGAGCGATACTTGATATCGCTTTCAACCCGATTGCACCCAAAAGTCGAGGTACGCGACATGCGGCACAACTTAGCCAGAAGGCCGTGTGCATAGCTATCTCGTGCGGACTATATTCGAGTTTGCACGCTCACTTATTCTCGTTCGAGCGATAACCGATCTCGCTCGTATCTCGTTTGTATCGGAAGGTCTAGGTGCGCGATACTCCGCACACTTAGCCAAAAGGCTGCGTGCATAATCATCCTGTTCGAACTATACTCCGGTCTCGTGTACTTCGTTTGCTATTGTCAGCGTAAGCTTATTCAAGCACGCACTGCATTTGCTAACTCTTAGCATCGGTTTCCTTCCACTCAAGTTCGTCATGGTGGCACAAAGGCCTTCGCCTATCGATCTCGTCCAACCGAGTACCCGTACGAGCTTTTGAAAATATTTAGACTTATTGTATAGAACATCCCAAGGCACAACGAGAGAGAGCGTACACTTCTTTTCCAATGATGAGCTTTCAAAATTGAGAAATCGACGTGAAGTTTAAGGACGTAAAGCCGTGCTCTGATACCAATCTGTCACGCCCCGCTCCCGTAGGAGCGATCGTCCTCGCTAAGGCGTGATGCCGCACGGGCCTAGGTTGCGCCCGTGCAAGGCCAAGTCCAGAAACGGCCGATTTGAGCTAGGCCACAGAAGCACAGAGTGTCCCATTGCAGCGAAAAGTAAATGAACACAAGTAGAAGCGAATTCGAACTCTTTATTGATATTCAAGAAGTTTACAAGCGGCTCTAGGCCGATATTACAAGTCGCTCAAGCTCTCTCTCTGAAAATAAAAGGCGTGCCAAGTGGCTTACAAGATGGAATGATTCATGGCGATGTTCCGATACATTATGTCCTGTATATGGCGTATCAGCTCCTTATAACGCTCCAAGGCTCGAGAGATAGCTCTGCGCCTTAGCACGTTCGAGGG
>JANAVB010034820.1:2971984-3057358 GCA_029216955.1 Iris pallida | reverse complement strand
AAGCTCCGCACCCGATGATGTCTCCTGCATCCTGCAAGCAGACTGTGGGGTTATCAGTATATTGTTATGCACTGGTGGGGAGGCTAGCTCGTCCACAATGCTATCATTACCAAACACGTTCTATTTACTTTTATGCATCTCTATCATTCATTGTCTTTCTAATCTTGTCTTAGGATCAGTTTCATGGCATATTCCAAACCTATCTCGTATTGCCGAATTCAAGTGTCGCATAAAAATACATGCATGACTCACCCATACTTACCGTCCGGCCTTCTCTGTCCAATGTAAACCAAGTTAGTCAACAATTCATAAGGAATAACTTAGCGTGTCTCATGTAAAATTTTAATATCAAGGGCGTGTCCCTGCCTCGGGTCCTAGCACGTCGTAGGCACGTTCTCTAACTCATTTTGCATGAATTACTCTTTATTAACTTGGTGTGTTACATTTCAAGCATGTTTAGAGTGTTACATTTCAAGCATGTTCAGAGTGTTATATTTCAAGCATGTTCAGGAGGCACTTCATTTAGTTAATTTAGACTACTTGTTTCAATGCAAGGACTTGCACGTGGATTGCCACCAGTATAGCCCGCTTAATCTACATGCATGAGTCACTGGCATCACAAGCCATTTTGGACATTTTCCCCTTGGTATTTCTCAACTTAGCGTAGGGTGTTGGCTGGCACACCCCGTTAAGTCTCTTGAAATACCCTGCACTTACGTCTCCTGGGAAGCCAAGCCCGCACCCAGGCAGCCCGTAAGCCACGTATTGATTCCGTCTAGGCCGGCCACGGTTTTCCCCCCATCGCCTGTGCCGTAGAATCCTTCCTCATGACGGCCACGGTATTCCCCTCCATCGCCCGTACCGTTTGTCCACGACCATTTCGTATTGTCTTGTTATTTTTAACTTAACAGCTATCTCCGAGCCGTAGGCTAACCCTTAGCCATAATGCGTTATCGACCAGGTTGGCGTCCGTGCAGCGCGGGTAGCGAGCCCCGTTGCACGTGCCCGTCACACCTGTCGCTAACCATTCTTTTCTTTCTTATCTTTCATGTGTTCGTTCGTTCATTGATTCATTCATATATTCATTCATTCGTTATGCAACTCCCAGTGCGGGAGTCGCCTTGGCGACCCATCGGTCCCATAGTCTTTTAATGTTGCTATACTCTACTCGGAACGACTATGTTAATAGTCTTCCTATTTTATTGTTGTAAACCATTCATTGTTTTATTGTTGAACGCATAAGGGACTTGAACGTAGCTTGTGCCTTAGCACGAACGTGGAGCGCGGCACGAGAGTTCACATTTTCCCAGTTCCTTTCCATATTCTATACAAGCATACAAGATGGGATTATTCCCTTAGCTAGGTGCGTTGAGTCATTTATTAGCATGCACGGTGTTATCGTCTAGCGATTCTAGCATTAGTGTCCGTATTGTTATGTGTCTAGGCTAAGCAAAGACGGGTTCATCGGAGCCACCCACCTTAGCGATGTTCGCATCGGCCGAGCGATACTCCGAGCGTGCCTTCGAAAGTCTAAGTCTGGATCCATCTTGATGGGCTAATGTAAGCTTTGCATCGATTCTTCATCAGGTCGATGCCAACTCTTCGGGTCGACGGCTCGTTTGAGTCGTTGCACTTGCCGTTTGAATCGACGTTCCGCTAGGGCGGAGAGGGTCATTACACCATCTTTCATAAATTTAATTATATTCTACTTTAGAACTGGTTAGTGGCTTTTAGTATCTTGGGTGCAGGGCCTCGGCCTTCTGATTGGACCGTTTCACGGCACTCAGAGCTCGCCTCAGCCTTATTAATTTAATTTAATTAAATTGTTGTAAGGGCATAAGTCCAGCTTTTCTTTTATTTTTTGTGGCCCTGTAATTGTGTAGCTTAGGTTTCTATTTTATTTTCTGGTTGTTGTTTGCGTAGCTAGGCGCATAATTAAATTGGATATTAATTATTTTTGTATAAAATTAATAAGAATTTCTCACATTAAATAAAATAAATAACGACTACTAATAAATTATTAAATTCATGTTTTTCTATTTAAAGAAATTTAGTTTTATATATTATTAAAATACAAAGTTTTGCCAATTAATCGGTAGTTGCTATCTTCTCCAATTAAACCAGTAACAGGCTTATCCAATTAAATGACAACAAACGTAGCTCGCGACATTAGACAGTTTCCGGTAGATTAATTGATAACTCAAAACTTGACTAGGGTTTGTTTCTAGAAATTGCAACTATCACACCTAGATATGGTTGCCTATGTTTCTAAGTCAGGATTCTCAACTGTAGGATTTCGAGAACGTAGTTGACTTCCTCTCCAATGCCGACATCCTGATCCAGTCATACAAACAGAGGCAAGTTATGATTATGCTATCTTATATTTTAATTAGTAATTGTCAAGTTGCATGTTTAAACCACATTGCTACACGAAACCCTCTCCAAGGGTTCAAATATTGATTGATATTGATTGTGGAGATATTGAGGAAATAGTGTAGCATTTATGACCAATACCCCTCATATTGTATATTGTTATTGTGCGAGCTTACCCTTCTTACACACGGGGATAAGCCGTATCGCGTCGCCAGGATGCTATTGTACAAGCCAAGCCGGTCATAGACGTTACATACTCAAATCACATTGTTTCAAGTATTGAATTGTTAAATTGCTGGAAAATATTGTTTCAACTGTTTAGCTTGCACTTTTCCGTTATTATTTGAAATATGAGGTACATACTCGTACTTGCTCCTTTCCTGACTGGATCCCCCCCAATAGGTGATATTGATGACGCTGAGCTATTGTACAATAGCTATTATGATCTTGTGCTATACCCTGTGGTATTACGAGAGTCTCCCTTGGAGGACGCGAATCCTGAGGCCGAAGAGCCAGCCGTTTAGCTAGTTGCTATTTCCTTATTTTCTAGTTTCATTATGTTGGAGATTGTAGACTTTTGGTTTCAGTGTTTATTTCAGTATTTTCTTTTCCAGTTGTACTTCTCTTTGTTGAATAAAATTTTTAAATATTCATAAATTCGTGTTGTGACAAATGTATAGATGTTGTTGAGATTACCTACAAATAGAAACAGCTTACTGCCTCTGTCTCACAACGGTGCAGGCTGGGCATGATCCGATTCGACCCAACAATTTGGGATCGGGTCGTGACAGAGATAACTACCAGCAACCCCCATATATCTGATAAATCAGACCTGCATGGGCCACCACTAAAACCTATGTCACGTTCCAGAACCAGAATACTGGCAAGTAGGGACGGACCAGGCTAGCTACGTATACCAAAGTACTCCAGTACTCCGAAACAATGTATAAGCTGTATTGATGGGGGTCACTGCTACAAGCCCACAGTCAATCTTAGGTCACATAATCCTAGATATCGCAGTCTCAGACAAGAAGTAAAGTACAAGAATATGATCATTATGTATATAAGACAGTAAAGCGTCATAAACTATAATATATAGATGATCATGAAGCTAGTAATACAAAATGAAAAACTAGCAAGACTGAGTAATACATGATCAACTCTAACTGCAGTCTAGAAATATACCATCATGTCTAAGCCCGTAGGCTAAAAAGTCAAGTCCAAAACACGAGCTAAACACATGCTCGGTGGCTAAACGCCTCAAAAGAATATGTACATGAAAGAGTGGGTAAGAGAAAGAATACCGACTCAAGCTCCCTGGTGCTCCGGGCGGTCACCATCGAGTGGAAGGTCTGAAAGATCCTCGAGCTCCTCAACTAAATCTGGTCAATGCAAAACCAGTGGGGTCAGAACCCCAATAGCAAGTACCACAAAGGAAGTCAAACTATGAAGTAAAACCAGCATGCAATTCATAATATCTCTAAGATAAAGTAGTAAACGAGACCGGAATAATAAATCGGTACTATAGTGTATACAAAAGAAAACTAGAAACATGTAAGGAAATAGAAAGTAGATATGTAGAATAATCAGGAAGCTAAGTACTGAAATAAGATAAACTGGAGCAAGACTATACTAGACAAGAATTGACTCAATCCATTAACCACGGCCAAGCAATGAGTACGGCTTGATACTTTAGCTAACTAGGGTTGTCACAATCTTAATTACTAACATATACAAAATTGAGAAATCCAATCCAGTTACCTGCCCTGCAGACTACCCGATTGATCCAAGCCAAAAAGAAAACAAGTATAGCAGACACACTGTAGTAAGATACATGTGTCCTAAAGAGGTACTCCACTCGACGGTGTGCTGGAAGAGTGCTCATCATGACAGATAGCTTCAAATCCCATATATATATATATATATATATATATATATAAGATCGAGAACAAGGGGTGCAGGTAACCGAAAAAATCTCACCTCACAATGATCTAGATAATCAAGCTAGTTGTATAATTCCTAATATTTTCATTTAGGATACTGGGTGTGGCATTCCGCAGAATCCATCCCAGACATGAGACATGCGAGGCTAAACAAGACAAACAAGAATGTGCACTACAATAAGCCACAACAAGACATGACAATATCAAGATAAGAATGCGCTACGACGAGCCACTATCAAGGAGCTTGACATGTACTGGAATCAAGGGTGCACCACATCAGGCCACTATCAAGCAAGCTAGGAAAAGACATGTACAAGAGTGCACCACGATGGGTCACTATCAAGCAAATCTTGGACATGGCATAGATTGTAAGGTACAATAAATCTGGAAGGACATAGCAATACCTAGTGAGTATAGAAAAACACATGAACATAAGCTAGTGTTAAGTGTATATAGGGTGTACAATCATTCATGGGTGATTTGCATATGAACTCTAATTAAAGTGAGACATGAAGATTCTTGAAACCAAGACAAAGATCTACAACTTTTATGTTTTGAGTTTTTCAAGATTTTGGCCATAAAATAACTAAAATGGACAAAAATAGTCATTTGTGCGAGGCACACTGTGCGCAGGAAAAACTGCCCACGGCGCACAGGAGAACTGCCCACGGCGTGCAGAAAAACTGTCCACTGCGCGCAGGCTGCGCACAGTGCATAAAACGCACTGCACGTGCAGGCAGAACTGCCAACGGCGCACGCTGCGCGCAAGCACGACGCACAGACTGCGCACTGCATGCAAAACGCACTGCACGTAAAATGTACTGCACACGTAGGCAAAACTGCCCATGGCGCACGCTTGTAGAAGCATGGAAAATACTAAAGAAATTGACTCATGCGGCCAAGAAGGACCCATGCGGCTCAGAAAACGCCTGCGGCTCAGGGAGTCATGCGGCATAAGGAGCTATGCGGCCGGAGGCATTCCATGCGGCTCAGAAGACATGTGGCGTGACAGTGCTCCCCTCCGATCCATGCTGCATTAATTGCTTTGACGGCTGACCCCTCTGAAAAGTTGACAGACCTGACACCAAAGCAGGTAATTATGACTCTGTCATGATGATGAATCTCTAGGGAAGAGAAAGAAATCTCTGACACGATCCCCCGAGAGCAACAAAATGCCACGTGGCCCTGCCACGTGGATGTGCTTATGCGGCTCGAAGTGAGGACTTCCCATGCGGTTCAGAGTGAAGCTGTCCCATGCGGCTCGAGTGGAATCATCCCTATGCGGCTCAAGAAGATCATGCCCATGCGGCTCAAGCAGACACACCATTATGCGGTTCATGCGGTTCATCATATGGTTCAGAAGTCTGAAGGAGGGGGCCACTGCCCAGACAGCCCTGACACGTGTCCCAAGTCTTATGCGGCCCAAAATTCATGCGGCCCAAATCTCATACGGCCCAATCTGCATGCGGTTCCAGTCTCACCATTGGCTCTCAGGACACGTGTCCTCAGCCGATCAATCTCCCAGATTTATGGCAATCCAAGATCGGGTCGAATCCCAATGATCTGGGGCACGTGGCAGGAGAATAAATTTGATTTATTCGCAGATATTATAGAATCATTATAAGGAAGATTTATGCCAATCAGCATTAATTGCTAATGGGAATTTGGTGTAATCTACCCTTAATGGTTCTGATTCGTCACAATCAGAAACGAACGGCCTGGATTGATCAATTCCCAGGCCGCCGCCATCTCCAAGAGCTAATCATTGGCAACCCTAGCGATCACATCCCACTATTATAAATAGCAAGGTGCCATTCCCTTGTAATATATAGAGATATATACAAAAAGAAAACTAGAGAAGAATACGTATACACAAAGAGACTTCCCCATAGTCAGAGAGGGAATATACACAGAGAGAGAGAGAAGCCAGGAGAGCAATCAGAGAGAGAGCAAGAAGGCATTTCTTCATCAACGACCAAGCAGATCTTCCCCGAGTCAAGGCTGCGTACCGATCGTCCAAGGAGTAAGGCAGAGCGGCCGTCGCTTTCCCGAGCCTCTATCGTCACCCCCCAGAATCTAAAATAAACAATCGTACTTAGACTGCTGTACCTAGGTTTTCGTCCCTAGGCTTTCTTTGTACGAGCGAGTTTGTATTGTGAGTCTAAGTTCAGTCCTCCGATAATTGTTCTGTACTTTTACAATCAATGGCAAACACGATGGCGACTCTGCTGGGGACTAACTTCTCTACGGTTGAGGAGTTGGTGACGCAATCGGACGCAGCCAAACTTGGCTCTACACAACAGAAGATGGTCGTACGCTGCGACCAATAGGCGTTCGAAGAGATGCTCTCTGAAGGTAGCACTGGCCCGGTCCAGAAGCGCACCCGCATCATAAAGGCTCGCAAAGAGTGGAGGCCAAAATCATTTGCTCCTCCGCAAGCCCTTGATGGGGTGCTCTCTATTGCTCAAGATGGCGAGAAAGACTCCCCTGCGGCCCCACTTCAGACGGTAGACAACTCTGCTGTCCCCAAGTCCGACAGAAGAAAATACTATGATTCTGGACTTACAGGGGCAAAGAGGAACTCTACGTGATCCGAGCCGCAGAAGAGTATTAGCCGCAGGGAGAAAGCCCATGCGGCTACAACCGCCGACCGCATAAAGAAAACTCATGCGGCCACATCTGTCAGCCGCATAACTTATGCGGCTACAGTTGCCAACCGCACGGATGAGACTCATGCGGCTATTAAAGTCAATCGCTTGCAGAAAACCCATGCGGCCACAGATGCCAACCGTATGCGGTCAGCCTGCACGGTCGTGACTCCTAGCCGCATAAAGACTCATCCTACAACAAAAGACAGCCGCATGCAGACAGCCTGTACGGTACCCAATGCTAGCCGTATAGCATCCGTCCCACGCTTCTCTCGATCAGTCTTCGACCGACTTTCATGCGGTCCTGACTCTGATCATTCTCTGGATGATAATCCAGACTCTGTGGTATTCGACTTAGACTCCTCCTATTACGCACCCACAAGTGCTAAAAGGAGGAAGTCTAGGGCAGCGCAGGCTCATCAAGTCCAGACGACTGCCCCAACCTCTGACTATCGGGGCGTCCCGCTGATTATCACGCGGGCCTCTGATGGAAAGTTGTATAAAACCACTCAAGTCCAGCCCCCGGCGGCAAACAGACAAAGTGGTTCCTCTGACCTGCATGAGGTTATCCTCCACAAACGCAAGGAAAGAGAAGGAGCTTCGGGGTGTAAAGAGCCCTCACACGGACATCAATGCACCCAGATCATCGTCAACTGCTGTTGCAGCAACGCGGCGGTGACGGAAGACCGGCCATCCGTCTTCCAAAGACTACATCACCCGAGCTCAGAAGACGAGGCACCTCCTGTTGTCTCCTGCAAGTTCGTGCAGAAAGTTTTTGCCAAGGGAAGAGAGAAGAAAACGAGCATCTCCAGCCCAAAGGTGTCAACTACTGCAGCTAAGAAACCGTCGTCTAAAGGGTTATCCTCCACTGGAGTATTTCAACACACCCGTTCGAAGACGAAAACTGCTGCAGTAGGAAGTTCGTCGTCTGCAACATTGGGGGTCGTCGGAACTGGGGGTAGCACTCCTCCAAACATCCACGACAATCCGACATTCCAGGAATACGGACTGGAGGAAGCAAATCCTCCGACGGATACAACAGATACCGACGTCCCCAAGGACATCCTAGACGAAGCAAGCTCCGAAGCCGGGGGTAGTGTTCCTTCCGAGTCTGAACCTGAAGAGAACATCCCCACATATCCTGATGATTTCTCAATGCACGGGTACAACTCGGAGGGTACATCCTCCACCACTCCTTCCGTCACTCCTCATGTGAAGACGGTGTTCATGACAGACAGCAATCAAGACGGTTTCGGTGATCGCCAGCTCATCGACACTTTAGAGGCCATATTGCACGCCTTGGTCAAGTCTGTAGACGAGATCAAAGCGGCGCTTCCTAATCTGCAGGGGGTGACACCTGGCCAGACAAGTGCGGGTCCCCCAGTCAACGTAGACTCAAATTCGGCGGCACCAAACCCGGGCAATAATCCTCCCGAAGTAACGGCTCCGACTGCGACAGATGAGACCCGAGAAGTAAGGAGAGAAGTTCAAAAGCTTCGAGCCATGTTCCACGCCCGAAAAAACTCTCAAGACTTCAGAATTCGGCAACCATATCCTGCTGAATGGAGGGATGTTCCATTCCCACCAAGATATAAGCCGTTCAATATCAACCCATATGATGGCAAGACCTCAGCAAGTCGGTATATCACTTACTTCGAGGTCACCACCGACCATTTGCCCCATGATGACGCTATCCTCACGCGGTTATTCATCGGGGTATTGGAAGGAGTCGCCTTCGACTGGTACCGCAACCTGCCAGATAATTGCATCCACTCCTTCGCTGGCTTCAAACGCTTGTTCTTGGAGAGGTTCTATGAGGTAGGACAGGACGTCACAATGTCTACCCTCATGGATGTCATCCAAGGAGAGAAAGAGCTGATAAGGAATTACATTGAGCAGTTTTGTCAAACCGTAATGAAGTTACCATCTGGCAACCCGGACTCTTCCTTGATCGAAATTTGCCAAAAAAGACTACTCCCAACAATCAGTCTCTGGATGGGCGAGAGTCAATTCAAGGACTGGAAGGCTTTTATCATTAGTGCTACAAGTGCCGAAGAACGATTAAAGAAGGCTCGCCAACTGGGATTACATATCTCAGAGGGAGAGAACAAGGGCAAGCGTCCCAGCACCACCAACGACAATGGGGGTAGCCCCTCCAACAACCGGGACAACAGAGGCAAGCAGGCTATGGTGGCCGATACAGCCCAGGAGCCTGAGTCGTAACCTGTGGACAAACAATGGCCTCAAATCACTTACTCTTTTGAAGACGGTCACGTCAAGCCTATCTTGGACAAGCTCATACAAGGAGATAGGATTCAGCTTCCTCCACCAAGACGGGAGCCTCGGTCGGCTGATCTGGAGAACCCAAAGTTCTGCCATTACCACCGCTACGTCCACCATGCTACGCACGACTGCTACCAACTGAAACGATATATCCAGAACCTCATCGATTTGAACGCTCTGGCCATCGATTTCGAGGAGGTAACCGTGGCAGCCAACATGGTGTCCGTATAATTCGGCAGCTTCCCTCCAACAGAGACCCAGGATGGGGTTATACCCATCCCTCTGGCAACGATGGAGATTGCTAATCTTTCGCCTGCTCAAGCTGCTGGTCTAGTACCCCTCACCACATCACGAGGGGAAATCATGTGGGTCCATCCGGACCTAGTCCACGAGGTAACTCAGTCCACTCCATCTTCTAAAAAGAAAAGTGGAAAAGTCAGATCCTACCGTACCACCTCAGCAGATGAAGAGGAAGTCACGGCCGTTGTTACTCGATCCGGAGCACAATCTCAACCTGTGGCTGAAAACTCGACTGATGATTATCCGCCCATTACGGGACACGGTATAGGCACTCACCTACATACACAGGTGACAAATGTGTACACCGCTATCCAACTTACTCTAGTAGAAGACGCTTACCGAATAATCGAGGGAGGGGACCACCCAATCATCTTCGGTCGGACGAACAACCCGCATCCCCTCGCCATGGAAGAAGTCGACTTCGGGTCAGATGCTGGAAGACTGCCTCTGTATCTCTATAGCCCTCAATCCAAATATCTCATACAGAAACAGGAGTATGATCTAGAGACAACGCCAGGACTGAACTACGGCACTGGATGACGATTACCTTTGAAGACGCCAGCCCCGGCGGGCAAACCACGGAACTACTATAACAAAACCCGATGCGGTTTAGGGTATGTAACGCCTACTACGATCCCTGAAAGCTCAGATGAAGAATGCGACTGGCAGTCACATTCAACCGGATCACCGACTTTCGACTCAGATACCAGCATCGGAGATGTGTTCAGACAAGTCATGTCAGTCAACATGGCATTCGCCGACGCTTACGAGGAAGACGAAGACATCCCCGAAATCCTTGAGCTAGAGCCATGGGCCCAGCAATTAGACGCACAATGGGAAAAGCGGTTCGAACTGAGAGAACCTCCTACTGAAGATGAGGTCATACAAGTGGATCTCGGCAGCGAATCTTCTCCAAAACCGATCTTTATCAGTAAAAGCCTAACTGACAAAGAACGAGAGTCGCTGTTAGAACTTGTCAGAGAATACATTGATGTGTTCGCCTGGAGCTATGAAGACATACCGGGGTTAAATCCTGACATCGCTCTCCACAAACTCAATATACGGCCAGATGCAAAGCCAGTCAAGCAGCAACAACGACGCTTCCGCCCAGGCGTCATGGATGCGATCGAAGCCGAAGTCAACAAGCTAATAGCCAGCGGCTTCATTCGTGAAGAGCAACATCCTGATTGGGTCGCCAATATAGTACCCGTCCTCAAGAAGAACGGGAAGATTCGAATCTGCATCGACTTCCGCAACCTGAACGAGGCATGGTCCAAAGATGAATTTTCCCTTCCTATCACAGACATCATGATCGACAATACATGCGGCTTTGAACGTATGTCATTCATGGATGGATTCTCGGGGTACAATCAAATCAAGATGTCTCCCGACGACAAAAAGCACACCTCATTCTGAACCCCGATTGGCACATACTGCTACACAGTCATGCCATTCGGTCTAAAGAATGCTGGCGCTACATATCAGCGAGCCATGAGTATCATTTTCAGAGAACATTTGCGCAAGACAGTGGAATGCTATGTCGACGACATCGCCGTCAAGAGTCGCCGTAAGGAAGATCATCTGCAAGACCTGAGAACGGTGTTCGACTTAATGCGAGCCCACAATCTGAAGATGAACCCTACGAAATCATTCTTTGGCGTATCCAGCGGGAAGTTCTTGGGCTTCATCATCACTGCACGGGGTATCCATGTAGACCCCGAGAAAATGAGGGCAATCATTGAGATGGGTCCCCCGAGAAATCTCCGTGAACTTAGAGGCCTCCAAGGGAGGCTAGCTTATATCAGGAGGTTCATTTCCAACCTCTCCGGGCGATGCCGACCGTTCACCCACCTCATGAAGAAGGGAGTCTCATTCGTATGGGACGAGGAATGCCAGCGCGCTTTCGATGACATCAAAGAATATTTATCAAATCCTCCAGTCCAGGTGGCCCCGGTCCCTGGAAAACCATTCCTGCTCTATGTACGAGCAATGGAACACTCCCTCGGTGCCCTACTGGCACAAAACAACGACGCAGGCCACGAGCAGGCCATTTACTATCTCAGCCGAATGATGGTCGGGCCCGAACACCGATACACCGCTGTGGAGAAAGAATGCGTCGCCCTGGTATTCTCCATTCAAAAGACGCGGCACTATGTCACGGGGCAAACCAGACATATAATCTCACGAATCAACCCTCTCAGGGTCCTCATGACCAAACCAGGGGCACTCAGCTCCCGCCTCGCTACATGGGCGATATTGCTGTCCCCCTATCATATGATCTTCGTCCCGCAGAAGGCTGTCAAAGGTCAAGCCCTGGCAGACTTTTTGGCGGCCCATCCAGGATCGGAATCATCCAGAATATATGAAGAAATCCCAGATGAGGTCGCCGATTCAAATACAACCACCCACGATAACATATGGCGGATGTTCTTCGATGGCGCTTCAAGAACCGGACCCAAGGGAAACATCGTCGTCGGAGTCGGAGTAGTATTGGTCTCTCCTACCAGGATAGTGATCAATCGCGCCTACTCTCTCACGGAACCCTGCTCTAACAATGTGGCCGAGTACAACGCTTTGGTCATTGGCCTCCAACTCGCAAGAGAACTGGGGGTAGAATACCTTGAAGCATACGACGATTCGTAATTAATCGTCAACCAGATTCGTGGGACGTACGAAGTCCGCCATGAAGACATGATCCCCTACCACCAAATAGCGATCAACATTATATCATCATTCGAGGGATTCTTCATCGAACACGTCCCCAGACTCCAAAATATCGAAGCTGATGCCCTAGCAGGCCTGGTTGCTTCCCTAGCAGTGCCAAACCACTCTCATCATTCGGTCGATGTAATCGGCCATGAGCTGGTCTGCCCCAAGAACAACGTTCAAGCCATGGCGAGTTATTCTGCTCAGATGATCGACGAAGTGCCAGACTGGAGATAACCATTCATAGACTTCGTGGTCTACGACATCCTGCCCGAGAACCCGAAGGAGGCTACTTCTATCAGACGACGTTCTCTCAGATTCTTCTACGATACAGAGACGAAAATGCTGTATCGCCGCTCCTACGACAGATTACTACTTCAGTGCTTGTCGAACGCAGAGGCCAAAGAAGCCGTACGAGAGACTCATGACGGTATCTGCGGGGCCCATCAGCCTGGCCCTAAGCTGCAAGACCGCCTTCGCCGGATGGGCTACTACTGGCCCACGATGGTGGCTGATGCAATAGATTATGCCCGAAAATCCAAGGCCTGTCAAGTCCACGCAGACTTTATTCACCAACCATCCGAATTTCTACATCCGACAGTGGCGTCCTGGCCATTCGAAGCATGGGGAATGAATATCATTGGTCCAATCACCCCACCTTCCTCCCGAGGACATCGCTTCATACTTACGATCACTGATTACTTCTCAAAGTGGGCAGAAGCTGTCCTACTCACCGAAGTCAAGACTTCGAACGTAATCAGCTTCCTGAAGCACCACGTCATCTACCGCTTTGGACTGCCCAGAAGGATCATCCATGATAATGGTCCGCAGTTTATAAGCCACGCATTCTACCGATTCTGCGACAAACACCGCATTCAGAATGTCGCTTCGACACCATACAACCCGGCAGCAAACGGGTTAGCAGAGGCATTCAACAAAACAATCATCAAACTCCTCAAGAAATTTGTCTCCTCCAACAAACGCGACTGGAACGAGAAGCTCGGCGAGTGCTTATGGGCTTATCGCACCACGGTTCGAACAGCCACCGGGAATACACCATTCTCTCTGGTGTACGGGAGTGAGGCAGTTCTCCCATTAGAGACTCAGATTCCCTCACTCTGAGTCGCCCTCACTTATCAATTGACAACGGATGATAACTACCGACGTCGACTACAAGAGTTAGAGGCCTTAGATGAAAAACGCCTCCTAGCTCAGCAAAGGATCGAATTATACCAAGCACGCATCTCAGGAGCCTTCAACAAAAAGGTCAAAGTCAGAACATTCCAAGTGGGCGATCTTGTTTTGGCAGTCAGGAGGCCAATGGTCATGACTCACAAGACCACCGGCAAGTTCCAGCCAAAATGGGAAGGCCCATTTATCATCGAGGCCGTGTTCTCCAATGGTGCTTACCGCCTCGCCAAGCAGAACGGAGACTTGCTCATGTTGCCCGTCAACGGCAAGTTTCTGAAGAAATACTATGTTTAAACAACATTTTCCAGAGTTTCGAGTTATGTGCCCGCTGGTACCTCTGAACTCAACCCCCTAATTTTCCAACTTCTCGAGTCACGTACCCTCTTGTACCGCTGAACTCATATCCTAAATTCCCAAGTCATGTACCTGCTGGTACCTCTGAACTTACACTTTGATTCCAACATTCATAGATTTTCGAGTCATGTACCCGCTGGTACCGCTGAACTCATACTCACCATTCTCCAGATTCTCGAGTCATGTACCCGATGGTGCCTCTGAACTCACATTCCGGTCACTCTTTTGAAAGAAAGTCATGTATAATCATACCGCTGAACTTTCTTCCTACAAGAGATCCTCTCTCATGATCTAATACCTACACTCCCAGTGCACAACAAAGGTAACGGATCCACAAATTTCCAAGACGACCATGTCCTCATCACCGCTGAGTCGTCCCATTTCCGCCAAAAACAAATTACCCCTACATAGAATTTCCATGTCCTCATTACCTCTGAGTTATTCTACGTACCCCCCTTCATTGAGCCCACTCTTGTCATGTCCTCATTACCTCTGAATGGGAAGGCTCCGTCGAAGAAACCTTCATACTTGCCATGTCCTCATTACCTCTGAGTAAGTATGATGATCCCCTTTCGACCTATTACCTGTACCCACAACCGGAGTACGCCAAGGGTAATGGGTCCACAAATGTGCTCTGTTGACCACAAATGTCCTCTGTTGACTATAAATGTCCTCTGTTGACCACCAATACCCTCCGTCGAGTTCGCTCCTGCCATGTACTCATTACCTCTGAGTAAGAAGACTCTACGATTCAAAAAAAAAAAAACTTTCCTACTTGCCATGTTCTCGTTACCTCTGAACAAGTATGCCAGTTCCCCTTCATCCTATTACCCGTATCCTAAACCAGGGTATGCCAAGGGTAATGGGCCCACAAATATCCTCAGCTAAATTTCTTAACACAAACCTATCACCTCAACATGCCCCAGGAGCCCAGCTGCTCTACGGCAATTTTTTTCTCAATACCAAGAGCACCCGTGACCACTTTGCTATGGCTGCTTCAGGTATCCTGACCGAAACTTGTTATCTCTACCTAAAACAAAGGTACGCCATGGGTAACAGGTCCACAAATATATCCCCTATGCGGGGGAGAACATCACCACAATATCACAGGCACAACAGGCAATACAAATGAAGGATAGAATGGAAAATACTCTTTATTTGAAGGAAGAAAAGAAGTACTACATATTTCGGGACCACGTCCCTTTCAAAAAAAAAAAAGAGAAAGAGAAGAGAAAGAAAAAGAAGGGAAAAGAAAAGGCCGACTATATTTCATTGTTACTCAATTCTAGGAGGCGGTCTCTCACTGAGGTGGTCTCCCGCTCAATCCGTTGTCGAGCGCGACGCTCGGCCTCCTGAAGTAACCGCTCCTCATTGTCCAAATCCAGGAGCGCCTGACAGTCATCTTCCAATTTCTTCAAGACAGCCTCCAGGTCAGTCGAAGCTTGAGTAACCCTGTCAGCTTCCTGAACAATCAGCCCCCCTGTCATTGCGGGCAGTCTCGAGTTCAAACTCCAGGAAAGTCAACTTCTTCTGAAGCGCAAGGATCTGCTCCCGCGTCTCGGTAATCTCAAGAGAGACAGACTCCTCCCGAGCCACAACATTTTCGGTCGCATAACTTAATTGATCATACCGATCAGCTAAGTCGCTGAGATCCTTCAGTGCGGCCGGTCTGGTCTTATCTCGAGCCGCTCTGGTCCTCTTTATAACAGCAATAAGTGTCACGCCCCAGAACCAGAATATTGGCAAGTAGGGACGGACCAGGCCAGCTACGTATACCAAAGTACTCCAGTACTCCGAAATAACGTATAAGCTGTATAGACGGGGGTTACTACTACAATCCAACAGGCAATCCTGGGTCAATCAATCCTAGGTATCTCAATCACAGGCAGTAAACAATGTACAAGAAGTAGGATCAACTGGAATATAAAATAGTAAAGCGTCCCAAACTATCATATATCAATGATCATGAAGCTAGTAATACAGAGTGAAGACTAGCAAGAGTAATAGTCATACATGATAAGCTCTAGCTATAGTCTAGAATACGCAAATCATGTTCTGGCCCGTAGGCTAAATGTCAAGTCCAAAACACGAGCTAAACACGTGCTCGGAGGCTAAACGCCACAAAAGAATAATGTACATAACTAGTGGGAGAATGAAATAGAAAACCCACTAAGGTACTCTGGTGCTCTGGGTAATCACCAACGAGTGGAAGGTACGGAAGATCCTCCGGGCTCCTCTATCAGATCTGGTCAATGCAAAACCAGTGGGGTCAGACCCCCAATAGCAAGTACCACAAAGGAAGCCAAACTATGAACTAAAACCAGCATGCAAATCATAGCAATGGATAGAGAGAGAGATGAGTAAGTACTAATCGAGACTCGTGCACTACCAATGCACTTATCCCGAGAATAGAAGGACAATAAGTAAAGCAACATGTAGCATAAAGTAAAGGACATGTGACGTAATGTAAACTGTGTACATGTAAGGAAAAAGAAGCATGTGAACATGAAACATAAACTAGACATGTGAGCATGTTAAGTAACTAGAACATGTGAGCATGTCATGTAACTGGAGCATGTGAGCATGTCATGTAACTGGAGCATGTGAGCATGTCATGTAACTAGAGCATGTGAGCATGTCATGTAACTATATAGAACGACAAATGGTAAGATGACTTAGGAACTATTTCGAAACCCAAGTTACAACCCGTAAACCAAACAAGGACCGGGGTTGTAACTCTTCTCCTGAACAGAACTTTAGTATCTAATCATTTACCGACAAAAGTGAAGCATAAACAAAGATGTACTGAAAATAAACAAATCCGGACGTTGCCTAGACAAACTAGACTAGACTGGACTCCATACAATAGTCACGGCCAAGCAATGAGTACGGCTTTATACATTAGCTAACTAGGGTTGTCACAATCCTAATTACTAACAAATGCAAGTTTGAGAATTCCAAGTCCAGCTCCTGCCTGCTACTACCTGAATGGTCCAAGCTAAAAAGAAAAGAAGTATAGCAGACACACTGTAGTAAGATACATGTGTCCTAAGGAGATATAGCAGACACACTGTAGTAAGATACATGTGTCCTAAGGAGGTGCCCCACTCGACGGTGAGCTGGAAGTGTGCTCATCATGACAGATAGCTCCAAATCCCAATGTATATATATATAATGCCAAGACCAAAGGGGCAACAGGTTACTGGAAAATTCTCAATGATCTAAGTAATCAAGCTAGTTGTTTAGTCCTTAACATTTTTTTGTTGGATTCCGGGTGTGGCATTCCGCAGAATCCATCCTAGACATGAGACATGCAAGACTGGACAAGACAAGCAAGATTGTGCACCATAACAAGCCACAACAAGACATGACAATATCAAGGCAAGAGTGCGCTACGACAAGCCACCATCAAGGAGCAAGACATGTACTGAAATCAAGAGTGCGCCATGACAGGCCACTATCATGTAAGCAAGAAAAAGACATGTTCAAGAGTGCACCACGATGGGTCACTATCAAGTAGGCAAGAAGGCATGGCAACAATTATCATAGCTTGTAAGAAAGAATCTATCAATAGACATATCATGGCATGTGGAGAAGAATAATCAAGGCTAAGTACATTTCATAAAATGGTTGAACATGTGCTAGTATCAAGTCTATATAGGGTGTACAATCATTATCTAACTGAGCAAGATCATCTTATCATGTTAAGAAATCATTACAATCGAAGAAAATATCAAAAACGGACAAAAACGGACAGAAACGGGCAAAAACAGACTAAAACAGCATAAAACGGCATACCGGCGGTATACTGCGGCATACCGGCGGTATACCGGACTAAAAACAGAAAGTTTCTGGTGCAAAAAACGGCATACCGGCGGTATACTGCGGTATACCGGCGGTATACCGGTTTTTCAAACAGCAACAAAATTCAGAATTTTGCCAAAACTTGTTTCGGCCATAAAAACTTCGTTTTAAATCGAAATTCGGATTTTCAAAAGTCAAAATTGAATAGAATTGAATTTCCTACAACATGGAAGTATTAGTTTTCACAAATCAAAACATTTGATAGATCAATACCTCAAAATACTCCCAAATAGAGGTTCTCGGGACACCGAAACGGTTTTCGATTGCCACCAAACTTAAAATCCATGATATACAAACTATGTGAGGGCCTCATATGTGTATATATGACTAAGATCCATGATGGTAACACTAGTATCACTCTTGATACCAAGTTTTCTACTAAGTCCATATTGGGTTTTAACAGAAAATCAAAACCTTGCTTAAACAAATTTTGGAAACATGCATATATACGAGAATCATAAGGAAAACATATTTAACAAAATAAGTTTGTGAAAATTCTAAGCATTTAATACCAAGGGAAATAAAATGACAACAAAACAATATGGTTCATGGATTTGGCAAGATGTACTTGCCTAGGTTAAGCTCCAAGCCTAATCTTCTACTCCTCCTCCTAGGGGGGTTAGACACCACACCCAAGGCCTCAAGGCCAAGCTCTTGGCAAGCTCCAAAGGGGAGAGAAGGGAAGAAGAAATGAAGAGAGAGTAAAGAGAATGAAAAGAGAGAGGAGAGAGAAAGTAAAATGGTATATATAGAAGGAGGAATTAATCTTAGCCGTCGGATGGTGATCCATGTGAAGATCTAAGTCAATCCTAACCATCAAAACAAAACCAAATATCCAATGGGTAATAGGGTGCATCTACACTATTCATGAAAATATCTAAACACTATTCATCAAAATATCCAAAACACTATTCATCAAAATATCGGAAACACTATTCATGAAAATATCTGAAATCGAAAATATCTCAAATGTGGAAAATCTGTCTAGACGGTATGCCGTCGGTATACTCCGGTATACTGGCGGTATGCCGGCCAAGAAGAAAATCTAAAAGTTTAGAAAAATTTTAAAGCATTACGAAAATCAAGAAAATACGAAATACACTACAAAATACGTATCCGTATATAAATACCGATACTGTGAGACGAGTCTCACAACTCTCCACAACTTAAAAATAAATTTCGTCCTCGAAATTTCCTAAATCTAGTCAAGCATGAAAACCAAACCAAAGAGTTGAAAAATTATGTCAATCAAAACAAAGCATGGCATGTTGGTAAGATAAAGACAACAGTAATATAAGTAAATGCGTAAGCAGTAACACAACCACAATCAAGAAGGGATGGAGGCATATGAATAAATATGTCTCCTGAGTCAGTTGAGTAGGAGCAGGCCTACGCTGACTCCACAACTTAGATAAAAGTCAATTCTCAAAATAAGCCGGTACCAATGACTTAATCCAAGACATGACTCTACCCAGGACGTATCTTCGTAGTCGATACCAATGAAGTTATCACATGCCTCGACTACGAAGACAGAAGAGTGGGACGAGAAACTCGCCAAATATGCGTAACCCAAGAGATAATTAAGAGTGGAAGCAGAATAGGACAATACCTACAACATAACCATCCTCAACCAAAACCTGCTCTAACATACCAGACTCTGCCTGCCCACGTCTCAGAACTGCTGCTCTAACCTGCTGGTGCTGAACTGGTACCTGATCCATATACTGCTGGACTGCCGGGGTAGCCGGTGAAGCTGGACTCTGGCAGGACTGACCCTGCTGGCCGATCAGGCTGAACTGACACATCTGCCCTCGGGTCATCTCTGAACTCTGTCCCTGAATGCTGAGACTGATCCTCCATAACTGGCCTAACAGAAGATTGTTGATTGCCATCGACAAAATCCAAACAAGATGATCGAAAGGATTAAGAACAGTGCCCTTGAAAGTTAAAGGACACAAGGATTAAATCGAGAGAACATGAAGGATCAACGATCAAGGCAGATATCAGGTCAAAGGATCAGAGATATAGAATAACATGAAGGATATCAATAAAGGAGAATTGTGACTGAGATATCTAAACATCAGTAACCCCCACATATCTGATAAATCAGACCTTGCATGGGCCACCACTAAAACCTATGTCACGCCCCAGAACCAGAATATTGGCAAGTAGGGACGGACCAGGCCAGCTACGTATACCAAAGTACTCCAGTACTCCGAAATAACGTATAAGCTGTATAGACGGGGGTTACTACTACAATCCAACAGGCAATCCTGGGTCAATCAATCCTAGGTATCTCAATCACAGGCAGTAAACAATGTACAAGAAGTAGGATCAACTGGAATATAAAATAGTAAAGCGTCCCAAACTATCATATATCAATGATCATGAAGCTAGTAATACAGAGTGAAGACTAGCAAGAGTAATAGTCATACATGATAAGCTCTAGCTATAGTCTAGAATACGCAAATCATGTTCTGGCCCGTAGGCTAAATGTCAAGTCCAAAATACGAGCTAAACACGTGCTCGGAGGCTAAACGCCACAAAAGAATAATGTACATAACTAGTGGGAGAATGAAATAGAAAACCCACTAAGGTACTCTGGTGCTCTGGGTAATCACCAACGAGTGGAAGGTACGGAAGATCCTCCGGGCTCCTCTATCAGATCTGGTCAATGCAAAACCAGTGGGGTCAGACCCCCAATAGCAAGTACCACAAAGGAAGCCAAACTATGAACTAAAACCAGCATGCAAATCATAGCAATGGATAGAGAGAGAGATGAGTAAGTACTAATCGAGACTCGTGCACTACCAATGCACTTATCCCGAGAATAGAAGGACAATAAGTAAAGCAACATGTAGCATAAAGTAAAGGACATGTGACGTAATGTAAACTGTGTACATGTAAGGAAAAAGAAGCATGTGAACATGAAACATAAACTAGACATGTGAGCATGTTAAGTAACTAGAACATGTGAGCATGTCATGTAACTGGAGCATGTGAGCATGTCATGTAACTGGAGCATGTGAGCATGTCATGTAACTAGAGCATGTGAGCATGTCATGTAACTATATAGAACGACAAATGGTAAGATGACTTAGGAACTATTTCGAAACCCAAGTTACAACCCGTAAACCAAACAAGGACCGGGGTTGTAACTCTTCTCCTGAACAGAACTTTAGTATCTAATCATTTACCGACAAAAGTGAAGCATAAACAAAGATGTACTGAAAATAAACAAATCCGGACGTTGCCTAGACAAACTAGACTAGACTGGACTCCATACAATAGTCACGGCCAAGCAATGAGTACGGCTTTATACATTAGCTAACTAGGGTTGTCACAATCCTAATTACTAACAAATGCAAGTTTGAGAATTCCAAGTCCAGCTCCTGCCTGCTACTACCTGAATGGTCCAAGCTAAAAAGAAAAGAAGTATAGCAGACACACTGTAGTAAGATACATGTGTCCTAAGGAGATATAGCAGACACACTGTAGTAAGATACATGTGTCCTAAGGAGGTGCCCCACTCGACGGTGAGCTGGAAGTGTGCTCATCATGACAGATAGCTCCAAATCCCAATGTATATATATATAATGCCAAGACCAAAGGGGCAACAGGTTACTGGAAAATTCTCAATGATCTAAGTAATCAAGCTAGTTGTTTAGTCCTTAACATTTTTTTGTTGGATTCCGGGTGTGGCATTCCGCAGAATCCATCCTAGACATGAGACATGCAAGACTGGACAAGACAAGCAAGATTGTGCACCATAACAAGCCACAACAAGACATGACAATATCAAGGCAAGAGTGCGCTACGACGAGCCACCATCAAGGAGCAAGACATGTACTGAAATCAAGAGTGCGCCATGACAGGCCACTATCATGTAAGCAAGAAAAAGACATGTTCAAGAGTGCACCACGATGGGTCACTATCAAGTAGGCAAGAAGGCATGGCAACAATTATCATAGCTTGTAAGAAAGAATCTATCAATAGACATATCATGGCATGTGGAGAAGAATAATCAAGGCTAAGTACATTTCATAAAATGGTTGAACATGTGCTAGTATCAAGTCTATATAGGGTGTACAATCATTATCTAACTGAGCAAGATCATCTTATCATGTTAAGAAATCATTACAATCGAAGAAAATATCAAAAACGGACAAAAACGGACAGAAACGGGCAAAAACAGACTAAAACAGCATAAAACGGCATACCGGCGGTATACTGCGGCATACCGGCGGTATACCGGACTAAAAACAGAAAGTTTCTGGTGCAAAAAACGGCATACCGGCGGTATACTGCGGTATACCGGCGGTATACCGGTTTTTCAAACAGCAACAAAATTCAGAATTTTGCCAAAACTTGTTTCGGCCATAAAAACTTCGTTTTAAATCGAAATTCGGATTTTCAAAAGTCAAAATTGAATAGAATTGAATTTCCTACAACATGGAAGTATTAGTTTTCACAAATCAAAACATTTGATAGATCAATACCTCAAAATACTCCCAAACAGAGGTTCTCGGGACACCGAAACGGTTTTCGATTGCCACCAAACTTAAAATCCATGATATACAAACTATGTGAGGGCCTCATATGTGTATATATGACTAAGATCCATGATGGTAACACTAGTATCACTCTTGATACCAAGTTTTCTACTAAGTCCATATTGGGTTTTAACAGAAAATCAAAACCTTGCTTAAACAAATTTTGGAAACATGCATATATACGAGAATCATAAGGAAAACATATTTAACAAAATAAGTTTGGGAAAATTCTAAGCATTTAATACCAAGGGAAATAAAATGACAACAAAACAATATGGTTCATGGATTTGGCAAGATGTACTTGCCTAGGTTAAGCTCCAAGCCTAATCTTCTACTCCTCCTCCTAGGGGGGTTAGACACCACACCCAAGGCCTCAAGGCCAAGCTCTTGGCAAGCTCCAAAGGGGAGAGAAGGGAAGAAGAAATGAAGAGAGAGTAAAGAGAATGAAAAGAGAGAGGAGAGAGAAAGTAAAATGGTATATATAGAAGGAGGAATTAATCTTAGCCGTCGGATGGTGATCCATGTGAAGATCTAAGTCAATCCTAACCATCAAAACAAAACCAAATATCCAATGGGTAATAGGGTGCATCTACACTATTCATGAAAATATCTAAACACTATTCATCAAAATATCCAAAACACTATTCATCAAAATATCGGAAACACTATTCATGAAAATATCTGAAATCGAAAATATCTCAAATGTGGAAAATCTGTCTAGACGGTATGCCGTCGGTATACTGGCGGTATGCCGGCCAAGAAGAAAATCTAAAAGTTTAGAAAAATTTTAAAGCATTACGAAAATCAAGAAAATACGAAATACACTACAAAATACGTATCCGTATATAAATACCGATACTGTGAGACGAGTCTCACAATAAGGGAATTCCTCTCCTCGTTTATAACAGTAGGCAGATCAGCCTGCCGCAATACTCGAAGCTCGGACACCAGCTGATCAGCCTCCAGCAATTTTGCCTCCAGAAGCGAAGCCATTCCTGCATCATCAGGAAGATCCCTAAGGATGTTTATTTGACCATGGGCGCATCTTCGGGCCAAGGTAAAAGAGGTCCCTCTTTCTACAGCGGCCTCGATTCCCCTCTTCAAATGACGATGGAAACTGGCAACCACGTCCTGCAACGCGTCGTTCAAAACTTCAGCAGAGGAGGGCGTCAGGGGAAGCCGGAGCGGCAACGTCGGAGGAGTAACGCTAGAGCTCGCCACCAAGGGAGCGGAGTCCGAGCAGAACGATGCATGAATAGCGGCCAACTCGTCTTCCGTCGCCCGGAGAGCTTGGATGCTCGGCAGAGAAGAAAGGTCGATTCTCGAAGCCATTGGAGCAGAGGATGATGCGAGGACCATTGTTCCCTGCCCCGACTGCCCTGAGAACTGGCCCGTTAAACTTGGGCCCCCAGAAAGCCCATCAAGACGAGTCGGGCAGGGAGAAAGTACACCCCTTTCCACCGATGCCCCTTCGTTTGGGGTTGTCTCGACGACGTCCATCCTCGGCACTGAAGGAGCAGGACCTGAATGTCCAGAATAACAGTCAATCGACGTAACCCGAAGGACATGATGATAGAGCAGATAGGCTTCCTCACGGGTTAAGATTCGGCTAATCTTACCAGGGGAGGGGCATGAAGGTCGCGGCTCATCCACAACTGGCATGGTCCCCCCACCCGCGATCCCCGAGTTAAACTCAGTCACGTCCCCTGACCCCGTCACCTTGAAGGGGGATACAGATTGATCTGTATCCTCTTGAGTAGGAACAGGCTCATGGGAGTCCCCGTCATCCTGGGTCACCGCCCCGACATCCTGAAACTCTTCTTCTTCCTCCGACACCTAAAAGCGGGAACGAAGGCAATCAGGATTGAAACTCAAAGGAAAGAAGAAAAAAGGGGTCGAGAGCAGTTTTGTTACCTCTGACGCAGGGGTGATTTCTTCTCCACTCTCTTTTGTGGCTGGCGGACGGTGCCTAGTCGCAACCAGCTTCCGGGATCGAGAAACACTGCTTACAGGAGGAACCTGCCTGCTATGTTTCGGGATAGGACCAGGCGCAACAAAGGATTGATCCCTCAGCATCTCATCTGATAAAACATGCAATTGACCCACCTCTGCGCCTACCACTGGAAGGATAGAGTCATCTTCATTATGCTCGTTGTCTTCATCACCTTCAGCAGCGGAATCCAAATCTGGCACTTCGGCTCTAGTCTTTCTTTTCTTGGCCCCTTCAGAGCCTTCCTCTAGACCGGTGCCAGCAATAAAACTGGTACCTGGGTTAAAACCGACCGGGGGCTTGTTCGCCATGACATGATACAGAGCCGCCATATGCTAGATCTCCACTGACTCCTTAATAGCAGGGACCGAGAAAATGGTGCGAGTATGGAACGAATCATAATATTGCCAAGCTCCGATACCATCAAGAAGACTTCCCTCATAACCCAGACAAGAGCTGGGGCTGTCTAAACAAAGTTGGCTGTACCCAAACTGCCGAGCAAACCTGCTAGGCAGATACGGCTCCAGAAAAACAGCATTGCGGTTACGGTACACCAGATACGAGGGATGGATGTTACGCAACCATAAGAGCATCTGGCCATCCAGAAGTTGAGGAGGCGCAATACCGTCTATATGCACAGTCTCTATGTCCCTGGCAGAAAAGCGAGGGACGGATACAAAAATATGATACTTATCTGCCCTTGCCAAGACCATCCGGCAAACCCGCATGGCCTCACATTCCCAAGGCTCATCACGGTAACGGAAGATAAGGGCGTCATCATCAGTCGCACCGCCCTCAGAGCCCGACCTCATCAAAGATGGATAATGTATCAGCAGCCGCCCCATCAAATAATGATAAGGTAACTCAGTTCGTTCAAAATCCTTGGTCACATCGTGGGCAATGACTTTAGACGTGAAGGTACAAAGGCCACGGTGTATGCTACACACCATAGCCGGAAGGAGAGCTAGCCTGATTCGTAAGACTAATTTCACAGCCGGAAGGATAAAGTTACAACTAATTCTCTCAATAGAACCGGTTCCTCCCGAGACTACGCAATTTCGTAGCCAGATCATCAAAAATCCCGCCAGAAGCGCTTTCTCAGACAGCTCTTGAGTATCCTGGTAAAAGTAATCGAAAGTGTCGGTTTGGCTCCCGAATCTGCCACTAGTAGATGACACCAATTCTTTGAACGCCTTCCGAGATCTAGGGCGACGAGAGGTAACCAGACCTGAGGCATCCGCTGAGAAGAGATAATGCATCCAATCCTTGGTGTAGGGAGCATTCCCTTCCAGGTTATCCTTGCGGGTTGTCTGATGGCATATGTTATAATGACACAATATCTCCTGGTAAAGGGCCGCAAAGCCAAGATACCGTCGTTCTAAATCTTCGAGTTCCTCATTAGTGGGAGTATATGCTTCAAACGCTTCGTCCCCCCAAGGAAGCTTGGAGACCGCATGCATTTTATGGAGCGCAAGTCCCATCTCCCCTACAGGTGTGTAAAAGGTCCCTGTACGACAATTATACATTTCCAGCAGGGACATGAATAGCTTCTTGTTTATGAACAAGCCATGACTGGTACCTCGGATAGCATGGTACAGGCCAATCTCGCACAAAAAAGCTTCATACTTCTGCAGGATCCAGGTAGATAAATTGATCCATGAAGGAATAGGGTGTATCCAACCAGGAAACGTCAATCGACCAACGGGATATGAGCCTTTCCGGGCAAGTCGATTTATAAAAGTATCGGCGGTAGAAAACGTGAAGTTAGGACCTGCCACATTCAGGAAAGAAACTGGGACCAACCCTGTCACAGAACAACTGGTATGCACCTTGCCAGCAACCATGGACTTCAGATGGTTATTATAACGAATGTTCCCCACGAACATCCCACTCCTGGTAGGGGTTAGAGCCCCCTCCATCTTCCGGTCCAAAGGGAGCATATTGAACCAAGATAATGGAAAGTGTCGCTCCATCTGAGGGATGCGGATCGCCATCCCGTTAGAAACAAAATTCCAATCCTCCGACACCTCCAGAACATGATCATTCTCCACGGTCAAGGCGTCTCCAAAAAAGAACGCAGGCTTCAAAAACTCTCCTTCGAATTTCCCGGAGTTCATCATAGCATTAAGGAAATGGAAAGGCTGATTCTTGATGGCATTCAATCTGGCCATAGGCTCATCGCTCGAAAACTGATCCGCCACGTGCTGAACAATATGGTCGTACCTATAGCCGAGAGCAGCTTGAGCGCTACCCACCAAGAGTTCTCCAGCGGCGTTAACCGGCAAAATTCACTGAAGAACAGACAAAAAAAATAAGTTAAACATAGAATAAAAAAGGAGCTGATTAGGTGTTTTCAAACCACATGCGGCTCAAGAAAATATCCATGCCCCCCATGAAGTTCTCAGAAGTCTTATGCGGCTCCAGAAAGCCCCATGCGGCTCCAGTTCAGAAGACTGCTTATGCGGCTCTGCACAATAAAAGTCTATGCGCCACCTATGCAGTTTCACAAATAAGGCGCACATACAGACACAATGATTTTTCTTATGCGGTTCGCAGCTCAGCCGTAGGGCGAACATACGATTTACAAAGGCTCGTGCATAAAGTATGCGACGTAGCCATGGCGGTTGGGGTTCCTTAATTCATACATTGTCCTTACCAACAATAGGGGGGTGGACGTCAGGATGAACAGCAGGCACGACGACGGGCGGGGCAGCAACCGCATCCAAGGTGGAGGTGGAGGCCGCCTTCTTGCCCTTCACTGCCACGATCTTCTTGGGAGCCATCAATTATCGAAGAAAAGAAAGGCAAGCGAGATAAGAGAAGAAAGAAAATAAAGAAGTCCTCTCTCTCTTCAAACCCTTCCTATTTATAGGAGGAGGGGAGAAGGCGGACACGTGGGCCAATGACCGACTCTTGAAGAGCGAAACCGACTCCTTGGGTTTCGTCTCCAAGATTCACCCAAGGCATCAAATCCAAAAAGATTTAATGAACTGACCCTTGAGATTCCCCCTACAAAGACGGCGCTGAAGCAACTTGGAGATAAATAAAGACCCGTACACGTGGACTGGACCATCTATGTGGCTAACACACCCCCTGCGGCTGAAACAGTCATGCGAATAACACATCCAAGCAGCCAGGACATCTATGCGGTCGGGATTGCATATGTGGCTAATACGGCCATGCTTCTTGTTCAAAGTATTTCAATTTTACAAATTGAAAACTTTGAAGGGGGTCCTGTAGAAGCATGGAAAATACTAAAGAAATTGACTCATGCGGCCAAGAAAGACCCATGCGGCTCAGAAAACGCATGCGGCTCAGGGAGTCATGCGGCATAAGGAGCTATGCGGCCGGAGGCATTCCATGCGGCTCAGCAGACATGTGGCGTGACAGTGCTCCCCTCCGATCCATGCTGCATTAATTGCTGTGACGGCTGACCCCTCTGAAAAGTTGACGGACCTGACACCAAAGCAGGTAATTATGACTCTGTCATGATGATGAATCTCTAGGAAAGAGAAAGAAATCTCTGACACGATCCCCCGAGAGCAACAAAATGCCACGTGGCCCTGCCACGTGGGTGTGCTTATGCGGCTCGAAGTAAAGACTTCCCATGCGGTTCAGAGTGAAGCTGTCCCATGCGGCTCGAGTGGAATCATCCCTATGCGGCTCAAGAGGATCATGCCCATGCGGCTCAAGCAGACACACCATTATGCGGTTCATGCGGCTTATCATATGGTTCAGAAGTCTGAAGGAGGGGGCCACTGCCCAGACAGTCCTGACACGTGTCCCAAGTCTTATGCGGCCCAAAATTTATGCGGCCTAAATCTCATGCGGCCCAATCTGCATGCGGTGCCAGTCTCACCATTGGCTCTCAGGACACGTGTCCTCAGCCGGTCAATCTCCCAGATTTATGGCAATCCAAGATCGGGTCGAATCCCAATGATCTAGGGCACATGGCAGGAGAATAAATTTGATTTATTCGCAGATATGAGAGAATCATTATAAGGAAGATTTATGCCAATCAGCATTAGTTGCTAATGGGGATTTGGTGTAATCTACCCTTAATGGTTCTGATTCGTCACAATCAGAAACGAACGGCCTGGATTGATCAATCCCCAGGCCGCCGCCATCTCCAAGAGCTAATCATTGGCAACCCTAGCGATCACATCCCACTATTATAAATAGCAAGATGCCATTCCCTTGTAATATATAGAGAGATATACAAAAAAAAAGAATCAGAGAAGAATACGTATACACAGAGAGACTTCCCCCCATAGTCAGAGAGGGAATATACACAGAGAGAGAGAAGCCAGGAGAGCAATCAGAGAGAGAGCAAGAAGGCATTTCTTCATCAACGACCAAGCAGATCTTCTCCGAGTCAAGGCTGCGTACCGATCGTCCAAGGAGTAAGGCAGAGCGGCCATCGCTTTCCCGAGCCTCTATCGTCACCCCCCAGAATCTAAAATAAACAATCATACTTAGACTGCTGTACCTAGGTTTTCGTCCCTAGGCTTTCTTTGTACGAACGAGTTTGTATTGTGAGTCTAAGTTCAGTCCTCCGATAATTGTTCTGTACTTTTACAATCAATGGCAAACAACGCTGTGCGCAAGCACGACGCACAGACTGCGCGGCACTGTTCATCGTTCCCGCAGCATCGAAGGTATGGGGAACCCATCAACACAAAAAATAGCATAACTTTTTCATACGAAGTCGAAATCAAACGGTTCAAAAGCCAAAATTAGGTAGAACAAAATTTCTCACAACTTGGAGCCATTAGATTTCGAAAATAACAAACTTATAGGGATCAAAACCACAAAAAACAAAAAAATAATTAAAACTTAGATCTACAAATATGTAACCATCAAAATTAAAATAATTTAAGCTATAAAGAGACATAGAATCATGCAAGGAAAAAATAGAACAAACAAAAATGATAACAAAATATTGTTCAAGATTTGGCAAGATGTACTTGCCTAATAAAGCTCCAAGCCTATTCTTCTACTCCACCACCAAGAGGGGTACGAAACCACACTCTAGGCCTCAAGGCCAAGCTTTTCTATGCACTTGGTGGTGATGAATGAAAGTAAAGAGGAAAGGAAGAAAGAGTGAAAAAAGGAAAAAGGGAGAAAGTAGAAGGGTATATATAGAAGGGAAATTATTCATGACCGTTAGATGGTGATCCATGTGAAGATCTAAGTCAATCATGGTCATCCAAACAAAACCAAATATTCTATGGATAAAAGGGTTCATCTACACTATTTACCAAAATATCTAAAATACTATTCACAAAAATATTTGAAATCGAAATATCTAAAATGTGGAATATTAATCCGGACGGTATGTCGTCGTTATACACCAGTATACTCGCGACATGCCGGTCAAGAAGAAACTCTACAATTTGAATTTTTTTAAAGTGTTTCGAAAACCAAAAAAATACGAAATATAATACTAAATACGTATTCGTATATAAATACCGATACTATGAGACGAGTCTCACAGGGGGTGGAGGGGGGCACGGGGGTGGGGCGGGGATGGGGTGGGCGGCAGCCGGCGGGGGCATGCGTGCAGCAGGGTCTTGGAAGGGGAGTCGCGAAGAAGAAGAGGACATTTTCGTCCAAAAAATGGGTCAAAGGAGTTGACTGTTAACGAAGGACGAAAATCGTCAAAAGTGGGGGTTGTCTTGCGTTATGGTAAAGCAGTGGGGTGTACCGTGAATTTGGGTAAAGCAAGTGGGGTGCGACTCAAAATTTCTCAAAAAAATATGATACAGAAGCTTCAAAAGGAGAACATAATCTTGTAATCTCACTTGGTTGTCTGGGGATCGGGCTGGGGAGTTTTTTGTCGGGACAGGGAGAGGCCCGCTGGTCGATTGTCTGCCAGGTCTAGCCAGTATAGCATTGAGAGTTTACCAATAGAAGGAGGAATCTTGCCACTAAATTTGTTTGACTTCAGAGCCCTGGAAGAATGATTCAGTAGAAAGAAAAGAATTCGTTACTTAAGAAGAAGAGAATTAGGGACTGTTTGGTTCCAATTTATAACTCAGCTTTTTGAGTTATAATGTTGAAGCTGACAAAAATTATGTTTGGATTGTAACACTCGGAAAGTTGATTTCAGAAACCAATTTTCAAAAGCAGACTTTAAACTCTACTTTCCAGAAAGAGCTGAAAGCTCTTTTCTAAAACTTGTTTTTGCTAAATCTGCGAGGCCCACCCCCACCCCCACCCCCGAGTCCCAGACTTCCAACCCATTTTCTCTCTCTCTCTCTCTCTCTCTGTCTTTCTCTCTGGCGGAGGAAGACTCCGCTCTTCCATTTTCTCTCCATCTTCCCTCTCTCTCTTCCTCTCCATCTCAGGTCTTTTCCCCCTCTCCATCTCAGCCTCACCATCTCAGATCTTCCCTCTCCCTCTCCATCTCAGATCTTTAGGCCACCCACTCCGAGGTGGACGCCAACGCCGACAACGACGAGGAGCTCATCGAGGACGAGGTCGACGAAGAGGAACTCCCCCTCTCGAAGCTCCACCGTGGACGTCGTCGTCATCGTCGCTGGCATCTACTCACCACCGTAGACGTCGTCGTCGACAACATCGACCTTGGAGTCCTTGTCAACTTAGGGTTAGGGTACTTTTGGGACATGGCCCTCGTCGACCACCGGATAAGGGGATCGGAGCCGAGGACTGCACCCTCGGTGTTGGGGAACCCGACCTCGGCCGTGGGGTCTTTGAGATACATTGTTTAGGTTCCGGGAGACGGCGAGAGGTGAGCACACGGAGATGTCGAGAGATAGCAGGGCGACGGGCATCCCGTCGAGGCTGCTCAGAGCAGAGCGGAGGAGGAACGTTGATGTCCGAGAGGAGGAATGATGAAACGTATAGGATTGGTGGACACATGAAACACGAAGAATGGAACATGACACAAAAATATGACAAATTATTTTCTAAAATTTTATTACCAAACAGAATCCTAATTTTTTTTCTTCCAGAAAATTACTTTTCGGATGAAAGTAACCAAACACAAAGTCAAAACAAATTGAGAAATTTTGAGTCGTACCCCACTTGATTTACCCAAATTCAAGGTGCACCCACACAATTTCCATAATGCAAGACACCCCCCACTTTTGACAGTTTCCGTCCTTCGTTAGCGGTCAACTCATTTGATCTATTTTTTTTGGACAAAAATGACCTCTCCTTTCCCGCGACCCTCCGTTCTAAGACACCACCGCCGGATGCCGCCCATCCCCTCCCCGCCCCACCCCGTGCCCCCCTCCACCTCCCTCCTGTCATGCCCCAATTTTCGTAGAATCGATAGTCGTCCCCCGGGCGTGATGCCGTTCGAACCTATGTTGCGATCGCACAAGACATATTCATAAGGTTATCCGAAACACAACATCAAGTTAGAGTACGCAGAGATAATTGATTGACACATTTGAAATAGAAGTAAACTTTTCATTGATAATGAAACTTCATTTACATTGACTCCATTACAATCATTGCTGCGCAGGCTACAACATGACTCGACTTACAAAATGAACGTTGATGAGATAGTCGTTCCATACATTACATCCTTTTTACAAGCAAAATAATTACACTTTCCACCTGCTATCGAGGGAAGTCGAGTCGCCATCTTTTGTACTGAGTGCGGAGTCTTCCAAGTCAAGCAGCAGTCGATCGTTGATGCATAACGAAGCTAAGTACTTCCGGCTCAGCACATCCGCTACAACATTTCCCTTCCGGCGTGTAGTCGATTGATAAGTCATAGTCTTTGATCAGTTCGAGCCATCGCCTCTGTCGCAAATTCAGTTCTTTCTGGGTGAAGAGATACTTGAGACTTTTGTGGTTCGTATAAATCCTGCACGCCACACCATAGAGATAGTGATGCCACAGCTTCAACACGAACACAATTATCGCTAGTTCTAGGTCGTACGTGGGGTAGTTCTTCTCGTGCGGCTTCAACTGCCGGAAAGCAAAAGATATCACCTTATCCCCTGCATGAGCACACACCCCAAGTCCTGGCCAGAAGCATCATTGAAGATTTGAAATCCCTCAGTCCCTTCAGGAAGAGCAAGTATCGGGGCCAAAATGAGCCGTTATTTGAGCTCCTGGAAGGAAGCTTCACAGTCGTCTGACCACTCGAATGTGACTCCTTTTTGGGTGAGGCGAGTCAACGGCGATGCGATATTCATGAAGTCCTTCACGAAGCGTCGGTAGTATCCCGCCAAGCCTAGGAAGTTTTGAATTTCGCTAACTGATGCGGGCCGTTTCCAATCAGCAACTGCCTTAACTTTCTTCGGGTCGACTGCGGTGCCCACGACGGAGATGATGTGCCCAAGGAATGAGACGCTGTTCAGCCAGAATTCGTACTTGCTCCTCTTCGCATACAACTGATTCTCTCGAAGGGTTTGGAGTACCGTCCGTAGGTGCTCTGCATGTTGCGCTCGATCCTTCGAGTAGATGAGGATGTCGTTGATGAAGACTACTACGAATTTGTCAATGAACGGACGAAACACCCGATTCATTAGATCCATGAAGACGGTAGGGGCGTTTGTCAGACCGAACGACATTACCAAGAACTCGTAGTGGCCATAGCGAGTGCGGAAGGCAGACTTCGGCACGTCATCTGGCTTGACTTTGAGTTGGTGATAACCCGATCGCAGATTAATCTTCGAAAATACCGTTGCACCTTGGAGCTGGTCAAACAAGTCATTGATGCGGGGCAGTGGATATTTGTTCCAGACGGTGGACTTATTCAATTCCCGATAGTCGATGCAGAGCCGCATCGACCCATCCTTCTTCTTCACAAATAGCACGGACGCACCCCACGGCGAGACACTCGGATGGATGAACCCTTTGTCAAGTAATTCCTGTAGTTGTGCCTTTAGTTCTTTCAATTCTGCAGGGGCCATTCTGTACGGAGCTTTCAAGATCGGCCGGGTGTCAGAAAATGTATCGATAGTGAACTCTATTTCTCGATCGGGCGGCATGCCGGGTAGCTCGTCCGAGAACACGTCTGGGAATTCTGCCACAACGTCGGTCTGACCCGCGTTTGTACCATCCTGTCTCATGTCACGAACGGACGCCAAGTAGCCTTCGCATCCGGAATGAAACAGCTTCCGAGCAAAAATTGCGGAGATCACCATGCAGGTCAGCGATGCTTTACCACACGAATAGCAGAATTTGGGCACTCCAGGTATGTGAAAGGTGACCCTCTTTCCTGCGCAGTCGATGGTAGCGTTACAAGGACCGAGCCAATTCATACCCAGTATGATGTCGAAGTCCTTCATATCTAGAACTATCGCATCAAGATCAATCTTTTGACCCCCAATACATATGGTTCCTCTCCCGTAAGCTAAATTTGTGAGTAGTGGCACGCCCGAAGGCATACTTACGCTAAGATCGAGGTCTAACGACATTATAGGAAATTTGTGCTCGACGGCAAAGTCCGTCGATATAAAAGTATGCAAAGCGCCTGAATCAAATAACACACGAGTAGGTACATTATTGAAACTCAATATACCTATCACAACAGTGTCAGAAGCGAATCCCTTGTCTCGAGTCAGGCGAAGACGCGTCCTTGAGCATTTGGACGTCGGTCTTGGTTGTTGGGTTGAATGGGCTGAGGAGGTCGGGGCGCCTGTCCTCGGTTCTTTTGACGGTTTTGTTGTGGCGGTGTGTTGGGATGATTTGGTCTTTGGGCCATGCAATATCGCTTTTGGTGACCCTTCTATCCGCAAAAGAAGCATCCCCCTTCGAGGACAAAGTACTTGCTCGTATCATGCCCAAAGGAAAGGCACTTGGCACATCGCGATGATAGGTTATGTCCCTGGTAACCGCCATGGTTTGGATGCTTTGACGCGTGATTGTTGCCTCCCGTATAGCTAGGACGTTTGTGATTGGAGTGGCGCACAACGTCGGCAGCAACAGAAGGGTATTCGCTCTCAAGGTGGAGAGCGTAATTCAGAGGCTCGCCCGTGGTCTTGTACTCCGGGACCCCGACATACGCACCGATAGAGCGTCGCAGACCCACTTTGAACCGTCGCACACGACACTCCTCTGTAGGAAGAAACACAACAGCAAATTTGGACAACTTATTGAATTCTGCGGCATACTGTTCTACGGTCCGGTTCCCTTGTCTCAACTTCATGAACTCATTTTCCTTCGCTTGACGAACGGCTGACGGAAGGTACTCGATTTTAAAAGCTTTGTAGAACGTGGCCTAAGAGATCGGCGATGTGTTATTGTCGCGTCGGATCGCTCGCTTGTGCACAGCCCACCAGTCGTACGCGTTCAACCATAGTTGAAGTTGTGCGCAGGCGACTTGCTTTGATTCTTCAATGCCGAGGAGCTCGAAGTGATCTTCCAGCTCTTCCAACCAGTCGATTGTCATAGAAGGGCCTTCGGTACCGCTGAAGGAGGTGCGACACGCTTTCTTGAATTCTGACACTTTAAAGTTATACTTTTTCGGTGCCGCCGGTTGACGCTCGGGCTCCTCCGTGTCGAATTCAATGGATTGGACCGTCGGCACGATGACAGTAGGCGTAGTCGCAAAATTTTTATTGGCCACAATTGTCTGGACGATCTGCTGCAGAGTATCTAGTTGCTCTTGTTGCAGCTTAGCTTGTGCGTCGAAGCGAGCTTCGAACTGGGCCTGTCGTGCCTCTGTCTCCTGATGTCGGTTCTCGGACTGTTTTTGATGCGCCTCCATCATGCACAGCATCCTCTCAATGGTATTATTAGAAGGTCTGGCCCGCGAACTACTAGAGCCGCTAGAGGCACTCTGCTCTTGTTCGGCCGTGGGTTTCGGCACTTCTGTAATACGAAGGCAAACACATCAGTCTCAAATTATTACGAACTCGTTGTATGGAATAACTTATCTCATCGATGCGAGGTCAAAGGTTTAAAACTTTAGACGCGAGGCCAAAGGATGTAAAGCCGTGCTCTGATAACATTATGTCACGTCCCGATTTTTGTAGAATCGATAGTCGTCCCCCGGACGTGATGCCGTGCGAATCTAAGTTGCGATCGCACAAGGCATAGTCATAAGGTTATCCGAAACACAACATCAAGTTAGAGTATGCAGAGATAATTGATTGACACATTTGAAAAAGAAGTAAACTTTTTATTGATAATAAAACTTCATTTACATTAACTCCATTACAATCATTGCCACGCGGGCTACAACATGACTCGACTTACAAAATGAACGCTGATGAGATAGTCGTTCCATAGATTACATCCCTTTTTACAAGCAAAACAATTACACTTTCCACCTGCTATCGAGGGAAGTCGAGTCGCTATCTTTTCTTCTTTTGTACTGAGTACGGAGTCTTCAAAAGGATTTCAGAAACAAGCCTTCAACGCGCGGACGAGGCTTCAAAAGGGTTCACGTCGCCTTGAGTTTTAAGTGGCACGCCCTTCGTGGTTCGGGATACCTGCGTGGAGAGCGAGGATCAGTACATTACACTTTGTACTGGTGCGTGGCTATTTAAATTCCAAGCTCTCATTTGGTTAAAAAGTTTATATGACTTAGTTTGTGAATGTTTCTAACCATCCTAATGAATTTCAAACAAGCATATGACAAGCATAATGTAAAATACGTTGGAAGTTACCCACGGCGGACCGCGTCGCGCCTTATGAGACTTACCATGTTCTTCCCTGTCAATTGTTATCATTTTCATACCAAGTGCAATATTACGTGTGATTGGTCACTGGCATCACAAGCTATCCTGGACTTATAGCTTTGTTAGTCGGGGCCCTTTCAACGCAAGTAGCGAGCCCTGTTGCAAGTCCCCGTCTAATCCGTGCTATCATCCAGCACAACTATACCCTGTTTCCTCCTTGGCCGAAATGGTCCCGTGGCCCCGCGTTGCCGCTCGAGAAAACTATCGCCTTGTCGATAAGTTGTCCATGACCGTGCAAAGACATATTTTTAGTCATTAAGATATAGCCTACATTTCCTTTGAAAACTTGATCATTTTATCGTGTTCGTACCCTTGCATTTATCCTTTCATTCGCAACAAACATTATTGGTTGATCTAAGAAGGGGTCGAGAAGAGAAAGGTCAGCTAGGGGTGGGCACGGGTCGGACCGGGCCCAAATTTGTTGGACCCGGACCGGACCCGTTACTTAACGGGGAAGGGCGGGACGGGTCCAAAAAATATTGGACCCGGACCGGACCCGACCAGTTTGAAATGGGTCCGAAACGGGTCGACCCGCGGGTCCAAACGAGTCCAAAAAAAAGTTTAAAAAAATTCTATAATAGTAAACATTTACATATGTTATATTGTCTATAAGAACAAAACAAGTCTAATGTCTTGTCAAACTTCTAGAATTTGTTTAGTAAACAATAAGATATTATATTATATATAGACTATAATAACAAAAAATGCTAAAAATTGATATAAAAAAATATATACTCCTAGAAACGGGTCGGGCCGGAGCCCCGTTTATTTTGAAAATAGGACCCGCCCCGACCCGTTAATTCAATCGATCCCCGACCTATCGGTCCCGACCGAATCGATAGCGACAGTGTTCCTTTCTCGCGCATCCCGTGGACGGAGAATGGGGCACGATGTAGGGACGGGGCACTACATCCCCGCCCCCGTTGCTCGCCGTGCGCTGCCGCTGCCGCCGCTACTGCAGCTGTTGTTGCTGAGCGGGACGGAGGCAGGGGCATGGGGGTGGAGGGGGCTGAGCGGGAGCGAGGGAGGGAGCGAAGCGGTGGGGGAACGGTAGTGGTGTTGGGGGAGGGGGGCGGAGGGGGTAGCGGGAGGGGGGCGAAGCGGGGGGAGGGCGGCGGAGGCGGGGCTGGGGCGCGGCAGCCGAGCGGGGGCGCGGGGGCGGCGGGGGCGGCGGGGGAGCAGCGGTGCTGTTGGTGAAGGTGATAGGGTTGGTGATGGTAATGGTGATGGTGTTGGTGAAAGTGGTGGGGGTGGTAATGGTGATGGTGGGTGGCAGTAGTGGTGGTGATAGTGAAGGTGGTGGAGATGATTGTGGTGGTGGTGGTGATGGACGCGACATCGGCGGTGGCGGCAGCGCGGCGACGACGGGGCGGGGGCGGGGACGCGACAGCAACAGGACGGATTTGGGTTTGGATTTGTGAGAAGACGATGGTATTTTTGTCAAAAATTATCGATCAAACCCTTTGACCGTCAGCAATTGACGGTTTTCGTCAAAAGTGGGAGGATTCGTACATTATGGTAAAGTAGTGGGGTGCACGTTGAATTTGGGTAAACCAAGTGGGGTGCGACTCAAAATTTCTCAAAAATTTTACTCCAAAAACAACTTTATAATTCACTTTCAGAAAACTATTTTCAGAACAAAATTTCAGAAAGTCTATCCAAACGGATCCTTAGTTTTCTTAGAAGCGCAGGGAACCTAATCCGTAGTAGGATGGAAGTCCCAGTTATCAACACTGTCTTTGGTTCCTTGGTACTACCACTCAAATTGAACTAGTACACCACACTCATTTAGGTGGGTTGGGCTGGGCCGGGCCGGGCCGGGCCTCTTTAATGGGCCAAGATATAAGATCCGGCACGTTCCGATTTCCTGGACTGGGCCGGCCCGAGCCCACAATTAACCGGGTCGGGCCAGCACATAGGTCATTTTAGCCCGGCCCATTTGACAGGTCTAATACCTACAATGAAGAGGAAATCATGCAAACAAAACCAATAAAAGCTTTTATTGAGAGATACAAGTAGTACATTAAAAACCTGTAGTAGGTGAAGGAAAAGAAGTGAAGCATATATTTTGTCCCCAAAATGGATATCCCAACCATGTCTCCTTTCATATGCATAAATTTTTTATATTTTTATTAAAAAATAAATAATTATGAAAAGTATGTATATAAGAGGGACATGGTTGGGACATCCATTTTACAGAAAACAAATCTATTTCCGAAAAGAAGTTACGGTGGATGAAATCCACCCTAACCATGGCATCTATTCAAACAACCATTGGGATAAAAGTTTCAATGAGATTACATACAGTCGAAAAGAATTAAGAAACAACATCAGTCGAAGATCCATCCCGTTGATAACACTTTGATCTATCTATTAAGGAAGGTTGAAGGCTCCTCATGAAGCTAACAATGAGTATGCCGTCGCATTGTCGACACTGAGACCGGTTCATCACAATAGGAGGTAACGCGCAAGTGAAACGATGATCAAGATGTAAGCCTCATCAAACCTTTCGTATCAGAGTTGGGTCAACGCGTTGAGCAGAGCTCAGAATCGAAAACCATGCCACCAGGATTCATGTAATTTTTTTTTTTTTTCAACTGACAGTGACGTCGGAGAGAATCCCTAACGCATGCAAATCAGAAGAAGTAGAAATAGAAACAGGAATTAAGAGTATGGTTTCGAGATATGTTACAACGTGTCCTTAGAATATAATTTTTTCTCCACGAACAGTGCAGCGGGTTTCAGCCAATCTATTTCCGAGATACAACGAATCCTTTCAATCCACAACACCGTGCACCCGGTTGTGAATCCCACGAACGATCATAACCTTTGTCCGGAGAAGGATTTGGACGGAGGAGAAAGGGTTATGCTTGTGGTGGTTTTTATCTTTCTGTCTCTGTACGAAAAGAAGGTCTTTCGAAATAGAAAAAGATTTCGTATCGAAACAACTATTTTTTTTAACAGATCTCTGAAGCTCCTATCGTGCCCAGGATTATCTCACACAAATCTCATAACAGGATTACGTGAGAAAAGGTCCGGAAAAGACCAACCAACCGAAGTTACCGAACATAACGATTCAAACAGTAAAACAAATAAAATTTAAAAGGAATTAAAAAATTACCTTTATACCCTTGGTCCGGCCCGCGGCGCGGAAAGTGCTGAGTGTGCGACGAATAAATACGCATTAAATCGTGCACCCGCTCACAGATTAGATGGGATGTAGCTCATCTCTCACAAAATCTATTTACCCACTAAGGAGGGTAAAACAAAGGAGAATTTTTTCTCATTTTCTATATGAGACTAAAAAAAAAGGAGCACTTTTTGAATCATATTTGTGTTGCTACACAAACAACAAACCAACAAGTGGAGCTAATCTCCCATGTGTGGCTGCGAAGGGCAGTCAAGGCAGAATATAAGCAAGACAGACCAAAACAAATCAAAGCCACTAGGAGCAAGCCACTAAGTTCCTCTTGGACTAGGAAAGTCTCTAGATGTTGTGCAAGATTATAAGATTTTGCTTAGGGCTGCAAACGAGCCGAGCCGAGCCAAGCCAAGCCAAGTTTTTGTAAGCTTGAGCTTGGCTTGACTAGAATTATTCAAGCTCGAGCTTGATATGTTTCTATTTTGAAGCTTGGGCTTGGCTCGAGCTTGTTTATATTAAGCTTGAGGTTGGCTTGGTTTGAGCTCGAGCTTGACTTGATAAGAAAACTTGATTCAAGCTTTATAAACAAGTTCGATAAGCTTGAAATCAAACTTGTCTCTCAACTTTATTCAAACTTATTAAGTGCGAGCTTGATTTCAAGCTAGTTAAGTTTGATTTCAAGTATATAAAATATTAACAATTTATTTATAAAAATTTAATTAAAAAAAGTTCCTTAATATCACTTATTAAGGACATAAATATATAATACACACAACCATATCGTTATATATATATATATATATATATATATATATATATATATATATATATATATATATATATATATATATATATAGAATTCAACAAAGAACAAACGAGCTTCTAAACGAGCCAGCTCGCGAGCTTAATCGAGCCGAGTACTTCTAAGCTTGAGCTTGGCTTGTTTATTAAACGAGCTCAAAAATAAAGTTTGAACTCGACTTGTTTACTAAATGAACCGAGCTCAAACAAGCTTTTATCGAGCCGGGCTTCGAGCAGCTCGCTAACCGCTTGGCAGCTCGCGAACGGCTTGGCTCATTTGCAGCCCAAATTTTGCTCAAGGGAATTGCTTTCCCTCTGCTGAACCAGCTAAAAAGACATTGCCCTTCCTCAATGTTCGGTCCTCTCGCAGGTACTCTCCGGTTTGGGGAAAGGCCACTCTGTTGGGAAAGAAGCGCGGAAACCTTTTCCCAAACCGGAGAGTACCTGCGAGAGGACCGAGCAATACAAACGCACGAACCCAAAAACAACCACACAAAACAATCCACGCAGACACAGAGAATTTTTGACGTGAAAAACCCTTGCGGAAAAAACCACGGGACGATCGGAGTCCAACCCTGAGAAGCCTCCACTAATGGAATAGAAGAATTACACCCTCTACAAACTCCTCCCGATCCAAATCGGATCCCCACAACACTCAGAAGTAAGAACAATGATTACAAGGCTACGAAGAGCGAGAACGACGAGTAGAGATTACCCGAAACACGATCTCCTTCGAAAACGACCTTCAATCCTCCGTCTTCTCTCCCGAAGTTGTAATGGCACTCTTTCCTCCTTCCTCTCTCCTTCTTGTGTGTTACTTGCGATAATGAATTAGGGTTGAGAAAACTCAACTTAACTCCCCAATCTCGCAACCAACCTGGACCGTTGGATTAGATCCAGTGGTGAAAAAGTCACCAAAAATCCGCTTCAGCCCCCGACGACACAGAGTTCGGCCAGAACTCTGTGTCGAGCAAACAGCACCTAACGCCAACATTCTGGAACAGCCAGACCGAGTTCGGCCAGAACTCGGCCTGGGACCGAGTTCGGGCCGAACTCGGCAGACCCAGTCCAGAATCTCCCTTAGGAGCAGCAGCAGCAGTAGCAACTCCGCGTCGCCTACTTCCCGAGCTTCTTCGACACACGAATGGCGCTCGTCGCACTCCGGGGTCTTCTCCACATAGGTTGGGAACCCCACCCACTCCAACAAATCTCCCCCTTCACAACTATGGGGAGGATGTCGTCATCCCGACGACCTGCCTGCAGTACTCAAACTTTCCCCTTGGTAGAATCTTCGTGAACATATCAGCTCCGTTGTCATCTATATGAACCTTCTCAAGCTCCGCGTCCTTCTTCTCAACCACATCCCGTATCCAGTGATACCGAGTCTCGATGTGTTTGGACCGGCTATGAAACGTCTGATTCTTTACAAGGTTGATAGCACTCTGACTGTCGCAAAGCAAAATATACTGCTCTTGCTTCAGTCCCATTTCCTGCAACAGCATCTTCATCCACAACAGCTCCTTGCAAGCCTCCGTCGTCGCAATGTACTCTGCCTCTGTCGTCGACAAGGCAATACACTTCTGCAACCACGACTGCCACAACACCGCTCCTCCCGCAAACATCATCACGTAGCCCGAAGTCGATCGTCTCGTGTCTACATCTCCAGCCATATCAGCGTCAGTATACCCAACCAGCTTCGGCTCGTCACCACCAAAGGAAAGTCTCCAACCAGCAGTGCCCTGAAGATATTGTAGAATCCACATGACTGCACTCCAATGTACCCTTCCAGGATTTGAAAGATACCTGCTAACCATACCAACTGCATGAGCAATATCTGGCCTCGTATACACCATAGCATACATCAGGCTTCCCACAGCTGAGGCATATGGAACCCGCTCCATATCTTCCTTTTCGTCCTCGGTAGATGGACACTGTTCCTCAGTGAGCTTAAAGTGAGCCGCGAGGGGGGAACTCACTTTCTTCGACCCGTCCATCCCGAAACGTTGAAGTACCCGGTGAATGTACTTCGTTTGGGACAAGTGTAGCAGCTTGGACTCTCTCTCTCTTGGCAGATCTCCATCCCAAGAATAGTCTTCGCTGTGCCCAAATCCTTCATAGAGAAGGCCGCGCCCAGTTGGCGCTTCAGCTCCGCTATCCTAGTGGCATTCCGACCCACTAATAGCATTTCATCTACATAGAGCAACAAAATGATGAAATCATCATCGGCAAAATACCTCACAAATGCACAATGGTCCGACGTCGTCCGTGCATAACCATGCTCCCCCATAAATGACTCGAACTTCCTGTACCACTGCCTCGGAGCCTGCTTCAGACCATACAAGCTCTTTCTCAACCGGCAGACCAAATGTGACTTGTCCTTCTCACAGAATCCCTCTGGCGCTCCATGTACAACTCCTCCTCAAGATCACCGTGGAGGAATGCCGTCTTCACGTCCATCTGCTCGACCTCCAAGTCGAGACTGGCTGCTAATGCTAGCACCACCCGAATAGACGAATGCTTGACGACAGGTGAAAAGATCTCATCATAATCTACGCCTTTCCGTTGACCGTAGCCTTTGACTACCAGCCTCGCTTTGTATCGAGGGCGAGTAGCATCATCCGTCTGCTTCACTCTGAACACCCATCGATTCTTCAAAGCCTTCTTGCCCTTTGACAACCGTACCAGATCATAAGTGGAATTGGTATGCAAGGAACTCATCTCCTCCTGCATAGCCTCCATCCACTCCTGCCTGTGTTCGTCTTCCATAGACTCTGCAAAACTTTCGGGCTCTCCCCCGTCAGTCAATAGCACATACTCATTCGGTGAGTATCTCGTAGATGGTCGACGATCTCTGTCGCTCCTTCTCAGTGGAGCCACTCGTGCTGGCTGTATACCGACAGCCTCCTCCCCTTCAGGAACTGCCTCTCCGGTATGCTCATCCTCCTGAGGGACATCCTGACCACCATCAGCAGGCTGATGATCAAGGTTGGAAGCAACTCCATGTACTGGCTCCCCCATAACTGGATCCTCTGCGATGTCCTCTGGAAACTGCTCGAAGCGAAATGACTCTAACTCAGGCAATTCCTCAGCCTCAGAAGGCGTCTCGGAATCCTGAGTGTTGGTCATGGTCTGATCCTCGACGAACACCACGTCCATACTTCTGTAGAGCTTTCCTTCCAATGGGTCGTAGAGTCTATAGCCAAACTCATCCCGACCGTAGCCGACAAAGATGCATCGCCTCGTCTTGGGCTCAAGTTTGGTCCTCTCGTCCTTCGGTACATGCACGAAGGCTTTACAACCAAACGCCCGCAGGTGATTGTATGACGGCTCTTTGCCGTACCATACTTTATCAGGCACATCACCCTGCAAAGGAGCACTAGAAGACAAATTAATAACTTAAGCAGCTATGAGAAGAGCCTCACCCCAGTAACTGCCCGGCAAGTTTGCTTCTGACAGCAAACACCGTACCCTCTCCATCAGTGTCCTGTTTATGCGCTCCGCTACACCATTGAGCTGAGGTGTCTTTGGCGGAGTCTTCTGGTGTCGTATCCCTTGCTCTCTGTAATACGCATCAAAGGGACCGATGTATTCGCCGCCATTGTCGGACCGAACACACAACAACTTCCTGCCCGTCTCCCTTTCAACAGAGGCCTGAAACTCCTTGAAAGTAGGCAGCACCTGATCCTTGGTCTTTAAGGCATAGACCCAAACCTTCCTGGAACAGTCATCAATAAAGGTTACAAAGTAAGAAGCACCACCAAGAGATTTTACCTTCATAGGACCGCAGACATCCGAGTGAATCAACTCGAGCAACACCGGCTTCCTCGAACTTGGGTGACTTTGGAAAGATACCCTATTTTGCTTCCCAGCTAAACAGTGCGTGCACTTCTCCAACTTTGTAGACTTGAGCCCCGGAATCACTTTTCTGTTCACCAAGTAGCTCATCCCCTTCTCGCTGATATGGCAGAGCCGCCTGTGCCACAACTCGGTAGACGCGTCACTGACTGCGTTCACCTCCTGTGCCCCCTCTGCGCTCCCCTCCATATAGTAGAGACCAGACTTCTTGCTTCCTCTGGCAATCACAATCGAACCCCTGGAAAGCTTCCACTGACTGTTCCCGAAGAGACTGAAGAATCCCTCGTCATCCAACCTTCCAACCGACACCAGGTTGAAACGGATATCAGGGACATGACGAACATCCTTGAGAACAAGAACCGCACCCGTCTTCGTTCTCAAATGCACATCTCCAACGGCAACCGCCTTCGACACATCTCCATTGCCCATCTTCAACCCTCCACAGTCGCCTGTTGTGTAAGTGGCAAACAGTGCCCTGTTGTGAGATACATGTGCTGAAGCCCCTGAGTCCACCAGCCAAGAATTGTCATCGCAGGCGAGGTTAGTAATGACCTCATCACCTACGACGATCACATCGCCTCCATGCACCGAGGCCGCCGCTGTAGTGTTCTCTTCTTGCTTCCCCTTGTCGCCCTTCTTCTCCCTCTTCCAAGCGAAACAATTTCGCTTGATATGGCCCTTCTTACCGCAATGGTAACACTCCGAGTCCTCGTACCGACCCTTGGACTTTCCCCTGCTCTTGTCTCTGCCACCACCTGGACCCCTGCTTTTGCCCCTTCTACGGCTCTCTGAAACAAGTGCCTCTGAGTGGTGGGATGTGGATGAAGTGCCCTGAGAACGTCTCCGTATCTTTTCATTCAACACCCCACTCTTGGCAAACTCCAGACTGACCACGCCCTCTGGAGCAGAAGCGATCATAGATACTCGTACGGTCTCCCACGAGTCTGGCAAAGTACACAGCAGCCACAGTCCCTGAACTTCGTCGTCGAACTTGACTCCCATAGAAGATAGCTGGTCAACCACGCCCAGGAAATCACCCAAGTGATCCGAAATAGATGCCCCATCCTTGTATCGCAGACCCATCATCGTTCGGATCAGGAACAATTTGTTTACCCCGGTCTTCTTCGCATACAAGGGTTCCAGCTTATCCCACAATGTCTTCGCGTGCTCAATATTGGCAACGGGGTTGTACACGTTCTCATCAACAAACTGTCGTATGTATCCACACACCTGTATATGCTCGAATGTCCAGTCCTCATCGGATTTATCACTGGGCCTCTTGGATGCAAACACGGGTAGATGCAGCTTCTTGACAAATAGCAAATCCTTCATCTTGCTCCGCCAATAATGATAGTTTGTGCCGTTCAGATTCACCATGCGCACCGGCTTCGCGTCCATCTCTCCTCCTTGGTTTCTCTGTCAACTACTGACACTCCTTCTGAATTCCAGAACCTGGCTCTGATACCACTCTGTTGGGAAAGAAGCGCGGAAACCTTTCCCCAAACCGGAGAGTACCTGCGAGAGGACCGAGCAATACAAACGCACGAACCCAAAAACAACCACACAAAACAATCCACGCAGACACAGAATTTTTGACGTGGAAAACCCTTGCGGAAAAAACCACGGGACGATCGGAGTCCAACCCTGAGAAGCCTCCACTAATGGAATAGAAGAATTACACCCTCTACAAACTCCTCCCGATCCAAATCGGATCCCCACAACACTCAGAAGTAAGAACAATGATTACAAGGCTACGAAGAGCGAGAACGACGAGTAGAGATTACCCGAAACACGATCTCCTTCGAAAACGACCTTCAATCCTCCGTCTTCTCTCCCGAAGTTGTAATGGCACTCTTGCCTCCTTCCTCTCTCCTTCTTGTGTGTTACTTGCGATAATGAATTAGGGTTAAGAAAACTCAACTTAACTCCCCAATCCCGCAACCAACCTGGACCGTTGGATTAGATCCAGTGGTGAAAAAGTCACCAAAAATCCGCTTCAGCCCCCGACGACACAGAGTTCGGCCAGAACTCTGTGTCGAGCAAACAGCACCTAACGCCAACATTCTGGAACAGCCAGACCGAGTTCGGCCAGAACTCGGCCTGGGACCGAGTTCGGGCCGAACTCGGCAGACCCAGTCCAGAATCTCCCTTAGGAGCAGCAGCAGTAGTAGCAACTCCGCGTCGTCTACTTCCCGAGCTTCTTCGACACACGAATGGCGCTCGTCGCACTCCGGGGTCTTCTCCACATAGGTTGGGAATCCCACCCACTCCAACACTCAATTCATTATGGTGTAATGTTAGCAAACAATCTAGGGCTAAGACATGACAGGATTCTTGGGAGATCAGGATTTGTCTTAGAAAATAATATTGTGTGTTCGGTTGTATATTTTGTAAAGCTTTTATGGGAGTTACAATTATGTACTCATAGTAGCTTGAAGGTATATTCCACTTCAATAACAACCGGGTCCCAAAGATTAAAGGGACACAAATATGGATGTATCTAAAATCGAAGTAGTATGTATCATGGACCACCCTTAATACAAACCAGTTGTGTTGTGGTGATTATCGTGTTAGACTTGTACTCTAGAGGTCCTTGGTTTAATTCTCAGTACAACAATATTTTATTTTTTTTAGTTTCTTACTCTCTTTTTCACATTATGTCCGAAGACCCATTTTGAAAGTTCGTCATAGACCCCATGAGTTCAGGACCGGCCTTAATAAGAACTATTTTGATGACAATAACATAAAATATGCACCAAAAAAATAATAAAAATCTTAACTGCAATAACATAAGAACGGGTAACTAGAGGCATACCTTGGCAGATTTGAAAAGCTCATCAAGAACTTCAGATATGATGGGATGTGCATGAACTGCAAATTGTATATCCTGAAGAAAGAAGCAAGCGAAGTATGATTCATTGATTTAAATTAAATTAAAGATATTTTCCTTCAAGGAAATAATAGAGATATTTTATTATAATATAAGTTTGGAAGAAAACTTGGTAATGTTAAAAAAAATATTCAACATCAGAAACAACAACCGATCAGAGAGTGATTTCTAACTTGATAATAATATACAATTTCACTGATCTTTGCAAGCAAACCATATAACCACTTGGGCTGAGTTTTGTATAGTGAGGATTATCTAATTCCTATATATTTTATAGTGAGTATCATCTAATTTCTATAACAATCTTGATGTATAGCTAGCTTAGTACTAGCTCACTACTATCAAATGTTAATGTGGCGGAGAGAGGTAACCAAATTTACAGGTTTAGTTGGTTAATAACTTTTGGAAAATATTCTTTAAACATTTTTCTTATGTTAATTGGCTCCCAAAATTTTTGGGTGATGACATCTCCCATTATATGGCATCTGACATGGAAAATGACATGGCAACTGACATGTCATGTTTAAACAAAAAATAATAATTATCCAAAAAATTTATTGTTAATATTAATGTTAAAGCTAATTTTAATTTAATGTTAATGTTAAATTTAATATTAATGCTAATTAATGTTAATATTAATATTAAATCATGTTAGTTTAAAGTTAATATTAATTTTAGTATTAATTTTTATGTTAATGTTAATGCTAATTTTAATTTAATGTTAATATTAATTTTAATGTTAATGTTAAAGTTAATATTAATGTTAATTCTAATATTAATGTTAATGTTAACCAGCTAAACCTGTAAACTTGGTTACCTCTCTCCGCCACATCGGTATTTGCTAGTAGTGAGCTAGTACTAAGTTAGCCATAGAACAATTTTGTTTCTATAAACTGCGAATTAGGTAGGAAGAATATTATAGCAAAAAGAAACAAAATATGAAAAGCCACATTCCATTTGTTTGATTTGATTCAGTCCATATAAGATCTTAGACCATGTTTGGTTCATTGTAATGTAATCGTAACCGTAATGTAATAAAAAAAAATTGATTATATTGCGATTACGATTACATTAGAGTGAACCAAACGAGACTAGTGTTTAACTCTGCCATTGCAATTGCAGCACTTGATATGTAATTGTAGCACTGGATTTGGAGGGCAAGGAAGAGGAAGGGGGAGGGATGGAGAAAGAGACAGAAGATGACATGTGGAAATAGGGTTAGGGTTAGGATTTGTTGTGGAAGAAATAGAGGGAGTGAAGGCCTCGAGTGGGCGGAGGACGCCAATGGTGGAGTGCGGAGTGGATGTAGCTTGGCCGATAGTTTTATTGAGAGTTCGAGAAGGTGGCTGTATAAAGAGGAGTTTGAAAGTTTGGCCAATTATACCTACCTAACCCTTGTATAGGATACGGGTATAGGTGTGTGTCGGGTCGGGCCGATTAAGTGTTGACCGGGTTTAACCTAGGTCGGACCGGACGAACCGGAAAGGAGAGCGGGTCAGACCATATCAGACCGGAGGTGGAGGCATTGAACCCGGTCCGGACTAGCTCGGTCGGAAGTAGGCCAGGCCGAATCGGGCTGGGTCCGAGCCGGTTTAGGACTAGTTCAAGGTTGAACCGATTTAACTTTTTAAAAAATAAAAATCTGAAATTTGAGATTTAAAAAAGAAAAAAAAATCTTATATCACATTTTTTAACTTAAAAAAAATGAAGGTAAACAGTTTATAAAATCTTATATAGCTTTCTTGCTTAGCATTACTATAATGTGTAATAACATCTTTAAATTTAATACAAGATCATAAGTAATTCTAACAATTCATAAATATACATATCTAACAATAATAATACATAGTAGAAAATGATACATTTTTTCAAGGATATCCAAAATACTAGATACATTTGTTTAGATGCCTACGTAGATGTTGTGTAGCGCCCCGCTTTCAATAGGCGACGGACTTCATAATATGCTTGCGCCGAGTCAGATCGACCGGGAACGTAGATGGCTATCTGACTCGATCGCTGAGCTTGGTAAACGATAACACCTTGCGGCATCGATCAAATCGATTTGGACGGACGTTACGAGAATCGATCCAACTAATAGAACGACTTATGTTGGAATAAGTCCTAGATGCAGCGGGCTGCGTCTCGGCAAGTGAGCTCTATATAAGAGTCCCTTCGACGGGACAGGACCGATGTATGATTTTCTTGGAGCTTTTGCCGTTGGATTTTGATGAAGTTCTTTCGCGTCATTTTTCTGGATGCAATCTACAAATTTCGAAGCAAGGAAAAAAGAAGGAATCCTAACAAAGTGTTGGTGCCATTGTAGGAGCTCGCGTAACTAAAGTTTGAACGTTGCGAAGCGTTTCGACGGTCGGCACGATCGCGGAACTTGGTGGGTGATTCGGCCCCTTCTTTTCTACTTTGTCCCGCAAACGAAATTTCCTTTGCCTCGAATTCATTCAAATCGACGATGCCAAGTTAAATGCATGCCAATCCACTAAGGTCAAGAACTTGGAAAAAAACGTATCGATTTAGAGTAATCTACTCTGAAAAATAAAAGTTTATCACATAAACGAGAAAGTTTAAGGTTCTAGTAAAAAGATAGACTATTTCACGTGCTGCAAAATAATATGAAACATCGATCATGGGTTATGATGCCTCGGACAATTTGGTGCCCATGGGATGCTAAATCGGGAGTACGGCTTTGGGGAAAATGAATCGTTGCATGAGTTGGGAGAAATGATAAAATCGTTCAATACTATCCGCGCTATACAAAATTATTTGCATATATTAAACTATTCACGCATTGGCATGGTCATGGATAGCTTGTGCACAAGTTGATTTTTCTCGAATCGGTATCCGGGGCATCGGAATCGAATCGACCTAGGGAGAATGAATAATCGTGCTTGGGCACTGATGCATTACGGGACCGTCAGTCAGACTTGCAACCTAGACTGAATGGACCGAAATGCCGTTGAGATAGTCCCACATGGTGTGTAACACCAATGATCGCGCATATAAGATAGTAGCATGCTCACCTATTGTCTTATGCAGGTAGTAAGTATTATCTCTGTTTTTATGCAGGGGCGAGCACGGCCGTGGTAAGAAATGGAATAAATTGCTATGTCTTACTATAGGCTTTATTACTTCAAAGATGGCTATCGATATGAACTGAATTCATTTAGTTCTAAATAGAAAGACAACTCTAAAGCATGCCTACCTTAATAATCAGAGTCGATTTAGACGAGTTGGTTCGTCTCGTCCATTTATCAAGTATGCTAATCTCCTCCACCAATTTTCCCAGGTACGGTGGGCGCTCTAAACTGAACCTGAAGCGTGGAGAGGCATTTTGAAGCTCTTCCTATGCTGAAGTATTTTGAAGCCAATTCAATCGACGACTTATGTATAAAGGGGCGAATGTATGGAACGGCAAGTGTTAGTTTAGGCAGCTTGTCGAGTATGTTTTCTTTTGTTTTCAATCAATATAGCCGTAACGACATCCAATGTAATTACGACTTGCACTTCGTTGCAAGCTATGAATGAAAAAGCATATTTCTATCTTCCTATACTGCATCTTAGTTTGATATAATTTGTGAAGTTTCAACTTGGCATTTCAATATAAAAACTAACGTAACGTTCTTGCCTTGTACGAGTGCAATTCCAGACTCGTACGGCATCACGCCTTAGCGAGGACGATCGATTCGACAAAATAACACTGGGGATGAACGGTTTGTCGACTCGGGGAATGACAAATTGGTATCAGAGCACAGTTATGTTTTCTCAGATTTTCAAAAGATATTTTATTGTTGGAATGTTCGTTGCGATGGCTCGATTGAATGCTTGTCGACATGCTGCGTGAAATAAAAGTTCCATACAGGTAAGTCCGTAGATATTTTTAAAAAATACTAACGGGTTTACTCTGTTTTGTAGAAATGACTAAGAAAAATAGGAACAATTCCGGCACAACAACCCAAACAGTGGATAGCACGTCTGTAGAAGCATGAAATTTCAGGCACATCTATGGGCCAAAATTCCTATGCGCTTAACACTACATGTGCCGGGAGCTCTAACGAAGTACTTGGTACAGCAAAGAACATCAAAAATATAGACATTAAAAGAAGATCTTTATTTCATATAAAAGTCTATCACATGTCTAAAAAAGGCTTTACAAAGGAGAATTTCTACAAAAAGAAAGATCCTAAGACTACAGCCAGGCCCAGCAAACTGCCATGCGCCTCCCGCCAGGCGCATCATCTGCCAGGCGCATCACTTCAGCGTCTCGGTCAGGCGCGTCTCTTCAGCGTCTCAGTTAGGCGCATCTCTTCAGCGTCTCAGTTATGCGCATCATGAAGTCTCAGCATATGTGCTCTATTTCGATCCGATCAAGTGCTTCGGCTAAAGGAGCAGCTTTCAGCAGAACCAAAGTGGGCAGCCAACCCCACTCTAGCTGGAGGAAGAGCTCTCCAAAGCCCAAGGAAGAGGAGAGCACCACAATTCTGATCTGCGGTTCTTCCAGCATAACGGAGACGGGGCTCGAGCATCCCGATCTTTGGATGCAACAGGCACCTTCCGCCTACCTCAGAAGCTCGCGACCCTAACTTTTAGATGTAACAGTCACCTTCAAGTGCATGAATGAAGACAACTCGTCGTATCTTCATCCACAGGAGCATTTTGTCAACAGAATGTACTCGAGCAAATAAGTTCATTTGGGTACGTGAAAGAACGAGAAGCAAACTCTCTCCTTGCTACTATTTATAGGCCGGGCAAATCAAACCCATGCGCCAAGTGGCGGGCTCTCCGAATCCCGTGCAATAAATTTGCATTTATGGTGATGAACCTGACGCCTAGAATTCAGTCAAGTCAAAACGGCTATTTAAAGCATTAAAGAACTTAACAGTCAGACCAATAAAGACGCATCATAAAAACGGATGCGCCGGTCAGATACCGCACATCGTACAGATGTGCCCGTCAGTACCAAGTGCCTTGTATGGATGTGCCCAATAAAGCACAGATCCATGCGTCCTAATCAACATGGACTCGTGCACCCAGTGGGGTACAAATCGACGCACCCACTTGGACTCATCCCCTCACCAAGCAATTAATGCCAAAGTGACAGAGTTGGCAGCACGTCCCTCGAGGCCTGAACAGTTGGCAGCTTTTGTAGAAAATGAAGCGTCATTGACGTCAGCGTCATCATTTCTTTCCTCCGACGGTTACAACCCACGTGGCCGCCCAACCATTCGTATGCGCCTCCGCAGCCATGCGTCCAAATCTCTGCTTGCGCTTCAAGAGCCATGCACCTCAGACCTTACTCTGATCCCTGAAGACAGAGGTCAAGTCGCTACTGAAGCCTCGCATGCGCCTCAAAAGCCATGCGCCCTGACTGGTTCATAACTCCTGAAGGTTGCGAGCCAAAGTCTTCTCATGCGCCCAATCTCAGGCGCATCTTATCAGATTATCCTCCACCAAATCTGAGATCTTTGAGCTATGAACACGTGCCACGTGTCCTTTGACTCAATTCAGCCTATGAAGGGGTGCTAATATCCAAGATCTCAGCAACTGAAAGATCATCTCCCCTGCTATGTGCTAGCCCATAAATGCAGCATGAAGGATTCAACCCACAAATGATGGTGCATCATCCATGCGCCTCCCGCAGCTTCAACCACATGACGTCCCCACTTACAGGCGTATCCTACATATGCGCGCATGAGCAGCCAGCCTGCAAGCTATAAATAGAGGGATCATTTCCTTCTTCCGAACACCTACGAAGACACACACAGAGAGACGGACATATACGGAGACACTCAACGTCTTCTTTCTCTCAGCAAGCTCCTGCACCCAGAGCAACTCCGACCTTCAGAGAACCGAGAACCGTCGTCATATCGTCAATGCATTACCACTCGCTCCATCGACACAGGGACCCAAATAAATAAAAGTGTACTCCTAAGACTATATCTAAGTCCTACATTGTAACACTATTCTGTTTGTAATTGAAATTGCAATCAAAAGATTTTAATGGCAAACAAGCTGGCGACTCTGCTGGGGACCTCTTTCTCCTCCACTGAGAAAGCTGTGTCGCAATCTGACGATGTGAAGGTGGGCTCCTCCTACAAGATGCTGGTCGTACGCCTCAATCAACAGGCGTATGAGGAGTTCATCTCTGAAGGCAGCGCAAGTCCTTCGAAGCGGCTGCCAAAGCCGAAGAAGACTCGCCAAGTTTGGGTGCGCAAGATCGAGGCCCTTGGCACCACCAATAAAGGGGATGCGCCGATGCAGTCTACCCTTCCCGCTGACGTCCTCAGCAGCCAAGATGCGCCTGCGGGTGCAGCACATCCCTCGGGGAAGCATGGGGCCGACCACATTTCCCAACCTTCTTCTTTTCAAACAAGGAAGATGCGTCGACGGAGCAGGGGCGCAGCTAACGTCCTACGCATTAACTCTTATGCGCCACAGAAGGCATCTATCTTTGACAGACTCACTCGCTGTCATGGCGAGGATAATTTAGACTCTGAGTACTATGCGCCCAAGCGGGCTGGTACGAAGAACTCCAAGGCAGCACGGGCCATGCGCCTCGAACGTGCTATGCCAGCAGTGAGCCAGAGGCATGCGCTCACAATCATGCACGCTACTAATGCTAAACTGTACAAGGTTGACTCGGGTGCTTCTGCACGCGAACGGGCCAACCTTCAGAGACCTCGTGCCGCTTGGACGCATCTGCTGCATTTTCAACCAAGCCGTGTGAGACAAACTCTGTGGTCTTGAACTCCCGTACCTACATTGGTTGTACGTCCGAGGCTGGTTCAAGTCACTCTAAATGTTGCTCCCCCACTTGTCACGACCTGCACCCGCTTTTTGGATACGAGACGTGTCCAAGCCAGCCTACGCCGCAGAGTCGGCGGTAGAACGCTGTCAAGCCCGCAAGAAATAGATGCTCAAAATACAACATTTGTTGCTCATTCACAATTCTAAATTTATTACAACAGTTACAACATTTATATTTAAAGGAAAGTACAAGTTTTACAATTAATGAAATTGAGTACAATTGCTATCTATTTCTAGGTTGTCCTCAGCATACCCAAGTCTTTCCAATGCTAACAGTGATCGCGGCTAAACCTAAAAAATGTTGGTTTCCAGTCAGAAATGGAACAAGTACACAAACCGACGGTAATGCGAAAACACAATAGAATTAACAAGACATGAAAATAGCATATAGAATATGAAAGCTAGTAAGAAAATTGATGACATGGCACGGTGGAAAAGTAAAATAAAAAATAAAAGACATCTACCTATGTGGTGTGAAATACCTTTTAATACATGAACGGCTGGACTAATACGGCACATCATACGATGGCTATCGTGCAGTAATGGTACGGCTAACTCATACGTGAGTGTGTATGACTTAGCTATCGTTCAGTAATGTAATTGGGTTTGTTCACGTATTTACTTAGTATTTCCCCTTCCGACTACTCCATGTGACGAACGTGTCAACAAGCAGCAAGATATATGTATAGACATGAAATGAAAAGACTACTATGAATCAGAAAGCAATCAGAAAGTGCACTTGCCTGAGGTCCTTGCACAAACCGTAGTCACAAGCCGAGGGTGAAGGAAAGTCAATCTAGAAGCTTTCAACCTATAACATACATCGCACCACGAACAGTGCACGAAAACCACAAATTAATTCTAATGTTCTAGTTCTAAATAGTGGCTAGTTGGGTTACTAATTTAATAATAATTAATTCTATAATAAGTCACTTAAAAAACTTAATTTAACCTAATAATAATCTGAATATAATCTAAACATACAAGTTTGGCCATCAAAAGTCATGTTTCTCAATTTTGGAAACTATGGCACGCAAATCGAGACATACCATTGACTTTTGGTAAAATGCTATGAAATCTAGATTTTGAAAGTACATCTTGGTAGATTTCAGTGCCACGAGTGCGCTGGAATCAACCATGCCTCAAAATCACGCTTTGGTCAAAAGATATCGCTGTTATGGCTAATCGTGACCAAAACGGGGATCAACCGATCAGTTCTGAGTTCAACAGAATAAATAAAATATTAAATGAACGAAATAACTTTTGGAAAAAATATATGTCGTAGGGCTCTGTGTTAGCTTTCCGAAACTTTAAACGGTTCATGATTTCGATTTCTGGTTCTACCGGAATCTCGAAAACACCGAAACGTGTCAAGTTTTGGACAACCGACACTCTACGAATTTTCCAGAAATTTAGCTTCAGAAATTACGAAAATAAATTTGATATTCCGAAACAATACCTCAATACGCTTCCAACAAAAAAAACGGCGCGCGAAAAGCACGTCGGAGTTGGCGGGAATCGCTTCGGGAATTCGAGATCTCTACTAGAACTCTCTCTCAAAAAGGCGGCTGAAATTTTACTAGGGTTTCGAATATAATACTATATATATATAGGAGAGAGAGGTGGTTCAGCTGGGCGCCGACAGGTGGGCCCCCCCTTGGTAAATTTTTGGGTTATTAATTATTTAATTCAGAAAATTATTTAAAAATTATTTTAAGTCCGAATAAATCAAAATAAATTGCAGAAAAATCCAGAAAAATTCTAGAAAATTCTAGAAAATATTTCTAAGTGTCTAGAATCTAAATAAAATATTTTTAACACAAAATATCATCATGTGACCTCACAGTAAATTCCCAAAGCCTATAAAATATAAATTCTATAGGTTTTAATTATATAAAAATTTCCAAAAATTCTAAAAAAATCCAGAAAAATTCTAAAATATTCTATAAAATATTTTTAGTCATTTAGAGTCCAAATAAAAATATTGCGTCCCAAAATACCCCCGTATGACCTTACAGTAAATCCTAAAAGTCCTTAAAAATAATAAAACCTTAAATATTAAATACCTACAAATATCCAAAAATTGTAGAAAAATATAAAATAGCTAAATAATACATATATAAGCTATCTAGAGGTCATATGACCTTAATATGGTCATAGCCCACCGACAAGCTTTGACATGACTCACAATGGCCATAAAATTAATCATAAACAAATAAAATTAAAAAAAATTAAAAAAAATTGGAAAGTGGGCTTACACCACTATTGATCTGGGTGCATCTTTTGCGTCGGATCAGGGGGTGCAGCATTCACTTGACCATCCTGACGCTTGGCCTTGCCATGCGCCTGATAGGGGTGTGAAGGTGGCACTCTCCTCCAACGATTTGCGTAATGTGATCATTCACAAACGCCAATCAGGAGAGTCGACTGACAAGCACAATACGCCCCTCACAGGGCACACCTGTGCTATAGTCACCATCAACTGTTGTTACAAGACAGCAGTCCCACCAAGGCAGTCCATGTTCCAGCGGCTGCAATCATCAACGCCCTTCAACATCGCCTCGGGAAGAAGGTGCCAACTGAAGAGGAGCCATAACTGAAGGTTGCTTCTTGCAACGTAGTCTTTAACTCCCCATCAATTCGAAAGACGACTGGCAACTCCTCGACCTCGTCCTCATCCAAGAGCCAGCCGAGGAAGACCAAGACGACCATCTCGTCCTCAGGAGTGTTTAAAGGCACTCGGGGGAGAAAGAAGATCTTAGAGAAAGCTGGGGGTAGTCAAGCCCCTGTGGATCTTCATCCCGAAGACGAAGTTAGCCTCCCGAACATAGCTGGGGGTAGTCAAGCCCCTGTGGATCTTCAACCCGATGATGAAGACATCCTCCAGCAGCTATCTGGGGGTAGCCAAGACGAAGCTCCGGGGGAGTTCCTCTTCTACAAGAGAGCGAGGCTGAAAGCGAAGCTTCAACCGATCCATCCACTTCCAGTCACGTCATGACAGTATATATGACGGGAGGTGGTGATACGGAGTCAGATGCGCCACCAGCAGATCTCGTTTAGCGCATGGATACCTTGGAGGGAGGACTTAAAACTCTCTCTGCCTCCATGCAGACACTGACACAAGTAGTGTTCGAGATACGGTCAGCTTTGGCCAGAGCACCTTCTACCGGTCCTGACCCAGGGGCCAATGGAGAATCAAGTGTACCCCTTCAACCGGTATCCTTGGATACAGATCGTCGCGAAGCACCTCGGACATCGGAACCGTCAAATGCTCAACTCTAGGCTGTACCACCTTCTTTGACTCCCAGCTCCACATAAGATGTGATGGAGATGATCAGGGACTTGCGTGAGCGCTTTGAGTCCAAGAACAGACAGGAGGAGCGCCAGAAGATGGGGATCCCCCAACCATACCCCTTCGAATAGGACAAAGTGGTTTATCCTCCCAAGTATAAACCACATACGACGGGAAAGACTCTCCACGCCGTTATCTGACGTGCTTCCAGTCTCAAACGGGACATCTTCCGAAGGAAGACGCGCTACTCACCAGCCTGTTTGTCGGGGCACTGAAAGGAGTGGCTTACAACTGGTACTGTAGTCTTCTTGATAACTCCATATCTTCTTTCAACGACTTAACACGTCTTTTCCTCGATCGTTTCTACGACGGAGGAAAAGACATGACAATGGCGTCCCTGATAGAGGTGCGTCAGAAGGAGAATGAGACGGTTTGAGCATTCATCGAACGTTTCCGACATGCCTGCTTCAGACTGCCCCCGGGTATGCCAGAACATGCACTCATCTCCTCATGCAGCATGAACATACTTCCTGCGATCAAGCTCTGGCTCAACTCCACTCCTCCTTCCGACTGGAGCTCATTGATTATTGAAGCCGAAGCCGCTGAAAAGAAGGCATGCAATGCTCGCCTTCTCGGAGTCAGTTTTCCTGCTTTCGAAGACAAGGGAAAACGGCCTGCTGCCAACAACCCTGGACGTAAGACGAAGGAGAAGCAGGCGTTGACTGTCAATGCCTCCAAAGGCGCACAAGTACCTACTCAGAAGCCTCCGCTTGCGTAGAGGCCAAATGAGGTCTATTCTTTCAATGATGAAGACACCTTGCAACTCTTCGAGATGCTGAAACAGGGTGATAAAATCAAATTGCCGGACCCGAAGTGTCCCGACGAGGTTGGAAGAGTGGACAATCCGAGGTACTGTCACTACCATCGGTTTGTCGGACATCCAACTCAGGACTGTTACGTCCTCAAGAACTACATTCAGCGCATTATCAATACGAATGTTATCTCCGTTGACTATGAGGAGAAGACAGTCTCGGCCAACCTGGTGTCGCTCCAATTCGGCACCTTACCGCCAACCACGACACAAGATGGCGTCGTCCCCATCCCAAAGGCGATAATAGAGGTGGTCAACCTACCACCTATTCGTGACAACGTGAGTGGACTCATCCCACTCACCACATCTCGGGGAGAGATCTTATGAGTTCACCCCGATCTCGTCTCCGAGGTTACTCAACCGGGGGTACGCTCTACCTCCAAAGCTAAGGGCAAGAAGATCAAGTCTTACCGTACGGTCTCTTCCTCCGTGGAAGAGGCACTTCCTGTATTCGCAGTTGAACGCCCAACACGACGAAGCTGCCGTCGAGGTAGTGCCTCCCTGTACTGCCCCTGCTGCCGAAGAAGGAGGTCCATCCAAACCTCCAGCAGCCAATAAACAGAAGCATGTAGAGGCCCGTTTCGACAAACCATTACGAAGGGAGAATGCTTCGGGGCTAGCCAAGCCCCACAACTTTGACATACTCGCACAATTTGTCGGGACTCCCGCCCGCTTATCTCTGTACGAGCTGCTTTGTCTTTCCAAAGATACCCATGAAGCTCTCTATGAAGCCTTGAAGGATGATGAGTCCTTCATCAGTTAGGTCAAGCAGCCCGAGGATCTTTCGATCACATGTGCGCACTGCCATTGTGCAGATGAGGTCATCCCCAACATAACCTTCACCCAACAGGACATGCTGCTCAAGCACAACCGGCACAACAGACCACTGTATTACACAGGATATATGGGTTCTGTCTAGGTGAAGCGAATTTAGATTGATCCAGGGTCTTCCCTCAGTATCATCCCTAGGACTCTGCTGTCAATACTGGGGATCCCGATGTATCGTCTGGCGCCTTCCAATACTATAATCAGCAATTTTAATACTAGCAAAAGTGAATCGCTGGGCAAAATACGGCTGAAGTGTCATATCGGTAACCTCCGAACCGAGGTGACTTGCTATATTGTGGACACTGACGTCAAATAGAACCTCCTGCTGGGTCGTTCGTGGCTGCATGAGTACATGGTGGTGCCATCTACACTCCACCAATGTATGAAGTACGTGTCCACCAACGACATCATCCGGACTGAGTTTGCAGACATTGACCCTTTCAAGGGGGTCGAAGCCTACTTCACAGACGCTAGCTTATATAAGTCGCTCGATGAAGGGGAAGCCAACGATGCTGATGACGAGATAGAAATAGTGCCAGAGTCGGACATGGAGCTAGACATGATTTTCGATGCTCCTTTGAAGATTCGACTCAAAGGGAATCCGCCTCAGATGCTGCCTCCTATGACCATCAAGTTACCTGGAAAAGTACCGGCTTCTCTAGGTAGAGCACCTACCGAAGCTCCCTTGAAGATATGGCTCAAGGAAAAACCTCCTCAGACGTCGGCTCCCCTTGTGGCAAAACTACAGAGGAAGGCACCTGTAATGTCCTGCTCCGCACGGTGCATTACGTTGAGTCGTTGACTCGAAGAGTTGCGTTGACCCGATGAGGTATCGATACGAATCGATACAAGTGTTACGTTGGCCAAAGGTAAGCTTTGAGTCGGTTGGAATCTATGAATCGAACCGATGCAAAAGATGAGTCTCATTGAGGAAGTGCTGATTTTAGTTAAATCTGGTGTGCAGGCTATGCTTTTACGCTGGACGATAAGAGGTCGGCATTTTGACTTATGCAATGAAGTGTCCGCGAAACCAAATCGTAGCCTTGCAACGGATTGTGGCATGGGTGCGATAGGCCAAATCAACCGAGTAGTTCAAAGGAATGGCTAAGTTCGGGAGTTAGATATACGACCGAGTTATGGAAGCGAGATGCTTCAACTCAGCGAAATGGCAAGGCGTATCGACTTAAGGTGGGCGGGTTCTTGACTCTCTCTTTCTATTCCTTCACGTCTGATAAAATATATCATTGTATGCGTGAGATGTTATCGAGTTAGCGAGCGTGGCTCGGCGACGAAAGGTCCAAGTATGTGTCGAACACTAAGATAAAACATTGAACAATCGAACAATCATAACGACGTGCATCAAGTGTACGGGTCGCAGTAGAGAAATGATGGTAGAATATTGAAAGACAATATTGAGATGTGTATCATATGCACAGCTCCGAGAACATTGAACACTAGGCATAGAACATTGACTATGGCGTTAAGCGTGCCCTCGTGCACGAAAACTATGAAATGACTAAGTAAATACGGAAGTAGGCTATGCGAATAACATTATGAACGGGACACGTGAATATAAGCACGAGAAGTCTAAGCCGTTGGGCGTCGTGCATCAACTTGGCTTAGACGTGCCGAGGCAGGGAGTCCTTGGCGTTCAAGAGAAGCTTCCGCATAGGCGTTTGGACTTGTGACATGGAGATGTTCGGCAGAAGACTACTTGGTGGCTATAAAGGGGCATAATGTATGGAACAATGTAATCCTTTATGAGCTAGAGAGATCATGAGCGTTGTAGCCAATTGGCATATATGTTGGGCTATTCAGAGCCTTTGTAATCTTCAGTTCATTATGAATAAAAGAGATTCTTGTGTTATACTTTGTTTTTCTTCCGCTGCTTATGTTACGAATTTGAGATAATCACTATGTGAACCGTTATCTTGCCTTGCACGAGCGCAACTCCAGGCTCGTACGGCATCACGCCCCAGCGAGGACGATGATTCGGGTAAAATCTAGCGAGGACGAGCGATTTCCCGGATCGGGGCGTGACAAGTTTGTATCAAAGCAGTTCCATCCTTTGGACATCTTTGACCCTCAGTTGCTTCGCTATCGAATTCAGTTGACTCTAAGTTGTTTCCGCAACCGCATGGCTCATGGATCTGCTCGACGCTACATTGGATGTTCCATACAATAAGTCTATATTAAGTGCGTACATCTGCCATAAGTATGTCGTGACTATCACGCTATCTCCGAGTGCCATCGGAGAGTGTTGGTTGCACGAAGTGCAACGAGTTATGGGGTGTTGGTTGCACGAAGTGCAACTAGTTATGGAATGCTGGTCGCACGAAGTGCAACGAATATGGTGATGTTGGTCGTACGAAGTACGAGGAGATATGTATTGTTGGTTGCACGAAGTGCAACGGGTCGATATGTGAGGCGATGCGTGTTATGTTACTATGAGAACGGTTATGTGTTGTTGGTTGCACGGAGTGCAGCAAGTCGTGGATCGTTCGTTGCATCGGTACAACGAGTCGATATGGTATGACGCTTGTTGTATGGCTATACGGATGGATAGCGATATGTTAAACGAGATTGAGTAAAGACCTTAAGTATAAAAAAATGAGTTGTTGCACGAGTTGCAACGAGTGAGATTGGAAGATCGTGGATGCGATTCGAACAAGTCGAGTTGGTCGCTAAGTCGAGTTGAGTAGGCGAACGTTTATGTTGGCCATATGTCACGTTGAGCTTTGAATAAACGAATGTCGCGGGTGTGATCGAGATGATCGCCATGGTACGGTTAGATTGAATGTGTGTTAACTTAAGTGAACGATGGTGCATGTTGGCCCAGTTATCGTGCCAACTCGAGTAAGCAAACGCTAGAGCTGGGATCGAAAAGATCGCCATACAGGATAGTTGATTGAGAAATAGATGTCGGGCCTATGCGGAATGTGATATCAAGTAATGACTCGATTTCGAGTGGTATATGCAATACCACTTGTGCGAGCAAGTGTAGCGAAGTGTTGTATCGATAACGATAGGCTCGATCCTGAGTGGTATATGGAATACCACTTAGCGATAGCTATGTTAAGCCGGTCGGTGACTTACGATAGGTTACATCGAGACGATTATGTTGTTACGATAGGTTTGTCCGCAACAGACGAAGTAGTACCGAGACTCGAGTGGGAATGACTTGATAGAAGTCGACGCAAGTATGTTTCGATGAAATGAATGAATGATTAGGTGTGAAGTCGTACCTATGGAGGATACGTCGGACGAGAGTTCGTTAAGTATAAATCGAACGATAAGCTGAGCATAGCGAAGGAATCTTACGTTGAGGAAATAGTCAACCCGGTCAAACTTATGTGAGTTAGTATGAAGACTCCTTCGGAACAAGTTGAGTAGGTATGAAGAAATCGTACGAATGAATTTGGGTTAGCGCGATGAGTCGGTAGCACGATTTGGAAGTACGAGTTAGGGATATGAAAATGAATATATGAATTGGAAATTGTGCCACAATTATGGTAGTTATAACGGAATGAATCTTGATGTGTGCAAGACTTGATTCGTATTCGAGTTTGGATAATGGCAGTGATTGCAACGAATTAGAGCTTATGCGAGACGAAGATGTTCAAGTTATGCATATCGACGATGGTATTGAGGCGTATCAAAGACGATATGCAATAACTCGGGGATACTCTGATCGAATGAACAAAAATTATGTTGAGCATTGTTGTTGGATGAATAAGATGCAAGTTAAGTTGATGTCGATTTGGATGACAACGGTAGGAATGCTTCGAAAAATTGAGAATGGATAGATGTTACTTGGATGAAATCGAAATATCTGGATTGATTCGTGGATGACCACTATGTTAATATTCTTGTCTTATGCGAGTGCAACTCCAGCATCGTACATGCGTCACGCCAAATTAGGGCGATCATTCCGCGTGAGCGCTGGTATGGTGATTCATCCAGCGGGGATGATCGAACATGCAAGGCGTGGCAAAATCGGATTTGACTTGTGGTTTGATGCAAAAGTTGTTCGAGGATGGTTTTGATGAGTACGGAATGTGTCGAGCTATGATCACGAATAGGTAAACTCGGACTTGAGGCGAATAGATGTCATACGAATGGCAAGGATAGTCGACGGTTATACAGGAGTGATTCGAGTAGTAACGACACGCAATGTGCATAAATGATTTGAGTAGTTATCGGCGCATCAGTTGTGCGGGGGATAGATAAATTGCGGATTTGTAAAGTATTTCGGATTGGGTAAAGTCCCATAGGAATCGTCGGGAATTGATTTGGCTCCGTGATAGGATATAGCATGGTTCGTCGTAACTGTCCCTCGTTGATGATCTTCAATTATCGAGCGTAGTTTCGGGGCAGATGACCCTAGAAGACTTGACCGCCAAATCAAGTGAATGTTGAAGTCCCATAGGATGACCCTAAAGAAGTCGAACAAGAAATCTTGTCGAGGATGAGGAATGATGTAGTGCATGTTGAGGATAAGTCTAAGCGAGTGAGTATCATGATTCGGAAGTTAACGAGTACTAGAATCGATATGGTCAGGAAAGTTATGTTGGATTGAATAAATGTTGAGGAACGTACTTAGCGTAGTGATGTGGTAAGGCGATTGCAAGGATTCTGCAATGCACGAGAGCGACGGAAAGTAGAACGATCCTAAGAGTTGTGTCGTAGATCGTCTTGAGTAACGGTTAGACTATGTGTGTTGAGCGCACGATTCAAGTTATGGGACGAACTAGTCAGGATTGATTCGAAATTGAGTAAAAGATTCGTACTCGATCGAGAATCGGGGATGAGTGTATCGTAAGAGACCTTGGGTCGAAAAGATTATTGCCTTTGAGCATCGTAGACTCAAGTTGACCTCTTGTGTCGGAAGTGCGCGAGCATGATGTCTGGATAAGTTACCTAGCGGGGGTAGCCCCAGACGCGATGCATAGGCAGTTCGAGAACGTGGGTCGTGTTGGGATAGTTGTGTGCGAGACTTAGTATGGATTGTAAGCAAAGGAACTTGTGACATGTTGGACTTAGTCCATGTTGTTAAGGCTAAATGTTATAAATGATTGGATGAAAGACTTGAGTTATACGAGAGATAGGAAACGGTTGGGCGAATAGGCGTTGCGGGGAATTGTTGCGATCGGATGCGCAACGACTTAATGCAATGCATGCGTTAGATGGCCGTCGAGAAACTTATGAGATCGAAGTTACGGGTTTGAATCAAGTTATGTGCAGAGATGTTTGGAAGAAGATCGCATGTTATGGGATAATGCATACGACGAGTATTTTGGGAATAGGCGCTAAGATATGACTAAGTCGAGTGCGGATTGATTGGTGTTTGAGGAGTAAGTTGAGCTTATTAGTGGTCCCGATATCCTACAACTGAGCTTGGCTGAAATGCATATATTGGTGGGACGCCTAAAATATGTGTATGATCCAAACTAAGTTGTATGATTCCAACGATAGTAGCACGAGATCGTGAAACGATCTAGCAAGGCACTTGGATTAAGTGTTGGTTTCGGTTCGAAGACGAACCTGATTTTGAGTGGTTTATTATGTAATGTCCCGCTCCGCACGGTGCATTACGTTGAGTCGTTGACTCGAAGAGTTGCGTTGACCCGATGAGGTATCGATGCGAATCGATGTAAGTATTACGTTGGCCAAAGGTAAGCTTTGAGTCGGTTGGAATCTATGAATCGATCCGATACAAAAGATGAGTCCCGTTGAGCAAGTGCTGATTTTAGTTAAATCTGGTGTGCAGCTATGCTTTTACGCTGGACGATAAGAGGTCGGCATTTTGACTTATGCAATGAAGTGTCCGCAAAACCAAATCGTGGCCTTGCAACGGATTGTGGCATGGGCGCGATAGGCCAAATCAACCGAGTAGTTCAAGGGAATGGCTAAGTCCGGGATTTAGCTATGCGACCGAGTTATGGAAGCGAGACGCTTCAACTCAGCGAAACGGCAAGGCGTATCGACTTAAGGTGGGCGGGTTCTTAACTCTCTCTCCCTATTCCTTCATGTCTGATAAAATGTATCATTGTATGCATGAGATGTTATCGAGTTAGCGAGTGTGGCTCGGCAACGAAAGGTCCAAGTATGTGTCGAACACTAAGATAGAACATTGAACAATCGAACAATCAAAGCGACGTGCATCAAGTGTACGGGTCGCAGTAGGGAAATGATGGTAGAACATTGAAAGACAATATTAAGATGTGCATCATGTGCACGGCTCCGAGAACATTGAACACTAGGCGTAAAACATTGACTATGGCGTTAAGCGTGCCCTCGTGCACGAAAACTATGAAATGACTAAGTAAATACGGAAGTAGGCTATGCGAATAACATTATGAACGGGACGCGTGAATATAAGCACGAGAAGTCTAAGCCGTTGGGCGTCGTGCATCAACACGGATGCGTTGGGACATGATGTTGTCGAAACATGAATATGTTTATGGAAAGGACTATGTTTATGGAATACGAGATCGGTTGGTATGCTATGGATTGTATGATATGGTACGTATTGCATGGTCAATGGACTCGGATGGCCCGTGCACGGGTGCGGCTTCCCTCGAACGGTTACGCCGGGGTGTCGGGACCGTTCGACCTATGAGGGAATTATGTGTGGTATTTATGGTGCACAATATTCGGACGGATTGCGACCGTCCAGTGCTGTGATAAGCTATGATATCCGTAAGTTTGGGATCCTTTCGATACTGGGCTAGCAACCCGTATCGAAGTGATCATAGGCTTACACATAAGAGATGCCAAGTCTATTACGGTGCGAAATACCGTGACCTTCATATAGATAGGACCGGTGGGCTGAGATGAGAGTTGGGTGCAGGCGCAGGGCCTGCGACCCTTATGCATGGTCTAAGTTCATGGTTGGGTGTTGCATGAATGATATGATTCTATGTTAAGTTCTAACCCGTACAGGCTAGGCAATATGGGACGGAGATGAGCACAAGCACTATGTTTATATTCATATTATATCTAACTGTATCTGCCGCAGGGACACGATATGGGACACCTTTATGTTAAGTCGATATGTTGAATGATTGCCATAAAACTGATCCTAAGGCTAAATAGAAAGATCACAAATTAAGATGCATGTTTCACTAAATGTATTTAGTGTTTGGTTTGGGTGCGAGCGGGTCTTGATCAGTGCGAAGCGAGGACGAAAGCACTAATCCCCCACTCGTTTATGTGCAGGCTCAGGTTATGATCGGCTCGGGGCGGAGCTTGGCTTGGACATGCCGAGGCAGGGAGTCCTTGGCGTTCAAGAGAAGCTTCCGCATAGGCGTTCGGACTTACGACATGGAGATGTTCGGCCGAAGACTACTTGGTGGCTACAAAGGGGCATAATGTATGGAACAATGTAATCCTTTGTGAGCTAGAGAGATCATGAGCATTGTAGCCAATTGGCATATATGTTGGGCTATTCATAGCCTTTGTAATCTTCAGTTCATTATGAATAAAAGAGATTCTTGTGTTATACTTTATTTTCCTTCCGCTGCTTATGTTATGAATTTGAGATAATCACTATGTAAACCGTTATCTTGCCTTGCACGAGCGCAACTCCAGGCTCGTGCGGCATCATGCCCCAGCGAGGATGATGATTCGGGTAAAATCTAACGAGGACGAGCGATTTTCCGGATCGGGGCATGACAGCACATGTCATCGAAGGTGCAGTTAAAGCACCCCTGAAGGTGCGTCTTAAAGACAAGCCTCCGCAATCATCCAAGCTGCAAGAGAAGGCCCACACAGCCCTCTCGGATCCCAAGGTCAAATCTACGATGAACTCTCCCGAACCTGTCCCGGTGCTCACAGATGAGGAGTTAGGAGTGTACATATCTGCAGATATAGATGCACCTTCTCATGATAATGTAATCCCACGGGACAAAATCTCGTGTTTCATCAATAATAGACTGTCTTTCAATTATTCTAGTCTTCCATATTGGAATACCATATATACACTAGATAATGCTCTACGGTCGTTACAAACACAAATAACGACCGTCAATCATGTAAATCAAGTAGTCCCGTCCCAAGGAGTCTGTTTTATAGTCCCACTGCAGAATCAGGATGAAGAACCCATCATCTTCGGCAAAGTCAAGAGTCATCAAGACCTCCCGCCACTCGAGCCAGATTTGATACCGGCAGAATATAAGTCTATCGGTACACGGACAAGGCAAAGTACCTCATTCAAAAGATGGGTTACGACCTGAAAAGCAACAAAGGCCTGAACTACGGCAAAGGCCGACGTCTTCCTCTCCGGCTCCCATCGCATAAAAGAAAGCCGCAGGACTACTATCATCGTACTCGGCGGGGGGTAGGCTATTGTTTCACTTAACAAAAATGCCAAACAAAAGTTAGATTTTGAAAATAAAACAAGAAAAAGTACAAGAAGTACAAATTTGATTCTGGGAAAGTATTGATATGGAAGTCTGATCTATAAATGATCACTTTGTTCCTTTGACCATATGATGATGATGAAGATTACTGCTTGAAGTAGAACAACTTGGAAGAACTAAGTCACCAGAAAGGTATCGACGCACTTGGGCACTGATGGCGAGGCCGAATGCTTTCCTGCTTTGCTTCACTCTGTTCTGAAAGAAAAGTTGAAGAAGAATGCTCCGGAGAATCAAAATCTCGAAGTTCTGATCTCTGTATTCTCTCCTGTCTCTCTGTGTGTGTATGTCTCTCTCTCCGTCCTCGTTATATGAAAAAAATCAGTCTATTTATAGACTGGGGCTTCTGTGCGTAAAAAGCATCAAAATCTGTCTTTACGCTAACAACTGCCACCCATGATCAGAGTCATCCTTTGCATATGTTGACACGCGTCCCACCATTTCAGTGACAATAGGGTACATGTACACACGTTCTTCGAAATATGTTGCATGGAGGCCATGTAGGCAAACCACATTCCAAACTGGCCAGAAAGAATAGGACGTAAAAATAGCCCCAACATCCTCTGGGCGTAAAGCAGTAAGAGGAGCGTAAAATAGCTCTGTCATAGGTTTCCCGCGTAAAGTGGTTATTGAATAACCTTGAGCGTAAAATGGCTCAAATAGACTTTACGCACACATCGTTTTTTGAACGTAAAAACTCGTGTAAAACTCCGTGCGTAAAAAAAAACCATATAGTGAGCGTAAAGTAGCTCGATCCACATAAACGACAACAATGGTCTTTGTATGAGACAAATTCCTTTGGATTCTGTGGTAAATGCCATCATTAATATCTCCATGTCAGGTTCTGCATTAAATGCGAGACTAGACAGCCTTGTCCTAGCGTAAAAGGAGTAGTTGGCTAGTCATAGGCGTAAAGAGCCATCAGTTTGGACCCAAGCGTAAAACAATCAGCTTGCACAGGCATAAAGTGATTAGCCTCTCTGTGGCGTAAAGGGATTAACCGCTCTGTTTGGTGTAAAACCAATCACTTATGAATGAAAAATGATTCATCTCTTTGACTCTTTCTCTGAAGCACTTTTTACGCTCCTACAAGACCCCCTTCAAAGTTTTCAAATATCTCCAAAATTTGAAACACTTTGAACAGAAGCGTAAAAATTGAGATTTGATCTGCCAACGTAAAATTTGGGATACGCAACAGCCATCCGCGTAAAAGCGGGGATATCCAACAGTCGGCGTATTCTTCAAAAGAAAATTAATGTCGGTCAATACTTAACCGTCACAATAAATTTTTTTCTCGAAACTTTTGAATGTCTCTTCATCTTTCCGAGTAAGCAGTTTCCAATGAGGAATGTGAAGAGTTGCTTTGGTTTGTATAAATAAGGACAAATTCTTTGACATTTATCCTCGTTTTGTCATGGCGTCGAAGAACGAGATTATCATCAAAGAGGCTTCGAGCTCCAGGCTTGATTTCGAGCGAGCGTGCAACCTTTTAGAATGTTTTGGAGTGACTCCTGCGGTCTTTAGTCGCATTGATGGTGGTCCCCCAACTGCGTACGAAGGGCCAGGAGATGTCGAAGCGTTTCTTAGTCTGATGCGCTGCTCTGGGATTCGCAATATGCACGAACTAGGTGCCCTTCGTCAGCCCAACGAAGGAGAGAAATAATATTCCATGTATTGCGACTCTTTTATATGTAGGGGTCCACTCCCCCCTTTATAAATAAAATCTTGATGTTAATCTCATCTGTTGGTAGATAGAATTATTCAATACTTATTTTGACTGCTTCTATGGTTGTTAATTCCCAAGAAACAAACCAACACGTGGCATCTGTCTTGTGGTTACGAGAGCCTTTAAATAGGATCTTCTCCCGAAATAGACTCTCAACAGTTTCTTCAGTCTTTATAAATAGCCGAGAATGTGTCATATATTCTCATTCTCATTCCTCTGAAGATAACTTTCGGTGATATTGTTCTCCAACAAATGATAATGGCGGAGCTTTCCCATGGCGTTCCTTTGTACGCCCAGTCTTTAGACGTGGTTTCAACCACTATTAGAGCCAAATCATTCAACTTAAGTGGTAAGTCCGATCGTAAGCAAATATCTGTCTTCAAATTTTTTGTTGAAAACATCTATTCATGAGCGTAAATTCTTGATGAGCGTAAAAAAGAACTTGCTGAAGCACAGGCATAAAAGCCTTGCTGAATTACTGGCGTAAAAAGCCTTGCTTAATCACTGGCGTAAAAGTCTTGCTGAATCACCGGCGTAAAAGCCTTGCTGAAGCACTGGCGTAAAAAGCCTTGCTGAAGCACTGGCGTAAAAGCCTTGCTAAGGCACTGACGTAAAAAGCCTTGCTGAAGCACTGGCGTAAAAAGCCTTGCTGAATCACTGGCGTAAAAAGCCTTGCTGAAGCACTGGCGTAAAAAGCCTTGTGATCTGTTTTTAGTTAGCATTTAATACGCATCTGATAATACTTATGTTTAAAAGAACTTCTTCTTTGTTGTTTTCTGCAGAAGTTTGGCTGAGTAGCTTTTCCAGAACTGGCATTGGCGATTTTGACGCTGTGAGGAGCGTTCTTCTGACATCAACATCAGGGAGCTCATGCGCTTTTGACGTGCAAATCAGACAACTCAGAACTCTTCGTGAGATAGAAGGTTCTTCCTCTGTTGGTAGGAAGAGTCTTTATACATGGAGAGTTGGATGGTGGAGTCAACTCTACCCAGAAAAATCGGATAGTAGAGTTTCTTTCACGGCAGAACTAGGAATCGTATCCCAATGCTGGATACATTCCTATCTCCTTTGAGGTGCCGCCACTACTCCACCAATTGTATTGGCAACAACACACCTTCGGGCTGCCATACTCTGGGGCTCTCCTCTCGTCTGAGAGAGAAGACCAGAGTTTGATTCCTGCTATTCTGGTTGCCACTGGAGCTCAGACAGTCAGGAATTGCCACCAACAACGAACCCGTCAAAGAAGATCAAAGAAGAAATAGATCTCTATTAGGTTATCGTTGGTGTATAAATAAAATCTAAGAATGTAAGAGATTTCCATTATAACTTGTAAGAAAGTCTAAGAAATGTAATAGACTTTTTTGATGATATGGGAATGGAAATGATGATTCTTCTATGATCAATGATTTGTATCTATCTGGATGTAATATGGACATGATAGATAAATGAAATCTTATTTTCTGTTTTAGAGTATATGATACTATCAGAGAAGAAAAGAAAGCAGATTTAATATTTATTCAGAGGTCATGGAAACATGATAAATAGCGAATCCCACTTTCTAATCAATTGATAAAATAGAAGATATAAAATCCCTTTCTCAGGAAACAAGAAGTCAGCTTAACCAAACCTTGGTAGCTGGAGAATAAGAAGACAGATATTGTGAGCATATACGTCAAAACGATGGACGAATCAACGTATTTCTTGGGAACAGAAAGGACGATTCAATTCCATAATTAAATGGATGAACCTGGTAACATGAACGGACGAGTCTTTTCGGAAATGAAAAGTCGTTTTTAATTTCAGAGACTAGTTCATTAGTAATCTTCCTCTATAAATAGGTGAGAATTGCTTGTAACCCTTCATTCTTATTTCTCCCCCTCTATTGGAAATGTGTTCCGAGGATGTATGGCGAAAGAATAAAGTCCCCCGGAAAATCGAGGGCATCATTGAGACGTTCCCCGTTGAGCCCCCTGTATCAGGCTCATCAGGCTCAACCGAAATAGGTGGAAGCTCTTCTGCGCCCAAGTCCCCCGAAGACATCCTTGCTTTTTAGTAGAGCCAGGGAAAACTTCTGAAGAAGAAGCGTCGAGGATGACTGTCTGCAAATTTCTCATGAGTTCAGGAAACGACGCCTTCTATGCATTGGCCGACTATGTATTCAATAACGAAGGGAGTGGCCCTCGTCCTTAGTCTTTTGTTTCAAACAAAAATAATAAAAGAAACTTTATTTTCATCCTTTTTTCATACATAGTATTTCTAAAGAAACTTGCCATTGATTGGCATCATGAGCAGATCTCCATTGGGCTTTGATAATCGATAGGCGCCATTGGAAAACACGGACTCAATTACATAAGGGCCTTCCCATTTTGTTTGGAATTTCCCTTTACTTTTATGAGTCATTACCATCGGTCTTCGAACAGCTAATACAAGTTTGCCAACTTGAATACCCTCTCTTTAACTTTACGATTGAAATTTCGAGATATGCGGGCTTGATATAGTTCAATGTGATGTTGTGCTTGAAGACGCTTCTCATCCAATCCTTCAAGTTCCTGGAGTCGTAAGCGGTCATTATTCCCTGTAGTTAGCTCATTAGCAATGGCTATTCGTAGAGAAGGGATCTGGATTTCCAATGGGAGAACAGCTTCGCATCCATAGACCAATGAAAATGGTGTAAAACTAGTAGGAGTCCGGACTGTTGTTCGATAAGCCCATAAACATTCTCCAAGTTTCTCATTCCAATCACATTTATTAGCAGAGATAAACTTTTTGAGAAGTTTAATGATTGTCTTATTGAAAGCTTCAGCTAAACCATTAGCAGCTGGATTATAAGCCATAGAAGCCAAATTCTGAATTCGATTCTTGTCACAGAATCGATAAAATGCTTGACTGGCAAATTGTGGACCATTGTCATGAATTATCCGTCGAGGAATCCCGAAGCGATAAATGAAATGGTGCTTGATGAAACTGATCATATTAGATGTTTTCACTTCTGCAAGGGGGACTGCTTCTGCCCACTTAGAAAAGTAATCTGTTATAGCTAATATGAACCGATGTCCTTTAATAGAAGGAGGATTAATAGGACCAATGACATCCATACCCCAAGCTTCAAAGGGCCAGGAGGCTGCTGTAGGATGTAGAGATTCAGACGGCTGATGAATAAAATCAGCATGAATCTGACATGCTTTACATCTTCTGGCATAGTCTAGAGCATCTGCTATCATAGAGGGCCAATAATACCCCATTCTTCGAATGCGATCTTCCAACTTTGGACCCGGTTGATGAGCACCACAGACACCATCATGAGCCTCACGCAGTGTTTGTTTGGCTACACTTTCTGAGAGACAGCGCAGCAAGTGTCCGTCATATGAACGAGGATATAGCATATGTAAAGACGAATCATAATAGAACCGAAACGATCGTCTCTTAATTGATGCAGCTTCTTTAGGATCTTCTGGCAAAATCCCATGAACTGTATAATCGATGAATGGAGTTCTCCAATCTTTCTGCTGGGAACTTGCCTCTGTAACATAACTTTGTTCAATATGCAGATTACTCTTCACACAGAACAAGTCTCGGTCCAACAAAGTAATTGTATTTGCCTTCGGATTGGGACAGCCAAGTCTGCAGCTAAGCTGGCAAGAGCATCAGCCTCCACATTCTGAGAACGTGGTACAAATTCAATGAAGAATTCTTTGAATGATAGGACCAACTCGACTACCACCTGATGATAGGGGATGAGATCAGGATTCTGACTTCATAAGTCCCTCTAACTTGATTACGATCAATTAAGAATCTCCATAAGCTTCTAAGAATTCAATATCCAATTGTTTTGCTACTTGGAGACCAATCAATAGAGCATTATATTCTGCTACATTGTTAGAGCATGGCTCATTAAGAGAATAGGCACGATATATGACCATTTTGTCAGGAGAAACTAAGACAATTCCTACCCCAGAGACAATATTGCCTTTAGGTCCCACTCGTGATGCTCCATCAAAATATAATTGCCATATATCATTCTTCAAAGTCATGTTACAATCCACTACTTCGTCTGGAATGTCTTCATATAACTTCGAAGTTTCAGATATAGGATGAGCAGCTAAGAAATCAGCTAACGCTTGGCCCTTCACTGATTTTTGAGGAACATAAATCATGTCATAAGGAGTGAGCAACATCGCCCAGGTAGCTAACCTGGAATTAAGAATGCTCGATTTTCTCATCAATACCCGAATGGGATTTATTCTGGAGATGACATGAATAGTCTGTCGAGTGACATAATGCCTTGTCTTTTGGACGGCAAAAACCAAAGCTAGACATTCTTTTTCCACAGGAGTATATCTGTGTTCGGCTCCGACCATCATTCTGCTCAGATAATATATTGCTTGTTCATGACCCATATCACTTTTCTGTGCCAGAAGAGCGCCAAGTGAATGATCCAAGGCCCGAACATATAGCAAAAATGGTCTTCCTATCACCGGAGGTACCAGAACATGCGGGTTTGTAAGATATTGCTTAATGTTATTGAAGGCTTTTTGACGCGCTTCATCCCAGACGAAAGATACCCCTTTCTTTGATAGACGGAAGAAAGGTTGACATCTTCCAGAAAGATTAGATATAAATCTTCTGATATAAGCAATACGGCCCTGAAAGCCACGGAGTTCTTTCAGATTACGAGGAGGACGCATTTCAAAAATTGCTTTAACCTTATTAGGATCAACATGGATACCTTGAGAGGTAATGACAAATCCTAGAAACTTGCCACTAGAAACCCCTAAGAAAGACTTAGTAGGGTTCATTTCAATCGATGTTGGCGCATCAATTCAAATACTGTCTTCAAGTCCTGAATGTGATCATTCTTTGACCGACTTTTAACAGCAATGTCATCTACGTAGCATTCAACTATTTTTCGTAGATGTTCTTGAAAGATATTGCTCATAGCCCGTTGATATGTGGCACCGGCATTTTTAAGACCAAACGGCATAACCGTATAGCAGTAAACCCCAAGGGGTGTTCGAAAAGATGTATGCTTCTCATCTTCTGGATGCATCTTGATCTGATTGTATCCTGAGAATCCGTCCATGAAAGACATACGTTCAAAACCGTATGTATTGTCTATCATGACATCAGTAATGGGAAGTGGAAATTCGTCCTTTGGACAAGCCGTATTAAGATCTCGGTAATCTATAAAAACTCGGACTTTTTCGTTCTTCTTCATAACAGGAACAATATTGGCCACCTAATCTGGGTGTTGTTCTTCACAAACAAAGCCACATATAATCAGCTTTTTGACTTCTGCTTCAATTGCATCCATCATATCTGGTCTAAAGCGCCGTTTCTGTTGTTTTACAGGCTTGACATTAGGCAAAATATTGAGTTTATGAGTAGCAACTTTAGGATCTAGCCCTGGCATATCCTCATAACTCCATACAAAGATATCAATGTAATCTTTGATAAGTTTTATCAGCTCTTCTTTTCATCTTCAGAAAGATTCTTACTGATGAATATTGGTTTGGACGTAATTCTATCTCAACATCAATCTGGATAACCTCATCTTCTGTAGGTGGCTGTCGCTGTTCAAAACGAAGTTCCCATTGAGTATCCATCTGTTGAGCCCAAGGATCATTCTCAAATGGCTCTGATTCATCATCGGCTTGAACTATATTGACTGAGAATATTTGCCCAGATTCACAATATGAGGAACGAGACATATCGATTCGATGAATAGAATTTCTTCGAATCTGATGATTGCGAAGAGCTAGAAGATAATTCTTCTTGTATATCGTCATTAAACATGTGGAACGGATCATATCCCAACCCATGACGAGTCTTTTGGTAAAACGGATCACCACATAATGGTAGTCGTCTGCCCTTGCCTGATTGAGACCTTGCATAGTCTTCAAATCATATCCCATGTTCTGGATAATTTTGATAGATTGTTGACTATACTTGTCAATTCGGATTCTTCCTTTATCTTTATCCTTCAGATTATCTGTCTGAGTAACAAGGATATTTCTAGCCAGGCCAAACACAATTTGGCGTTTGTTTTTCTTATCAGACGGGACCACGAAATAGGATTCTTCGTGATGTCTGAAAGTTACGCAAGCTTGTGATGAAGCGGCTACAGGCAGATAGGGAGAAGATGTCAAGAACTTTTGAGCATAAGGTCCGACATCGACATGAGGAGGAAAAGAATTCTCCTTATGATCACTGTATAAAGTTTCTTCGGTTCTGTGTTGTCTTTATATTGATGACTTTGATTATCAGAAGATAAAGTCATTCTCTCAATAAACTTGACAGCCATATACTCGAACAGGAAATCTTTATTGATATCAGAAAGTACAGAATGATCAATATTTACATCATTTACAATCTGATTGCTATGCTTTGATTAATCAACGTGGACCATCATCCGCTTCTGCGTAGATTTGCCAAGATTGACAATCAATGGTGATTCTGGATCATTCGTACAAGAAGTACGCCCTTTAACCTTGATCATAAAAGGTTGAACTTGGCTCTTAGCAGGAATATTTATTGATCCCTCAGATGAAGTTTGAGTTCTCCTTTAACCTTGATTATCAAAGGTTGATCATTGATAGGTTGGGATTGGATTCGTCCCTTGACTATGATCTTCAAAGGTTGCTCCTCTGGCGGATATTCATTAATAGACTGATCCTCAGATGATGATTGATCTTCAGCCATGTCTGATATATCTTTCACATGCTCTTGTTTATAAAGCCTTGAATCAGAGGAGTAGGCTTCGACACCCTTGAACGGATTAATATCAGCAAACTCAGTTTTCACAACTCTTGGGAGTCCACATATTTGAAACATTGGTGAAGAGTTGAAGGCACAATATTGTGCTCATGAATCTACGGTCTTCCGAAGAATATTGTAGGATACGTCTGAGTTGATAACATAGAAAGTTACCATAGTTCGAAGATCGTCAATCTGAATCTGCAGACGAATCTTCCCCAGTGGTTGCTCTTGCCAGAGTTAAAACGACTATCGTAGTACTAGTGTAAGTCAGCTCACTAGTAGGAATCCTCAGGGGTCTTAGCATACTCTGAAGAATTATACTAATTGAAGACCCAGGATCAATGTAAATCCTGTCGATTTCAGTGGATCCGATATATCCATTGTAGCACAGAGGCCTATCATGCTTGTTGTTTTCAATAGCATATCCTCTTGTGTAAAGGTGATGTTGGGAATTGCTTCATCACACTATGACATTGCGGGCATGACACTGGTATATTATCAGGAGTCTTGAGTTGAGCCAAGCATGAATCTGCTTGAAGTAAAGCTTCTCTCAAAGTCTCTCTGCTTTCTCTGGAAATGCAAAGCAGTTCATATATAGATAGTCTAGCCGGAGTATTGGCTAACTGAGCTAGAATGTCAAACTTGTAAGGCTTCATCACCACCCCGATTGGAAGCAGACTTCAATGGGATATCAAAGCGTACTGCCTTCTGTTTCCCCTTTTCAATCACAGACGGTTTAACAGGAACATGAGAAGGTTGAACTGGTAGAGTTTCTACTACATCTTCTGCTTCTTTGGAGATCCCTCATAGTCTTTGTGGTACTCTTTTCCAGATCTTGTACCAGCAAAAGTTTCTTCTTCAGACTCAGGAGAAGAAAGTACCATATTACAGGATTTAGTCTTTCTTCCCTTAGCCTTCTTCTTGTGAGGGTTGTTACGAGGAACTTCAGAACCCAATCCAGCAGTGGAATTCGATTTTGAATTTGTAAAGGAAGGCGTATTCCTTTATCATAATTCAAACCTTCTGCCTTTTGAAAGTCATAACCCATCTTCCTCATGAGAAGGACAGATTGCGACTATACAAGTGGATAGGCAGTGAAATTTGGACAGGTGTTCCAGCACAGAAGAGGAAGGAACCTCTACACTACAGGAGAATGAAGCATAGACGTCTCTGTAGTTAAGGGAGAAGAAGGGTTCGGGATACGAGGAAATCCCTGTTGGAGCTTTTTATAAGCAGCAAAGACTTGTTGTGCCCGGTATAAAGGAACACTATTCAAGGCTAGCCACTGCTGATGAGTAAGCTTGCTTGGTAGGAGGAGGTAGACTTGGAGGACAGATGTTTAGTCCTTTCAGTCTATCTTCAAGAAGGCCATCCCATAGATGATCCAAGTCATCAGGATTTGGAATAACATGAGAAATCATGTTGCAGGTTTTGACTTTCTTACTTTTCTTATTTTAAAGTTTTACCTTCATTTTCTAACTCAGGTACTAAGTCAGGATGTACCCACATGATTTCACCATTCTTCAATGTGAGCGGCAGCAATCCTGTATTTTCTTCCCTGACAGGCGGGATATTCACGATCTTTATCGTCGCCTTCAAATTGGGATAATTCATCTGGGACTTGCTGTGGAGGAAAATCCCCGAACTGCAGAGAAAACCATATTGGTCGTAACCGTATGGTCATCATTGGTTAAAGTGATAGCGCCACCATTTATCAGCTCTTGGATCTTCTTTTTCAAGACATAGCAAGCACTGGTAGGATGATTAATGTATCTATGATAGATACAATATTTGATTGTCAGTCAGATTCACCTCATTAGGCCTTTTTGGCTCTGGAATCTGAAGTTTACCACTTTTCACCAGACATTGAAATATCCTTGGGATATCACTTTCGTCAAAAGAGTTCTTCCTTTGGCCTGGAAGATTCCTGATTATTTGGCGTCGTTTTGTTCTTAGAAAGATTGACCATAAGAGTATCTTTTCCTTTCACATTACGATTGCCAGGATTATTACCAGGATTACTTTTCTTTTTATCTTCTGAAGCAAAAATCATCCCGTATTCACGAGCCAACCTACCATTGGTCTCGCAGAAACTGCTGCTATGATAAACGAAGCCCAATCTGTGAATTGGGAACCTGTGAAGACAGCAATGGATGGTCGCAGATTCATCTTGCATGTATCAATCAACGCTGGATCTGGCATACCAGGAGGCATCTTTAGAGTAGCCTGTCGGAAACATTCAATAAACGTCCGAGTATCTTCTTTCTTCTTTTGTTTAATTTTATCAAGGAGGACATGTTCATGTCCATACCTCTTCATAGAAGCGGGAGAGAAACATTGCCTTGAATTGTCAAAAGACGAAATAGAGTTATCGGTAAGCTACGATACCAGTCGTAAGCTGAACCCGTCAGGCACCCGATGAACACTCGAGTGAGAAGAGCATATTTTTCTGCAAGTGTACAGTCATAATATCAAAGTAATTGATATATTGACTGGGAGATGCTTTTCCATCGAATAAAACATGGATTGTGGCTTGAACTTCGGTGGAAAGGGTACATCATTCAAATGAGGAGGATAAGGTTGCTTAATGTCACGACCCGCACCCGCTTTTCGGACGCGAGCTCGTAGGCAAGCTAGCTACGTATCGAACGGACTCCAGCCCGACTCAAATTCGTAAACACTGTCAAGACTATGGTATACTACCAAATCATGGCAATGCAATCTATATCTCAATCCAGAATAAGAATATAAAACATAAATGAACACTATGGGTCATGGTCTGCAGCCCACTAGCATAAATGTCCGATAAGACTCTAAGGAATATAACAAGAGTCTACAACTGAAACAAGGAACATGATATCTCATAAAAAGGAATAAAAGAACGACGGATAATAAACACAATAACGGTACCTGAATCCCGCAAGAACCGCAAATCCTGCCATCTAGAACTACTAGCTAACTCCATGCAATCGCTAAACCTGAGGAGATCATCAGGTCCTCAGGACATAGCAAGATACATAATATACATGCCTATCTAACAGTTTTATCATGCACAAGAAAATAAACAAGAAAGAACAAGGACAAGACAAATGACTACGAATACAAACACGAACAGGAATACGAATATGAACACGAACACGAATACGAACACTAGAACAACTACGTATAAATGAACTGCTGGATGAACGATAATCACGAGATCAATGGAAGAAACCAAACCCTCGTCCCGAGTGTGGACTCACGGGTTTGAACTAAGCGCTAACCCTCGTCCCGAGTGTGGACTCTGGCTAGCTCACGGCAAGACACCCTCGTCCCATGTGTGGACTCTCTGGTGTAAATGGTCAACCCTCGTCCCGTGTGGGACTCTCTGGTGCCATTTGATCACGACAAACACCCTCGTCCCGAGTGTGGACTCTCTGGTGCACCAAACAACCCTCGTCCCGAGTGTGGACTCTCTGGTTGTGTACAACGATAATCAAGGCTGTGGCAGTTCACTACACGCAACCGTTCTATGACACAAATCAAGCAAGGTACTGACGGAAACTCCAAATGTGAAACACAAGGCCAAAACATGAACATGGCTATAAACAATAAAAACAACTCCACAAAATAACATGAAAAGCACATGTCCATAAACAATCAAATGACTGAAAAACGAAAGGAAATGCATGTAAGTAAAACTGTAGAGGAAGGCAAGGTATACTTGCCTTAGGTCCTGTGTTGTGGCACTGTCAAGTGCTAAATCGTTTCTCCAACCAGTTTATAAATCGACTTGAATTAATAGATATAAGAAAAACTAACTATTTACATTAGGAATAGCTTCTAGGTTTATTTTGTTATCTTATCCTATCTGATTTCCTATTCAGTGCAAGGTTGCTAAGCCAAGTTCAGGCTTATGACCCTGTTGTTCCCAGTTCCCTGTCATATCAACATCCTAACCAAACTGAGACTCCATGGTTCTTGACCTTAGCCCTCATCCCTTGTAGACTCGGTATATGGACAGACCCTATACTCCTATCCTGGATTAGTGGCAACATATCCACCCTAAACTTGCTTACTAGCACCTTGTATGGGGATTGGTATAGAACATATAGGGCAATACGGTTACAAGTATGCACAGGCCCATCCCTATTCTCCTGATATGCAACTGAATGACCTATATATCTATAGATAGTAAGGTGCACAAGAGATGCAACAACAATGGCTCAAAGGTGTGGTTTTGTTTCGGCATATCACAAAATCTGTTCTTAAGTCTCTAATACGATTTAGACCAAATGCCCTATCCACAAGTACATACTCCAAGTCACAGGTTACAAAGGACAGAACACATATTTATATACATGTGGTCAGCAACCAAAGTATATAGGACAATACCCAAAGGGAGATGGACAGAACAAGGAAATCGAATTAACCAATGCATACAAGGGTTGTATATACAAAAGATAAAATGGATTGGCTAAGCACTTATGAGAACTGGACATTAGTTTAGATGGACATAGCAAGGGGTTAGAGCAGTGATGTGTTTTACTGACCAAAAGACAGGGCATATGGACCTTCTTGTAGGGACTATACCATACGAACCTCTCACCCATGATACTCTAACCTGTGCATTCCTTCCATGTTCTGATTTCACAGTTAAAACTGACCCCAGGTAGGTTCCTATTTCATGTAACAGAAAATGTCTTACCAGGTGCAAATATTGATGGATAACTACCTATCATCACCCCAGATTCTAATTAAAATTAAGCTACACTCTCAACTCTGATACCGAGTACCAAGTCGGATAGGGATATCCAATGTGTCATCTGCACCAACCGTATTATCCTCTATTCTTTGAATTCGTAGTAACAGCAACTGCTACATGATGATTTGTGGATACAAGGGACTGAAATGTAAAGGCTGAGGCTCCTTACCCAATCAACGAGACTAGAGAGACATGTGTACATATCAGGCACATTTAAGGGACCTTTAAGGAAGGAACATCCTCTAATGTCAACACCAAATTGCTACCAAGAATTGGCTATATACCTAAACAATCAAATATGATCCCCAAAATTAATCTAATGCAAGGGAATCTAAAATAGATTCCTTAAGTCCTCTTATTACTCTACTGCTATTAAGTATCCTGAGATACATGGTGAAATCTAATGTTGGTGCAAAACTGGTACGTCAAGGGAGACACAACTTGATTTTATGGTTGAACGTGATGCCAGTGTTATCCGATACTCGAAGCTTGATTCGGTATTAGGAATTTACTGTGTTTCTTTTAGTTGCAGAGAATTCTACCCATCAAATATGACACCGAATGCACTACGTGCAACCAAGCGGCCTCGCATATTGTCCTGATTTCCAGGTAGTGATCTGGGTTTGGTATATCAGTGTAAATCGATGCTACTTGGTTCAGTCGATTAGTCTCAACAAGGAAAAATCTGATACTAAGGTTTTAATAGGATTGCTGAGTATCCATAAGGACTTCTCTGCTATTGGAGAGTTGGGTCTTGGTGTCAGCATCTATCTGTACTCGGCATACATGTTTATATCCAGGTTCAACATAAACCTAGGTATCTACCACTACCCATCCTGCTGTGGTTTTATTGTCAGATGCTCTGACCTGAAGGTGTTTTCTAAGAATCGTGTGGAAGGACATACTCTACCATTAATATGGTAAGCGATTACTCATAGGGACCTTGTCTTCTTACTGGTTTACAACTTCTTGTATTATAAAGGTTTCGAGACACATCCCCTAACTGAAGATAGAGTTTTAGAACAGGTATAGGCTTACCTCTGTTGCTCGACTCCTTTCCGTGCCTCCTTGTCTCCCATTTTCTTCGATCTCTCTCTCGTGTGGGAAAAACAGGTTTGTAGATGATAAGAGGGAGAGTCGGCTGACCCCTCTATATATACGTGGGTGTTGGTTTATGGGAGGAGATAGAGAGATTTGATTTGAATTCGAATTTGAGATGTGAGGGCTTGGGATTGAGATTCAAACAGATCAGGAGGAATCGTTTTTGAATGGGTTTAAAAAAATTCAAATGCACCTATGGTCGGCCACAGCATGTATATTAGAAAAAATCTAAGTTAGCTCTTAGCCCCTTGTTTGCAGTATGGTTAAGCAGCCCACCTTCTTCAAGGGTCTTATATAAGAGTCCCTTCCTCTGTACTAGACTCAATCTAATATTTGAGTTAGAACATATTGGTAAGGCAGTTAAGAATTGAACTAAACTTCCACATAACCCTGTTACTTCCAAAATTCCCCTTTTGAACCCTTATTTGATATTTTAAGTAACAAACAATAAACATAGGAATTTTATAATAAATAAAATGGTATAAACTTAATAAATAAATATAAAAAAATTGGTCAAGGGGTTGACAACTCTACTCCCCTTAAACAAATTTCGTCCTCGAAATTTAAGGAGCTGGTGATCTACTAGAGTAAATAGTCAAAAAGGGATTTCATTTGTTCATAAATCAAATCTAATATGGCCTATCTATGATACTGCCAATATCTACTGAAAGTTCTCGCCAGCTATTCCCTGTGGTGTTGTCGTATCCACCGCGTTCATGACGTAGGCTTGTCCTCCTTGTGCAGCTGGTAGTGGTGGTGCAGTCGCGTTCTTCTTCGGGCAGTCTCGAGATAAGTGCTGGTTGGATCCACAAGTGTAGCACAATCTAACCATCTTCGGCAGTTTTCTTGGACGTGGCCTCTCTTCTTGCAGTACTGGCAGGTGGGAGCTTGGACTTGTTGTGGGGCTGCTCGTGGTTGTTGATGCTGCGGTGCTGGGTCCTCGAAAATATTAGGGCGTTTCGCTGGTGCTGATTGGTTGTTGCCTCCTCCGAATGCTTCTCGATTCCTCTTCGGCTTGTGACTAAGTTCTTCTTCTACAGCTTGGGCGACTTCTAGAATCTCTTCGTAGGTAGTGGCTCGGCTGGTGGCGATAGCTAAACGAATCTCGTACAATAATCCCTTCCTGAAGGTCGTGCTTTGTTTTCGGGGTGCTGACTAAGTTCTCCGCAAAGCGACTGAGGCGAGAGAATCCTGATGAATTCTAGACAACACGATCATTCGTCATCCCGAAATAGGAAGGGACGAGAATCAAGGGTACGAAAAGGCAATGGAGAATAATCGAGAACAAATATGAAATTTCAAGGACGTAGAGAAGTTTCTAGGAGAATTTTCAAAGCAAAGTGGATTGAGATTTCTAAGGGTTTAGTCATAGTCGCAGGCTCGTACCAGTACAGTTACGTAACCGGTACGATATGCTCTGACCTGCATGGGCCACCAAAAAAAACTTGTCACGACCCGCACCACTTTTCGGACGCGAGCTCGTGGGCAAGCCAGCTACGTATCGAACGGACTCTAGCCCGACTCGAATACGTAAACGCTGTCAAGGCTATGGTATACTGCAAATCATGGCAATGCAATCTATATCTCAATCCACAATAAGAATATAAAACATGAATGAACACTATGGGTCGTGGTCTGCAGCCCACTAGCATAAATGTCCGATAAGACTCTAAGAATATAACAAGAGTCTACAACTGAAACAAGGAACATGATATCATAAAAAGGAACGAAAAGCACGAGCGATAATAAACACAATAACGGTACTGAATCCCGCAAGAACCGCAAATCCTCCGCCATCTAGAACTACTAGCTAACTCCATGCAATCGCTAAACCTGAGGAGATCATCAGGTCCTCAGAGGACATAGCAAGATACATAATATACATGCCTATCTAACAGTTTTATCATGCACAAGAAAATAAACAAAAAGAACAAGGACAAGACAAATGACTACGAATACAAACACGAACACGAATACGAATATAAACACGAACACGAATACGAACACTAGAACAACTACGTATAAATGAACTGCCGGATGAACGATAATTACGAGATCAATGAAGAAACCAAACCCTCGTCCCGAGTGTGGACTCACGGGTTTGAACTAAGCGCTAACCCTCGTCCCGAGTGTGGACTCTCTGGCTAGCTCACGGCAAGACACCCTCGTCCCGTGTGTGGACTCTCTGGTGTAAATGGTCAACCCTCGTCCCGTGTGTGGACTCTCTGGTGCCATTTGATCACGACAAACACCCTCGTCCCGAGTGTGGACTCTCTGGTGCACCAAACAACCCTCGTCCCGGTGTGGACTCTCTGGTTGTGTACAACGATAATCAAGGCTGTGGCAGTTCACTACACGCAACCGTTCTATGACACAAATCAAGCAAGGTACTGACGGAAACTCCAAATGTGAAACACAAGGCCAAAACATGAACATGGCTATAAACAATAAAAACAACTCCACAGAAAATAACATGAAAAGCACATGTCCATAAACAATCAAATGACTGAAAAACGAAAGGAAATGCATGTAAGTAAAACTGTAGAGGAAGGCAAGGTATACTTGCCTTAGGTCCTGTGTTGCTGGCACTGTCAAGTGCTAAATCGTTTCTCCAACCTGTTTATAAATCGACTTGAATTATAGATATAATAGAAAAACTAACTATTTACATTAGGAATAGCTTCTAGGTTATTATTGTTCTCTTATCCTATCTGATTTCCTATTCAGTGCAAGGTTGTTAAGCCAAGTTCAGGCTTATGACCCTGTTGCTTCCCAGTTCCCTGTCATATCAACATCCTAACCAAACTGAGACTCCATGGTTCTTGACCTTAGCCCTCATCCCTTGTAGACTCGGTATACTATGGACAGACCCTATACTCCTATCTGGATTAGTGGCAACATATCCACCCTAAACTTGCTTACTGGCACCTTGTATGGGGATTGGTATAGAACATATAGGGCAATACGGTTACAAGAATGCACAGGCCCATCCCTATTCTCCTGATATGCAACTGAATGACCCTATATATCTATAGATAGGTAAGGTGCACAAGAGATGCAACAACAATGGCTCAAAGGTGTGGTTTTGTTTCGGCATATCACAAAATCTGTTCTTAAGTCTCTAATACGATTTAGACCAAATGCCCTATCCACAAGTACATACTCCAAGTCACAGGTTACAAAGGACAGAACACATATTTATACCTATACATGTGGTCAGCAACCAAAGTATATAGGACAATACCCAAAGGGAGATGGACAAACAAGGAAATCGAATTAACCAATGCATACAAGGGTTGTATATACAAAAGATAAAATGGATTGGCTAAGCACTTATGAGAACAGGATATTAGTTTAGATGGACATAGCAAGGGGTTAGAGCAGTGATGAGTTTTACTGACCAAAAGACAGGGCATATGGACCTTCTTGTAGGGACTATACCATACGAACCTCTCACCCATGATACTCTAACCTGTGCATTCCTTCCATGTTCTGATTTCACAGTTAAAACTGACCCCAGGTAGGTTCCTATTTCATGTAACAGAAAATGTCTTACCAGGTGCAAACTATTAGATGGATAACTACCTATCATCACCCCAGATTCTAATTGAAACATTAAGCTACACTCTCCAACTCTGATACCGAGTACCAAGTCGGATAGGGATATCCAATATGTCATCTGCACCAACCGTATTATCCTTATTCTTTGAATTCGTAGTAACAGCAACTGCTACATGATGATTTGTGGATACAAGGGACTAAATGTAAAGGCTGAGGCTCCTTACCCAATCAACGAGACTAGAGAGACATGTGTACATATCAGGCACATTTAAGGGACCTTTAAGAAAGGAACATCCTCTAATGTCAACACCAAATTGCTACCAAGAATTGGCTATATACCTAAACAATCAAATATGATCCCCAAAATTAATCTGATGCAAGGGAATCTAAAATAGATTCCTTAAGTCCTCTTATTACCTTGCTATTAAGTATCCTGAGATACATGGTGAAATCTAATGTTGGTGCAAAACTGGTACGTCAAGGGAGACACAATCTGATTTTATGGTTGAACGTGATGCCAGTGTTATCCGATACTCGAAGCTTGATTCGGTATTAGGAATTTACTGTGTTTTTTTAGTTGCAGAGAATTCTACCATCAAATATGACACCGAATGCACTACGTGCAACCAAGCGGCCTCGCTATTGTCCTGATTTCCCAGGTAGTGATCTGGGTTTGGCATATCAGTGTAAA
>JANAVB010034820.1:2798993-2951533 GCA_029216955.1 Iris pallida | reverse complement strand
AAGTGCGGGTATTGTGTCACGACCCGCACCCGCTTTTCGGACGCGAGCACGTGACAAGCCCAGCTACGTATCGAACGGACTCCAACCCGACTCGAATACATAAACGCTGTCAAGGCTATGGTATACTGCCTAATCATGGCAAACAAATCTATATCTCAACCCACAATAAGAATTTAAACAAGAATAAACAAGTATGGGTTGTGGTCTGCAGCCCACTAGCATATATGTCCGATAAGACTCTAATGATAGTAACAAGAGTCTAAAACTGAATCAGGAAACAAGATAAGGTAAGAAAGCACGAAAGGATAACAACGTAATCATGATACCTGAATCCCACAAGAGTCGCAAAATCCTCCGCCATCCAGAACTACTAGCTAACTCCGCTAAACCTGAGGAGATCATCAGGTCCTCAGAGGACATAGCAAGATACATAATATACATGCCTATCTAACAGTTTTATCATGCGCAAGAAAATAAACAAGAAAGACTGGGACACGACCAATGACTACGAACACGAACATGAACACTAGAACAACTACGCATAATGAACTGCCGGATGAACGAAACATGATGATCAATGGAAGAAACCAAACCCTCGTCCCGAGTGTGGACTCACTGGTTTGAACTAAACACTAACCCTCGTCCCGAGTGTGGACTCTCTGGTTAGTTCACGGCAAGGCACCCTCGTCCCGAGTGTGGACTCTCTGGTGCAAATACTACATCCTCGTCCCGTGTGTGGACTCTCTGATGTAAACACCCTCGTCCCGAGTGTGGACTCTCTGGTGCAAGACAAGTTATAATCAAGTCGAGAAAGTCGTGGTGTAGGACTAGACGACTCTAGCAAGGAATACATATGAGGCTAACACAGTGTAACAGATAGAAATATCATGACAGAGAGAACAAGAATGTACAGGCAACTAGAAATATGTAAAATGAAACTATAACAGGAAAAGTGTACTAGACATAAAATAAAGCAATCACGAATGTAAGGAAAAATAGCAGCGAGATGGTGAACATGCATATAAATTATACTGTACAATGGAAGAACCAAACCCTCGTCCCGAGTATGTGTAATACTCTTATTTTGTTATTATTATTATTATTATTATTATTATTATTATTATTATTATTATTATTATTATTATTATTTTTTTTTTTGTTTCAAAAAAAAATATATATAATCAATGAAGAAGAATGGAGAAGGAGAGGTGTCCCCATGTATTTAATGGGAGGGGACACCTCACCCTCCCTCTCTCCCTATATAACACCACAACCCCACCATTTACACCACCAGAACCTTCCCCCCCCCTCTATATAAACTCACACATACACCAAAGGAAAGGAAAAGAAAGAAAAGAAAAAAAAACCCACACACCCACACCCGACCCCCCCCCAAGCCGCTGTTGCCGCCCGCTGCTACCGCCGCCCGCTGCCGCCCGCCGCTGCCGCCGCCGGCCGCCCCCCCTCCCGGCCACCTCCACCTCATCCTCCACTTCATCCTCTTCTTCATCTTCTTCTTCATCCTCTTCCACTTCCCAAATTTCAAGCAACAAGAAAAACCTAGGTAATTTCTTCCTCTTCCCCAACCTCTCTTTCTATTCCTAATCTAACTAGGTTAGAGTACTAACAAGGATTGTTGTTTTGCTATTGGTTTCAATTTAGGGTTTGTGGAGAAGTTTGGGTCATCCCCAATCCAAGGCAAGTCCTCTTCTCCTCCTCCTTCTCCAATAAAATTTTCTTTTTCTTTTTCCTAGTTAATTCTGAATAATTTAGGAATTCTTAATTAATTCTGAAATTTTAAGCTAAGGATATACAAATTTTCCTTTTTGATAAGTTTGGGATTATTAGGAATTGGAACTTGTAGAAGCTAAATATAAATCTGAAATTCATAATTTCAAAATTCAGAATATAAGTTAGGAAATTCTCTCTAATTATGGTATTATTTTTATCCAAAAATTTTGATGACATTTAACCCAATTTGAGATATTTTAAAATGTTGCAACCTTGATTTCTAGCAAATGTTTAATTTTGATAGACATAGACAAAAGAATTAAAGATTTAATTGTGACGTATCACGAATAAGTGGATAAACGTTGGACACAAGTAGAGGAATCAATTTCGGACACCGAGTTTGAACTTGCAATTGTGGACATGAACTATTGAACTCTTCATGAACAAACAAACACATATGAACATATGGGACTCTCCAATGGTAAGTTTGTCATACACAAGAACTGAACAGCTGGACCGCATGCCGGGAAGGTAAAAAGTACAAGAATCCTGTATTCCTCTATTTAGTACTCAATTTCGTGTGTTCATATTTTGAATTAAGTCTCTTTCCTACATTTTCCTATTTCATGCACAAAAGTTAAAATGTTGATATCGAAGAGTTCTGCTTGATTTATTTTCTTTATACTGTCTACATATATATATATACATACATATATATATATATATATATATATATATATATATATATATATATATATCTAAAAAAAAAAAAAATATATATATATATATATATATATATATATATATATCTACATATATATATATACATACATATATATATATCTATATATATATATATACATATACCTGTACATATATAGTTATGTATTATAAAGTCCTGCATATTAACTAGTGTAGTTGAAATAAATAATTGCTCTATTTTTGACAAACTGCAAAGCTATTAGCAAGCCGCGACCCGACTAATTACCAAAAGAAAGGTAATCATTGCTTGCTCAGGTATAAGTCTCCAGTTCCTTTTTCTTCTTTTATTCCTTGCGTGGTTCCGGTGTTGAGAGTTGCTCCACCGAAGGGGTCGGCGAGCCCAATTATTTTCTTGCGTGGTTCCGGTGTTGAGAGTTGCTCCACCGAAGGGGTCGGCGACCCCAATTATTTACTTGCGTGGTTCCGGTGTTGAGAGTTGCTCCACCGAAGGGGTTGGCGATCCCATATTTTACTTTCATAATATATATATTTCTTGTAAATTTTTGGGGCTCCTAAATACAAAGGAGACTCTGCCAAAAATTTTAAGAAATTTAGGAGACAGACAAATTTCCGACCTTCGAAAATTTTTAAAAAATTTCTTATCTAAGGAAGCATTTGGGAGGGGAGAACAACTGAATATCCCTAGATATCCCGTAACATAAATAACAAAAAGCTGATCAGTATTTCGGAAATCTCGTAAATCAGTGCATCTAGTTTCGACTAGGGTGTACTAGCTCAAGGGAGGCTCTACATCTATCTGACAGTAACATCAATAGATGTCTTTTTTAGCCCAAGGGAGGCTCGAAAATCACAGCCTGATCCCAGGTCAACGGGATTGTTCACGGGAAATATTTAGAGGATTATTCGGAGTATTGTTCTCAAAACTGCATTTCTTTTCAAATCTTACTCCAGAAAACAACGCGGCCTACTATGGGTGGGCTGTGTCCTTAATTGCTCAAGGAATCAATTCCTACTAAAAGCTCAAGGGAAGCTCGAAAATCTTATTATTCATGGAGTAGGACGTTGATTTCATTCATGTTTTACTAAAGCATATATATATATATATATATATATATATATATATATATATATATATATATATACATACATACATAGCAGTGCAATTTGGCATACCTTGTTTCATTTTTTCAAAACTACATATTCATCTTTTATTTAACTTTCACCGTTCTTGGCCGAGGACTTGCTCGTCGTTTTCTAAACGACCTAGTATTTGTTCACTAGGTGAAGGAGAAGAAGACGCCTCCGCCGAAGTATCGCCGCACTACGACGAGGTGTAAACTGTCGGGATTACCCACAGTTATGACCAGCAGCATCGTTGTTATTTTGCAAATCTATTTTTGTAATAATCTGTAATAGAATTGTTGGAAAAGTTCCCTGTAATATAGCTACACTATATTTTAATGCCATGAAAATTTCTTGTATTTTCCATTCTGCTGATGATTACGGGCGACAATCGCGAATTTCGGCGCGTAGCCTGGGGATGTGTTTATGACGTCACCCTTCCATCCGGGAAGCGGGACGTGACACATCTTTTAAGTGGTGGCCCATGCAGGTCAGCAAGAATGGAAAATTTAGATAGGACGTAGGTTCGGATAAAACGTAGGTTCTAGAATCGTAGGGAGCACTACGAGTCCCAATCACACTCTAGGAATCCCTGAGAAGGAAGTATCAATAGTCAATAGATGATTACCTCTTTTCTAACCAACCGTTTAATCCTAGTAAATGGATAGTGACTTAAGAAATTCTTGATGTAGATCATGCCCCGATTCGTACCCTTCGCGAGACTGAATAATGACAGCCATAGCATGGACGAGTATTATGCATTTGTGAAGAAGATGTGGAAAGTAGCACCGAAGGGAATGATAGAAGCTTATGGAGTACACTACGAGATGAAATACCCAGTGGTGACAGATATCGTAGATGAAAGAAAGATATATTATAATATGGTACATTATTTTGTACTAATCAAGGCAGAACCCTCCGAAGGTCCGGAGAATGAACGTAACGGTACACTAGAAGAATGGAAGCAAGCATACCCAGAGGCGAGGATCCTTAACATAAGACGTATGTGGATTTAGACCCCTGGAATGATGATGATGTATAAATATAGATATGTAAATATTAGATCCTTAATTATGTAAGGGATATGTGTGTAGTGAGATATGTAAAATAAGTATTAGAATTTTCCAATATGTAAGAGGAACATGAATGTATTTAGTAGAAATGTAATATAAGAATGTATGTAGTAGGAACATGTTGTATAAATAAATCTACTTTTCCTATATTTTATTCTGGTAAATATTTTCTTAAGAATATTTTGAATGTAGGTATGGATCTATTTATGCCAAGTTTGGAATGGGATGGGAGTGATTACACTTTATACTTATACCAGCGCTATGCCAGACTAATGTGGAACGCACCTGACTGGTACGACATCCATGTCTACCAAGTATTCTATGCAGTCATGCGTCCCATTATCAGGGACATTGAAGACGGAGCCGAAGTATATTATGAAAATACAACTTACTGCCTGCATGTCCGAGACCCAAACCGTATTTACATCGGACTACATAGATATGAGGGTACATTAGATGATTTGAAAGACTCCATCCAGATGTTGACATCCTCACTGAGGAAAGAATCCTCATCGAGGCCATAGAATAAGAAAAACCTAACCAATATATGTACAGTGAAGAAGGAATCCTTTTTGTCTGCTGTATGGTATTTTGAAATCCGCAGATATGTATACAAGAAGGGACAGTTAGAGATAGATACTGTCACATTTTGGGGAGGTGGAGTGACAAGAGTAAAATAGATAAAAAGAATGTAAACGAATGTGAAGTTGAGAGTAGGAACCACATTTTGTAATACTCTCATTTTAATGAAATATATATATGGCTCTGCTTTACACCTTGTTATGAATGAGCATTGTGAGTCGAATATTCCTTGAGAAGTTGTGTCTTTATTTCAGGATATGGACAATCATACTCAATCAAACAATCCACCACCTCAAACATCAACGGAGCCAACCGTGGCTGACATGTTCCGATTGTTCCAGCAATTATTGGAATCCAATAATCAACAGGCCAATGCTGCCCATGCAACAAATGCCACGATACTAGAACAAATGCAGAATTCAACCAACACCAAGGATAAAACCCTAAAAGAGTTCCGGGATCTTAGGCCGCCCAAGTTTAAAGGGACTGAAAATGCGATGGAAGCAAATCAATGGCTGAGGACCATTGAAGGTTTGATGAAGGCAGCCAAAGTTAAACCTGAGGACATGGTACCAGCAATCCGCATCCAGCTGGAAGACATAGCTGGATACTGGTGGAGTGCCGAGTACCCCGAAGATTCTGACGAGGACATGTCATGGACAGAATTCAAGAAGAAATTTGAAGACAGATTCTATCCCAAGTCAGCGCGGATAGAATTGGAACGACAATTCAACTATCTAAAACAAGGGAGACGTACCGTTGATGAGTACGTTGTGGAATTTTCCCGGCTTAGTCGATTTGCCCCCAACTTGATAGCAGATGAAGAAACAAAGATATCCAGGTTCGTAGAAGGACTTGGGACCCAACTGAAAAGTAGAGTTGCCTCTTATAGGTGCCAAACATTTTCAGAGGCAACAGAAGCTGCTCGAGACCAAGAAAGGATACTAAAAGAAGAACAATCTTTTCGGTCTCCACAATCTAAGAGGGCTTTTGAGGAGGGGACATCCTCCAACAAGAATCATTGGCAGGGACCGCCTAAGCGTCCTCAGAATGGCAACCCAGACAGATCCGTAGTCTGTAATTACTGCCATAAACCAGGCCATAAGATAAATGTATGTAGAAAGAGATTAGGGCTCTGTTTGAAATGTGGGGCAGGTAATCATCCAACCAATCAGTGCCCTCAAATGCCTGCAACTGGGGCAATCACACAAAGCTTCAATCAAGGATATCGACCTCCAGTTCAAGAAAACCAACCTCGACCTATGATGCAGGCACCAATATCACAAGCAGGTATGGTTTATGAAAATTAGCACAGGCCATCCTATGCACCTCAGGCATATCAATTTCAACAAACACAGCGGGCGGCTCAAGCCCAAAATAATAACAAAAGGAGGAATAAGCAAGGACAAGCATTTGTGATAGGAGCCGAAGATGCTAATATTCCTAGGGAAGTAATTTCAGGTACTATTTTAATTTCTGCATATCCAGCATCAGTATTATTTGATTTCGGGGCTACCCATTCATTTATAGCATCTTCTTTTATATCACAACGTGAAATAGAGTCACAACCTCTGCCTAAATCACTGAAGGTCCTCACCGGTAATGGAGTAGTAGAAGTCAGTCGGGTATGTAGTAGATGTCCCATAAAATTGGGTGAAGGAGCTTTTCGTACCCGGTTGCTCGTTTTCCCAACAAGCAACTATGATATAATATTGGGTATTGATTGGCTAACTGCAACATTAGCCAACATAGATTGCGGTCAGGGGAAAGTTTTCTTTCAACTCCCTGACGGAGAATCTTGTGAATTTGTAAGAGACCATAATGAATTCAATACAGAAGAATTAGAGAAATTTGAATTACCAGTACTGCTGCAAGGAGTGGCAGTAGGGGTGCAACTCGGGCGGGCTCAACCCGAGCCCGATCGGGTAAACCCGCCAATGGGTTGGGTTAGGGTTGAAGATACTTGGGCTTGGGGTTGGGTTCGGGTTAAAATATTTGAACCCGACCAAAAATCGGGTTGGGCTCGGGTTCATGTGTCGGGTTACCCAAAGAACCCGAAACCCGACATACATATAATTTTTTATATATATTTATGTATAAAATATTTCATACTTTTTAAATAAAAAATTTATATCCTAAATTTCTCAACCCAAACTCTTCGACTCCTTCTAAATCTCATGTTAGTTTGTATTTTGTAATGATTGATGCTTAATTGCTATTTGACTATGTGTTTAATATTAATTTTGTTTAAAACTATTTTAAATACCATATTAGAGTCTGGTAAACCCGATGAACCCGACCCAACCCGAGCTTCCTCCGGGCCGGTCTTGAGCTTCATATGTTGAACCCGAGGTCGGGTTGGGCTTGGGCTCGGGCTAGGCTTATCATTCATCGGGTTGGGCTCGGGTTGAACTCAAACCCGACCCAACCCGCCCGAGTTGCACCCCTAAGTGGCAGAGCAAACCTTTCCAAGGGTAGTAGAAGAATTCAAGGACGTATTCCCGGAAGAAATGCCAGGGCTACCCCCAGATAGAGCTGTAGAATTCTCTATAGATTTAATACCTGGAGCTGCACCCATAGCCAAAAAGATATACCCAATGAACAAGGAGGAGCTGGCTGAGTTAAACAAACAAATAAAGGAATTATTATCCAAAGGATTTATTCAGCCTAGCGCTTCGCCGTGGGGTGCACCAGTATTATTTTTAAAAAAGAAGGATGGTACCCTACGCCTAGTGATTGATTATAGGGCCTTGAATGAGGTTACCATCAAAAATAAATATCCCTTACCTAGGATCGATCAATTGTTTGATCAGTTAGGAGAGGCAAGGGTATTTTCAAAAATTGATTTGAGGTCCGAATATCATCAAGTGAAGGTAAAAAGGGAAGGTATTCCAAAGACTGCATTTAGAACTCGGTATGGGCATTACGAATTCTTAGTTATGCCATTCGGGTTGACAAATGCACCAGCTATATTTATGGATCTGATGAATCGAGTATTTTATCAATATCTGGATAAATTTGTGATTGTATTCATTGATGACATTCTTATATACTCCAAAAGTGAAAAGGAGCATGAAAAACACTTGGGGATAGTGCTGCAAACTCTGCGGGAAGAACAATTATATGCAAAACTTAGTAAATATGAATTTTGGCTAGATCGAATACCATTTCTAGGGCATATTGTCAGTGGAGAAGGCATCTCGGTAGATCCGAAGAAGGTGGAAGCAGTTAAGTCTTGGCCGACATCTAAGTCCGTAGCAGAAATCAGAAGTTTCTTAGGATTGGCTGGTTATTATCGAAGATTCGTAGAGAATTTTTCCAGAATTGCAGAACCTTTAACCCGCCTCACTCGGAAGGAAGAAAAGTTTAATTGGACAGAGAAATGTCAGGCAGCATTTGACAAATTAAAAAAAAGATTAATTTCATCCCCAATACTGGCATTACCATCTGGTTCGGGTGGATATGAAATATATAGTGATGCATCAAGAAAGGGTCTAGGATGTGTACTGATGCAGCACGGAAGAGTCATAGCATATGCATCCAGACAATTAAGGACACATGAAAGAAATTATCCAACTCATGATCTCGAACTCGCAGCAGTGGTGTTTGCACTCAAGTTATAGAGACATTATTTATATGGAGAAAGAATCAAAATCTACACTGATCACAAGAGCCTAAAGTATGTCTTCACACAAAAGGAGATCAATATGAGACAAAGAAGATGGTTGGAGCTATTGAAAGACTTTGATATGGAATTAACATATCACCCAGGCATGGCTAATAAGGTAGCTGATGCCTTAAGTAGAAGACCTGAAGCTTTCTTTTTAAATACACCCAAGGAAATCCTTGAGGATTTGAGGAAAATGGGAATTGAAGTAATATGTCCGATAACTGAAGGGATATGGCAAAACTTACAAGTGCAATCTTCCTTAATAGATAGAATTAAGGAAGCCCAATAAAGTGATTCAAAACTTCAGAAAATTTGAAAACAAACAGAAGCAGGGCTCCAGACCGGGATAAGGAAGCACCCGGACGGGTCGCTAAGATTCGGAGATCGGTTATGTGTGTCCAGTGGAGATTTAAGAACGGAGGTCATGACAGAGGCCCATAACTCACAATATTCTATTCATCCGGGCAGTACTAAAATGTATAAAGATTTGAAACAGACATTTTGGTGGCACGGGATGAAGAGAGAAGTGGCCAGATTCGTATCCAGATGTCTCGTCTGTCAACAAGTGAAAGCAGAGCATCAAAGGACAGTCGGACTTCTTCAGCTATTGCCCATACCAGAATTGAAGTGGGATCATCTCATAATGGATTTTGTGACAGGACTGCCTAGGACCCAAAGGAGTAATAATGCTATTTGGGTCATTGTAGATAGACTTACGAAGTCCGCTCGTTTTCTTCCTTTTCGAGTTGGACAGTCAACAGAGGAACTGGCAGAAATGTACATGAAACAGATTGTCAGTCAGCATGGGGTACCCGTGAGTATAGTATCGGATAGAGATACCCGATTTACTTCACACTTCTGGAAAAGCTTGCAAGAAAATCTTGGCACTCAATTAAAATTTAGCTCCGCCTACCACCCCCAAACAGACGGCCAGTCTGAAAGAACCATTCAGACACTAGAAGACATACTGAGAGCTTGTACTTTAGATTTTGGAGGAGCATGGGATGATCATCTACATCTGGTGGAATTTTCATATAACAACAGTTATCACGATAGTATCAAAATGGCTCCTTTTGAAGCACTATATGGTAGAAAATGCAGATCGCCGGTATGTTGGACCGACGTAGGAGAAAGACAATTGTTAGGACCAGAACTAGTGACACAAACTGTGGACATGGTCAAGATAATAAGAAGTCACTTGCAAGCAGCCCAGGATAGACAAAAGATGTGGGCTGATAAGTATCGAAGAATACTGGAATTTCAACCTGGAGATCATGTTTTTCTGAAAATTTCACCAACCAAGGGAACCATCAGATTCGGGACCAGAGGAAAACTGAGTCCGAGATACATTGGGCCCTTTGACATATTGGAAAAAGTAGGGAATGTATCATATCGGCTTGCTTTACCCCCAACACCAGAGGGAGTTCACAATGTATTCCATGTTTCCCAATTACGAAGATATGTGTCGGATCCGAGCCATATACTCGACCATTCAGAAATCACCGTTGGACCTACACTACGGATAGAACAGAAACCCGGTGGGATCTTGGATCGAAGAGAGAAGGTACTCCGCAATCGGATCATTCTATTAGTACAAATCGCATGGAGCAAGGACTCACCTGGAGATTCAACTTGGGAGAAGGAAGAAGATATGCGGAAACAATATCCGTATCTATTCCATAAACCAGGTTAGTAATCAATTATTGTACTGGTTATTCCAAATTCCGAGGACGGAATTTTTCTAAGGGGAGTAGACTTGTAATACTCTTATTTTATTATTATTATTATTATTATTGTTATTATTATTATTATTATTATTATTATTATTATTATTATTATTATTATTATTATTATTTTTGTTTCAAAAAATATATATAATCAATGAAGAAGAATGGAGAAGGAGAGGTGTCCCCATGTATTTAATGGGAGGGGACACCTCACCCTTCCTCTCTCCTTATATAACACCACAACCCCACCACTTACACCACTAGAACCTTTCCCCCCCCCCCTCTATATAAACTCACACATACACCAAAGGAAAGGAAAAGAAAGAAAAAAAAAACAAAAACAAAAACCCACACACACACACCCGACCCCCCCCCAAGCCGCTGCTGCCGCCCGCTGCTACTGCCGCCCGCCGCCGCTGCCGTCGCCGGCCGCCCCCCCTCCCGGCCACCTCCACCTCATCCTCCACTTCATCCTCTTCTTCATCTTCTTCTTCATCCTCTTCCACTTCCCAAATTTCAAGCAACAAGAAAAACCTAGGTAATTTCTTCCTCTTCCCCAACCTCTCTTTCTATTCCTAATCTAACTAGGTTAGAATACTAACAAGGATTGTTGTTTTGCTATTGGTTTCAATTTAGGATTTGTGGAGAAGTTTGGGTCATCCCCAATCCAAGGCAAGTCCTCTTCTCCTCCTCCTTCTCCAATAAAATTTTCTTTTTCTTTTTCCTAGTTAATTCTGAATAATTTAGGAATTCTTAATTAATTCTGAAATTTTAAGCTAAGGATATACAAATTTTCCTTTTTGATAAGTTTGGGATTATTAGGAATTGGAACTTGTAGAAGCTAAATATAAATCTGAAATTCATAATTTCAAAATTCAGAATATAAGTTAGGGAATTCTCTCTAATTATGGTATTACTTTTTATCCTGAAATTTTGATGACATTTAACCCAATTTGAGATATTTTAAAATATTGCAACCTTGATTTCTAGCAAATGTTTAATTTTGATAGACATAGACAAAAGAATTAAAGATTTAATTATGACATATCACGAATAAGTGGATAAACGTTGGACACAAGTAGAGGAATCAATTTCGGACACCGAGTTTGAACTTGCAATTGTGGACATGAACTATTGAACTCTTCATGAACAAACAAACACATATGAACATATGGGACTCTCCAATGGTAAGTTTGTCATACACAAGAACTGAACAGCTGGACCGCATGCCGGGAAGGTAAAAAGTACAAGAATCCTGTATTCCTCTATTTAGTACTCAATTTCGTGTGTTCATATTTAGACTTAAGTCTCTTTCCTACATTTTCCTATTTCATGCACAAAAGTTAAAATGTTGATATCGAAGAGTTCTGCTTGATTTATTTTCTTTATACTGTCTACATATATATATATATACATACATATATATATATCTATACATACATATATATATATATATATATATATATATATATATATATATATATATATATATATATATACATATACCTGTACGTATATAGTTATGTATTATAAAGTCCTGCATATTAACTAGTGTAGTTGAAATAAATAATTGCTCTATTTTTGACAAACTACAAAGCTATTAGCAAGCCGCGACCCGACTAATTGCCAAAAGAAAGGTAATTATTGCTTGCTCAGGTATAAGTCTCCAGTTCCTTTTTCTTCTTTTATTCCTTGCGTGGTTCCGGTGTTGAGAGTTGCTCCACCGAAGGGGTCGGCGAGCCCAATTATTTACTTGCGTGGTTCCGGTGTTGAGAGTTGCTCCACCAAAGGGGTCGGCGAGCCCAATTATTTACTTGCGTGGTTCCGGTGTTGAGAGTTGCTCCACCGAAGGGGTCGGCGAGCCCATATTTTACTTTCATAATATATATGTTTCTTGTAAATTTTCGGGGCTCTAAATACAAAGGAGACTCAGTCGAAATTTTTAAGAAATTTAGGAGATAGACAAATTTCCGACCTTCGGAAATTTTTAGAAAATTTCTTAACTAAGGAAGCATTTGGGAGGGAAGAACAACTGAATATCCCTAGATATCCCGTAACATAAATAACAAAAAGCTGATCAGTATTTCGGAAATCTCGTAAATCAGTGCATCTAGTTTCGACTAGGGTGTACTAGCTCAAGGGAGGCTCTACATCTATCTGACAGTAACATCAATAGATGTCTTTTTTAGCCCAAGGGAGGCTCGAAAATCACAGCCTGATCCCAGGTCAACGAGATTGTTCACGGGAAATATTTAGAGGATTATTCGGAGTATTGTTCTCAAAACTGTATTTCTTTTCAAATCTTACTCCAGAAAACAATGCGGCCTACTATGGGTGGGATGTGTCCTTAATTGCTCAAGGAAGCAATTCCTACTAAAAGCTCAAGGGAAGCTCGGAAATCTTATTATTCATGGAGTAGGACATTGATTTCATTCATGTTTTACTAAAGCATATATATATATATATATATATATATATATATATATATATATATATATATATATATATATACATAGCAGTGCAATTTGGCATACCTTGTTTCATTTTTTCAAAACTACATATTCATCTTTTGTTTAACTTTCACCGTTCTTGGCCGAGGACTTGCTCGTCGTTTTCTAAACGACCTAGTATTTGTTCACTAGGTGAAGGAGAAGAAGACGCCTCCGCCGAAGTATCGCCGCACTACGACGAGGAGTAAACTGTCGGGATTACCTACAGTTATGACCAGCAGCATCGTTGTTATTTTGCAAATCTATTTTTGTAATAATCTGTAATAGAATTGTTGGAAAAGTTCCCTGTAATATAGCTACACTATATTTTAATGCCATAAGAATTTCTTATATTTTCTATTCTGCTGATGATTACGGGCGACAATCGCGAATTTCGGCGCGTAGCCTGGGGATGTGTCTATGACGTCACCCTTCCATCCGGGAAGCGGGACGTGACAGTATGGACTCACTGGTTTGAACTAACACTAACCCTCGTCCCGAGTGTGGACTCTCTGGTTAGTACTAACCCTCGTCCCGAGTGTGGACTCTCTGGTTAGTTTACGGCAAGGCAGCCTCGTCCCGAGTGTGGACTCTCTGGTGCAAATACTACATCCTCGTCCAGTGTGTGGACTCTCTGATGTAAACATCTTCGTCCCGAGTGTGGACTCTCTGGTGCAAGTCAAGTCAAGTCTACACCCTCGTCCCGAGTGTGGACTCTCTGGTGCAATAATCGATATCCTAGTCCCTAGTGTGGACTCACGGATGTAAACAGATCAAGAAAAATACCCTCGTCCCGTGTGTGGACTCTCTGGTGCCAAGGAAGAAATATCAAGGATTTAGCAGTTCACTATACGCACTCGTTCTATGACACGACTCAAGCAAGGTACTGACGAGAAACTTCAAATGTGAAACACAAGACCAAAACATGAACATGGCTATAAACAATAAAAACAACTCCACAGAAAATAACACGAAGAAGCACATGTCCATAAATAATCCAAAAGTTGGAAACTGAAATAAATGCATGAAAATAAAACTGTAGAGGGAGGCAAGGTATACTTGCCTGGGGGTTGCACGAAGAACCAATAATGTATCGCCAATCACAAGTCAGAAAGTCCAAGTCATCACAACTATTTCTGAAAGCTGAAATAAACATTACCAACATTCTCAGAATAGTCAAATTAGCTAGGATTGCCTGTCCTTAAGTCCAATTCTGGACACAGGGACAAAACGATAATTTTGGGCAAAAATGATGTCCGCCGTTGGACCCGCTTTCCACTGAAAAGCGTGCCAGAGTCAACGGTCTCTAAAGTCATCAAACTACATGTCTACAGATCCGGTTTTCCGATATGAATTCAACCATATGTCCAAAGTTCGATCCCGGCGGGCCGTGCACAAAATTGCTCGTTGAGTGGATCCGTGGAGCCCGCAAAACGGTAATTTTATCCACTGTTTCAGAATTGGACCAAACTTGGCATACAGGACCAGAAAAACGATACGGTCCTGTTGGCGCAAGTTTCGTCTCGATCTGACGAGCGTGCACAAAGTAATTGAAGAATTTGCAAAGTGCACGATACGGTGAATTTCAACGGATACGCATCAAATTCGTCGCGCACACGCGACCAATTTGAATTTCGTCAAAGCCCACACGACCACGAAGCCGTTACGCAGCTTTCGATGCCTTCGGTTTGCGACCACGTCGCCCGGAATGGCGGGACGCACGTCGTGTGGAACAATTTTCATGTTTTTAAAACAGATTTTTGTTGAACTTTGAAAGTTGATTTCTTCGCACGCAGTTGATAAAAATCGAAACTACAAATTAGGTTAGGAAGCCCTACATGTTGTCTAAAAAGTTGTTCAAATAGAATTCTGAATAAGTCAATTGTTTGGCAGGAATCCGTCTTCCAACTGGGGTGTTGGGACTGGGTTTACTGTTCTATTTTGGACAGTTTTTTGGGTTTTTGGGTTCGATTTTTCTGGCAATATAGATCACCTACAATCAAACTAATTGATTGGAATCAAAGGTGTATATATCGGGATCGTACCTGAAGAAAAAGTTCAGAAAACGATCAAGCGATGAGAGTGCACTTCGATCACGAAGTTGGAGCTAGCACCGCCATTACTGCTGTCCCTTCTGCGCTTGTATGCGCGCGCGTGTGTGCGCTGCCTCCGGCGACCCGTGCGGCCGTGCGCGGTGGTCCTGGGCGGTGCGCCACGTCGGGGCTGGGGGTGGCGTCGGGTCGGGGCGATGAGTTGGCGCTAGGGTTTCGATGGTTTACGCTCTCGGTCTGCTGATTAACGATATATATATATATATATATATATATATATATATATATATATATATATATATATATATATATATATATATATATATATATATATATATATATATATATATATGTATGTAACCTGCTTCTCGGTTACAGCTTGTGTGCTTAAGAGCACGGGTGGGAATCTGGGCGGCTGACTGGGCTCGGGGTTAGCCTAAGCCCAAGGGGCTGACTGTTTTAGGATTTATTAATTCGTTTTCTCTTTTTTTTTCTTTTATTCCAGCAATTAATATATATATAACTATATATATTCATATATTTATATCTATACACAAATACATGTATATATATACTTCTATACATGTATATATATACACATACGTACATATATATATAATATATTTATATATAAAGATACACCCATTTATAATACATTTATATATATATATACAAATACACATATTTATATAATATATTTATCTATATATATACGTACAAATACGCATATCTATATAATATATTTATATATACGTACAAATACGCACATAATATATATATTTATATATTTACATACACACATATTCATATTTATATATAAATACCCATATACCCATACACACCTATATTATTTATTTATATACAAATACACATATATAAATATATTCGTATATATTCATATTCATCTACACTTACCTACATATATTATATAGATGTATACATACATACATACACACATATATCTTTACATCTAAATAAACACCATAACACCAAAACCCGCTAAAACAACCCAACAAGTCTTGGTGAACATATTTGGCCCTAGAAAAGGGTACCAATACTCTAAGACTCTATTTAAATATTAATAATACCCATTTTGTATAAATAACCAAGTATTTTAGAAAATAACATTAAGACCACCCAGAAGGCTAGGAAATATTTGTACGTACCTATAAGTATGTCTACATAGGCTTGGGCTTGGTTTGGGTCCAATCTGGACTACTTTGGTACAATCGGGTTTTCCTAAAACTCAATAATTAAATTAATAAATAAAAGAATCTTTGGTAAATGTTAAGTCGTAACTTGGCCTGGTTTTTCCAGTTAGGACACACTGATGGACAGGTCTTCCCTGCCAGGGCTAATACACTGGTCAAAGCACGCCACTGCACCATCTGTGCCACGATTTCTAGTCACCTTGTACTCTAATTCCTAACCATGGCTAAAATCATCTATCGTAATAATTAACTAAATAATCATTTATAAAAATCGTAAAATCCCATTTAAATCAAATAAATAAAATAAAAAATATTTCAAAATTTTTCGGGAAGGGGAGCTACAAATCTACCCACCTTAAAAATAATTTCGTCCTCGAAATTCTAATTCGTAGCTATTCTTAAAATTCAAGAAGAAAGTCTACCTTAACCTTAATCTCCTCAAATTTAATTTCTCACAAATATTTTATAACCAAGAATATTTGAGGACTTCTACCCACCTTTGGTCACACTACTCCTCAAAATACGGTCACTAAAGTCTTATGGTCTTCTAACTAGTTGCTAACAATTCTACCGTCAGATATCTAGGCATATGGCATCTATGCTCCTTCATATCTATAAACAACCAATATTCAATAGTCAAGCAATATATACTATAATTTAAGGATTTCTAATAAATTTTAGACAGCACGATTTGTTCGTCACCTCGAAATAAAAAGGGACGAGAATCAATGGTATGGAAAGCAAGGAAGTATAATCGAGAGCAAATATGGAGTTTTCAAGAACGTAGAGAATTTCTTGGAGAATTTTCAAGGCAGAGTGGATTGAGATTTCTAAGGTCTAGTCAAGGTCGCAGGCTCGTATCAGTACGGTTACGTAACCGATACGATATGCTCTGACCTGCATGGGCCACCAAAAAAAACTTGTCACGACCCGCACCCGCTTTTCGGACGCGAGCACGTGACAAGCCCAGCTACGTATTGAACGGACTCCAGCCCGAATCGAATACGTAAACGCTGTCAAGGCTATGGTATACTGCCAAATCATGGCAAACAAATCTATATCTCAACCCACAATAAGAATATTAAACAAGAATGAACAAGTATGGGTCGTGGTCTGCAGTCCACTAGCATCTATGTCCGATAAGACTCTAATGATAGTAACAAGAGTCTAAAACTGAATCAGAAAACATGATAAGGTAAGAAAGCACGAAAGGATAACAACGTAATCATGATACCTGAATCCTACAAGAGTCGCAAAATCCTCCGCCATCCAGAACTACTAGCTAACTCCGCTAAACCTGAGGAGATCATCAGGTCCTCAGAGGACATAGCAAGATACATAATATACATGCCTATCTAACAGTTTTATCATGCGCAAGAAAATAAACAAGAAAGACTGGGACACGACCAATGACTACGAACACGAACACGAATACTAGAACAACTACGCATAATGAACTGCCGGATGAACGAAACATGATGATCAATGGAAGAAACCAAACCCTCGTCCCGAGTATGGACTCACTGGTTTGAACTAAACACTAACCCTCGTCCCGAGTGTGGACTCTCTGGTTAGTTCACGGCAAGGCACCCTCGTCCCGAGTGTGGACTCTCTGGTGCAAATACTACATCCTCGTCCCGTGTGTGGACTCTCTGATGTAAACACCCTCGTCCCGAGTGTGGACTCTCTGGTGCAAGACAAGTTATAATCAAGTCGAGAAAGTCGTGGTGTAGGACTAGACGACTCTAGCAAGGAATACATATGAGGCTAACACAGTGTAACAGATAGAAATATCATGACAGAGAGAACAAAAATGTACAGGCAACTAGAAATATGTAAAATGAAACTATAACAGGAAAAGTGTACTAGACATGAAATAAAGCAATCACGAATGTAAGGAAAAATAGCAGCGAGATGGTGAACATGCATATAAATTATATTGTACAATGGAAGAACCAAACCCTCGTCCCGAGTGTGGACTCACTGGTTTGAACTAACACTAACCCTCGTCCCGAGTGTGGACTCTCTGGTTAGTACTAACCCTCGTCCCGAGTGTGGACTCTCTGTTTAGTTCACGGCAAGGCACCCTCGTCCCGAGTGTGGACTCTCTGGTGCAAATACTACATCCTCGTCCCGTGTGTGGACTCTCTGATGTAAACACCCTTGTCCCGAGCGTGGACTCTCTGGTGCAAGTCAAGTCAAGTCTACACCCTCGTCCCGAGTGTGGACTCTCTGGTGCAACAATCGACATCCTAGTCCCTAGTGTGGACACGGATGTAAACAGATCAAGAAAAACACCCTCGTCCCGTGTGTGGACTCTCTGGTGCCAAGGAAGCAATATCAAGGATTTAGCAGTTCACTACACGCACTCGTTCTATGACACGACTCAAGCAAGGTACTGACGAGAAACTTCAAATGTGAAACACAAGACCAAAACATGAACATGGCTATAAACAATAAAAACAACTCCACAGAAAATAACACGAAGAAGCACATGTCCATAAATAATCCAAAAGCTGGAAACTGAAATAAAATGCATGAAAATAAAACTGTAGAGGGAGGCAAGGTATACTTGCCTGGGGGTTGCACGAAGAACCAATAATGTATCGCCAATCACAAGTCAGAAAGTCCAAGTCATCACAATTGTTTCTGAAAGCTAAAATAAACGTTACCAACATTCTTAGAATAGTCAAATTAGCTAGGATTGCCTGTCCTTAAGTCCAATTTTGGACACAGGGGCAAAACGGTAATTTTGGGCAAAAATGATGTCCGCCGTTGGACCCGCTTTGTACCGAAAAGCGTGCCAGGGTTAACGGTCTCTAAAGTCATCAAACTACATATCTATAGATCCGGTTTTCCGATACGAACCCAACCGTATGTCCAAAGTTAGATCCCGGTGGGCCGTGTACAAAATCGCTCGTTGAGTGGAACCGTGGGGCCCGCAAAACGGTAATTTTATCCACTATTTCAGAATTGGACCAAACTTGGCATACATGACCAGAAAAATGATAAGGTCCTGTTGGCACAAGTTTCGTCTCGATCTGACGAGCGTGCACAAAGTAATTAGAGAATTTGCAAAGTACACGATACGGTGAATTTCGACGGATACGCATCAAATTCGTCGCGCACACGCGACCAATTTGAATTCCGTCCAAGCCCACACGACCACGAAGCTGTTACGCATCTTTCGATGCCTTCGGTTCACGACCACGTCGCCCGGAATGGCGGGACGCACGTCGTGTGGAACAATTTTCATGTTTTTAAAACAGATTTTTGTTGAACTTTGAAAGTTGATTTCTTCGCACACAGTTGATAAAAATCGAAACTACAAATTAGGTTAGGAAGCCCTACATGTTGTCTAAAAATTTGTTCAAATAGAATTCTAAATAAGTCAATGGTTTGGCAGGAATCCGCCTTCCAACTGGGGTGTTGGGACTGGGTTTACTGTTCCGTTTTGGACAGTTTTTCGGGTTTTTGGGTTCGATTTTTCTGGCAATATAGATCACCTACAATCAAACTAATTGATTGGAATCAAAGGTATATATATCGGGATCTTACCTGAAGAAAAAGTTTGGAAAACGATCGAGCGATGAGAGTGCACTTCGATCACGAAGTTGGAGCTTGCACCGCCATTAATGCTGTCCCTTCTGTGCTTGTACGCACGCGCGTGTGTGCGCTGCCTCCGGCGACCCGTGCGGTCGTACGCGGTGGTCCTGGGCGGCGCGCCACGTCGGGGCTGGGGGTGGCGTCGGGTCGGGGCGATGAGGAGTTGGCGCTAGGGTTTCGATGGTTTACGCTCTCGGTCTGCTGATTAACGATATATATATATATATGTAACCTGCTTCTCGGTTACAGCTTGTGTGCTTAAGAGCATGGGTGGGAATCTGGGCGGCTGACTGGGCTCGGGGTTAGCCTAAGCCCAAGGGGCTGACTGTTTTGGGATTTATTAATTCGTTTTCTCTTTTTTTTTTTCTTTTATTCCAGCAATTAATATATATAACTATATATATTCATATATTTATATCTATACACACATACATGTATATATACTTCTATACATGTATATATATACTTCTATACATGTATATATATACACATACGTACATATATATATATAATATATTTATATATAAAGATACACCCATTTATAATACATTTATATATATATATATATACAAATACACATATTTATATAATATATTTATCTATATATATACGTACAAATACGCATATCTATATAATATATTTATATATACGTACAAATACGCACATAATATATATATTTATATATTTACATACACACATATTCATATTTATATATAAATACCCATATACCCATACACACCTATATTATTTATTTATATACAAATACACATATATAAACATATTCGTATATATTCATATTCATCTACACTTACCTACATATATTATATAGATGTATACATACATACATACACACATATATCTTTACATCTAAATAAACACCATAACATCAAAACCCGCTAAAACAACCCAACAAGTCTTGGAGAACATATTTGGCCCTAGAAAAGCGTACCAATACTCTAAGACTCTATTTAAATATTAATAATACCCATTTTGTATAAATAATCAAGTATTTTAGAAAATAACATTAAGACCACCCAGAAGGCTAGGAAATATTTGTACGTAACTATAAGTATGTCTACATAGGCTTGGGCTTGGTTTGGGTCCAATCTGGACTACTTTGGTACAATCGAGTTTTCCTAAAACTCAATAATTAAATTAATAAATAAAAGAATCTTTGGTAAATGTTAAGTCGTAACTTGGCCTGGTTTTCCCAGTTAGGACACACTGATGGACAGGTCTTCCCTGTCAGGGCTAATACACGGGTCAAAGCACGCCACTGCACTATCTGTGCCACGATTTCTAGTCACCTTGTACTCTAATTCCTAACCATGGCTAAAATCATCTATCATAATAATTAACTAAATAATCATTTATAAAAATCGTAAAATCCCATTTAAATCAAATAAATAAAATAAAAAATATTTCAAAATTTTTCGGGAAGGGGAGCTACATATTGGATCATGGGGGAGGATCTCCTCCAGGAAGGAAGTTCAGAGGTATGATCATACATAACTTTCTATCTGAAAGAGTGACCGGAATGTGAGTTCAGAGGCACCAGCGGGTACATGACTCGATATTGTGAAAGTGTGAGTTCAGTGGCACCAACGGGCGCGTGACTCGATAATCTGGGATGTTTGTGGACATGAGTTCAGCGGCACGAGAGGGTACATAACTCGGAAATCTAGGGAATGGTGAGTGTGAGTTCAGCGGTACCAGCGGGTATGTGACTCGTATGATTGGAAAATACGGGAAATGAGTTCAGAGGTACCAGCAGGTACGTGACTCGTATGATTGGAAAATGTGGGGAATGAGTTCAGAGGTACCAGCAGGCACGTGACTCGAATAATTGTAAAATGTGGGAATGAGTTCAGAGGTACCAGCGGGTACATGACTCTATGTATGGAACCAGAATGTAAGTTCAGTGGTACAAGGAGGCACATGACTCGACACTCTGAGATGTCTTGAGGATTTTGTTTCAGACATAATACTTCTTCAGAAACTTGCCGTTGATGGGCAATATGAGCAAGTCTCCATTTTGTTTTGCGAGGCGGTAGGCGCCGTTGGAGAATACAGCTTCGATGATGAACGGGCCTTCCCATTTTGGTTGGAATTTGCCGGCAATTTTATGCGTCATAACCATCGGCCTCCGAACCGCCAGAACGAGATCGCCTACTTGGAATGTTCTGACCTTGACCTTCTTGTTGAAAGCTCTGGAGATTCTGGCCTGATATAGTTCGATTCGCTGTTGAGCTAACAGGCGTCTCTCGTCTAGGGCCTCCAATTCCAGTAGTCGGCGATGGTGGTTTTCGTCTGTCGTCAACTGATGTATAAGGGCGACGCGGAGCGAGGGGATCTGAGTCTCTAATGGGAGAACTGCCTCGCTCCCGTATACCAGGGAAAACGGTGTATTCCCGGTGGCTGTTCGGACTGTGGTGCGATACGCCCATAAGCATTCGCCGAGCTTCTCGTTCCAGTCGCGCTTGTTAGAAGACACGAATTTCTTGAGTAGCTTGATCATGGTTTTGTTGAATGCTTCTGCTAACCCGTTGGGTGCTGGGTTGTAGGGTATCGAAGCAATGTTCTGAATTCGGTGCTTGTCGTAGAACCGATAGAATGCGTGGCTTGCGAACTGTGGCCCATTGTCGTGAATGAGTCTTCGTGGAAGTCCAAAGCGGTAGATGACATGATGCTTAAGGAAGCTGATCACGTTTGAAGTTTTTACCTCTGCCAATAGGATGGCTTCCGACCATTTGGAGAAGTAATCGGTGATCGCGAGTATGAATCGGTGTCCTCTGGATGAATACGGGGTAATTGGGCCGACGATGTCCATACCCCACGCTTCAAATGGCCAGGAGGCCACAGTCGGATGTAGGAATTCAGATGGCTGGTGGATGAAGTCGGCGTGGATTTGGCAGGCTTTGCACTTTCGTGCATAATCTATTGCGTCTGCAACCATCGTGGGCCAGTAATAGCCCATTCAACGAAGGCGGTCTTGCAGTTTTGGGCCAGGTTGATGGGCTCCGCAGACACCATCATGGGCCTCGCGCACGGCTTCCTTGGCTTCTGTATTTGATAGACACCGAAGCAGTAATCCGTCATAGGAGCGGCGATACAACATTTTCGTCTATGTATCGTAGAAGAATCTGAGAGAACGTCGTCTGATGGAAGTGGCTTCCTTTGGATTCTCGGGCAGGATGTCGTAGACGACGAAGTCGATGAATGGTTGTCTCCAGTCTGGGGCATCATCGATCATCTGGGCGGAATAACTCGCAACGAATTGCACATTGTTCTTGGGACAGACCAGTTCGTGGCCTATCACATCCACTGATTGGCGATCATAGTTCGGAACTGCTAGGGAAGCGGCAAGACCAGCTAGGGCATCAGCTTCGATATTTCGGAGTCTGGGGACATGTTCGATGAAGAACCCCTCGAACGATGAGATGATGTCAATCGCTATTTGGTGATAAGGGATCATGTCTTCGTGGCGGACCTCGTATGAGCCCCGGATCTGATTGACGATTAGTTGGAAATCACCGTATGCTTCAAGGTATTCTACCCCCAGCTCTCTTGCAAGTTGGAGGCCAATGACCCGAGCGTTGTACTCGGCCACATTGTTAGAGCAGGGTTCTGTTAGGGAATAAGCGCGGTTAATCACCAATCCGGAAGGGGAGACCAGCACTACCCCGACTCCGACGACTATATTGCCTTTAGGTCCAGTCCTCGAAGCACCGTCGAAGAACATTCGCCATATATCATCATGAGAGGTTGCATGCGAGTCGGCGACCTCATCTGGAATCTCTTCATGGCTGCTAAGAAGTCTCTCAGGGCTTGACCTTTGACTGCCTTTTGTGGGACGAAGATCATATGATAAGAGGACAGCAATATTGCCCATGTAGCGAGGCGAGAGCTGAGTGCCCCTGGTTTAGTCATGAGGACCCTGAGAGGGTTGACTCGCAAGATCACGTGTATCGTTTGTTCGGTGACATAGTGCCGTATTTTCTGAATGGCGAACACCAGGGCAAGGCATTCCTTCTCCACAGCGGTGTATCGGTGCTCTGGCCCAATCATCATTCGGCTGAGGTAATATATGGCTTGCTCATGGCCTGCGTCGTTGTTTTGTGCCAGCAGAGCCCCGAGGGAGTGTTCCATTGCTCGTACATAGAGCAGAAATAGTTTTCTAGAAACCGGGGCCACCATGACTGGAGGGTTCGACAAATATTCTTTGATGATGTCGAAGGTGCGCTGGCATTCTTTATCCCATACGAATAAGATGCCTTTCTTTATGAGATGGGTGAATGGTCGACATCGCCCGAAGAGGTTGGAAATGAACCTCCTGATGTAAGCTAGCCTCCCTTGGAGGCCTCGGAGTTCGCGGAGATTTCTCGGGGGACCCATCTCAATGATTGCCTTTGTTTTCTCGGGGTCGATGTGAATGCCCTGAAAAGTGATGACGAAGCCCAGGAATTTCCCGCTGTAGACACCCAAGAAAGATTTCGTAGGGTTCATCTTTAAATTGTGGGCTCGCATTAGGTCGAACACTGTCCTGAGATCTTGCAGATGATCTTCCTTTGAACGGCTTTTGACGGAGATGTCGTCGACATAGCATTCCACTATCTTGTGCAAGTGGTCTCTAAAGATGACGCTCATAGCTCTCTGGTAAGTGGCGCCAGCATTCCTTAAACCAAAAGGCATAACGGTGTAGCAATATGTACCAATTGGTGTTCGGAATGATGTGTGCTTCTCGTCGTCAGGAAACATCTTGATCTGGTTGTATCCTGAGAAGCCATCCATGAAGGACATACGTTCGAAACCGCAGGTGTTGTCGATCATAATATCCGTGATAGGGAGAGGGAATTCATCTTTAGGGCATGCCTCATTCAGATTCCGGAAGTCGATGCATATTCGGATTTTCCCGTTCTTCTTGAGAACTGGTACGATGTTGGCTATCCAGTCTGGATGCTGCTCTTCGCGAATGAATCCGCTGGCTATCAGTTTGTTGACTTCGGCTTCAATAGCATTCATGACATCGGGGCAAAACTGTCGTTGCTGTTGCTTGACAGGTTTTGCATCCGGACGAATATTGAGTTTGTGAAGTACGGTCTCGGGGTCCAATCCTGGCATATCTTCATAGCTACAGGCGAACACATCGATATACTCTTTGATGAATTGGAGCAGCGATTCTCGCTCTTCATTTGTCAGACTCTGGCTAATGAAGATTGGTTTCGGGGAGGCTTCATCACCAAGATTAACTTGTATGACCTCGTCTTCGGTGGGAGGTTCTCTTTGCTCGAAATGCTTCTCCCATTATTCGTCTAGCTGTTGTGCCCATGGTTCTAGCTCAAGAAGTTCGGGGATATCCTCGTCTTCTTCATAGGCGTCGGTGAATGCCATGTTGACTGACAGGACTTGTCTGAACACGTCTCCGATGCTGGTATCCGAGTCAGAAGTTGGTGACCCGGTCGTATGTGAATACCAGTCGTATTCTTCATCTGAACTTTTAGGGGTCATTGTGGGTGTTACATACCCTAATCCACATCGAGTTTTGCTATAGTAGTCCCGTAGTTTGCCAGCCGGTACCGGAGGCTTCAACGGTAATCGTCGTCCAGTACCGTAGTTCAAACCCGGTGTCGTTTCCAGATCATACCCCTATTTCTGCATGAGATATTTATATTGGGGCTATAAAGATACAGAGGTAGTCTCCCGGCATCCGATCCAAGGTCGACTTCTTCTATGGTGAAGGGATGCGGATCGTCCTTCCGGCCGAAGATGATTGGATGGTCCCCTCCCTCGATTATTCGGTAAGCGTCTTCTGCTGGAGTGAGCTGAATTGTGGTGTGGACATTTGTCACCTGTGTGTGTAGGTGAGTGCCTATACCGTGTTCTATAGCGTACATTGTACAAAGCTTATTAAGCTCGAGGTAGTTCAAAGATAGCCCTTTATTGATGAAATAAGGTATCTTTTCTAAGGGGATTACATCATCTGCGGAGGGAACATCAGTGTGGGCGGCCATATACTTGGCTAACTCTGGTTCCTCTTCGGCTACCCCCTATGTGAATGAAGACTGAGAGGACGTCCTGGGAAGCTTGATTGTCAGTGGTTTAGTTGATGGAGCTGAGCGTGGAGTTGCCGGCAGACTAGCAACCTCCAGTTTGGTACTCGATGTGTGGCGAGGAGTGGCTGGTTCGCTAACAGTGTCAGACCTCGAATCGGGGTGACGACCCTTCTTGGGAAGGCGTATCGTTAGCGGTTTGTCGGAGGGATTGAGCTTCTCCGTTTGGGGCTGACCGACTCTCGACAGTCTGATTGTTAGTGGCTCCGCTGTGGATCTTGGCACTTGGCTAGACCTCTGTAGCCGAATTATCATCTGCTCTTCTTGTGCCGAGAGGCTGATTGCGTCCTTACGTAGAGTGGCGGTAAGGGGTGCAGACTTGCCCGGTTTGTGAGCTTGGAGGTGGATCGTCAGAGGCTCTTCTGATCCTGTGGCTGTCTCGGTACTAGCTTGTACATCTCCTTCACCAAGGTGCTTCTTCGACTTTTCGTACAGGCAGGAGTCTGAGTAGTAAGATTCGACCCCTTTGAAGGGATCGATATCAGCAAATTTCGTCCTCACGAAGCCGTATTTGTCAACATATTTGAAGCACTGGTACAGTATGGAAGGCACGATCATATAATCGTGTATCCATGGGCACCCCAAGAGGATGTTGTAAGAAGTGTCTGCATCTATGACGTAGCAGGTAACTTCGGATTGGAGGTCGCCAATTTGACACTTCAGACGAATCTTTCCAATAGGGTAGCTCCTGCCCGAATTAAAACCGCTGATGGCGGTGCTTATAGGTGTCAGGCGATGCATTGGGATGCGAAGATGATGTAGCAGACCCTTCGGGATGATGCTTATGGAAGAGCCAGGATCAATGTGCATCCGATTCCAGCATAGTATAGTGGGCGATCGTACAGATTAGTTTTGATGAACATATCTTGCGGGGTGAAGACGATGTTTGGTATTGTGCCAGTACAGGCACTGTCCTGGAGATCCACAGGTGAGTCCTCCCCGGTGAGGTTGGATTGAGCCAGATAGGCATCGGCATTTTGGAGTGCTTCGCTCAATGCAATATGAACGTCCTTGGAGAGCCTTAGGAGTTCGTACAGTGACAACTTGGCCGGTGTGTTAGCCAATTGTGCTAATATGTCAAAGTTGTAGGGCCTCTCTAGCCCTTGGGCTGCCTCTTTTCGGAAGGATTTGTCGAAGCGAGTCTCCCTCGGCCTAGGCTTGTCGATCGTCGAAGGCTGAGCCGGTCCCGGAGCATCAGTTGTAGTGGGTTGATGATTTTTAGCTGGATTGTCAACCACAGGTTGGGATTGTGCTCCAGACCGCGCGACGACGGCTGTAGCTTCCTCGATGTCTGTCGAGATTGTGTGGCAGGTCCTGACTTTTCCACTTTTCTTCTTGTAGGTGGAAGATGGTGTGGACCGAGTCACTTCTGACACCAAGTCTGGATGGATCCACATGACCTCCCCTCGTGATGTGGTGAGGGGTACTAGACCGGCAGCATGATCTCGGGGAGGTAGAAGATTGGTAATCTCCATTGTCGCCAGAGGGATGGGGACCACCCCGTCTTGAGTTTCCGTCGGAAGGAAGCTGCCGAATTGTACGGACACCATATTGGCTGCCACGGTTACCTCTTCGAAATCAATGGCCAGAGCGTCCGAATCGATGAGGTTTTGGATGTACCGTTTCAGCTGGTAGCAATCGTGTGTAGCATGATGGACATAGCGATGATAATGGCAGTACTTTGGATTCTCCATCTCTGTCGGCCGCGGTTCCCGTCTTGGTGGAGGAAGCTGAATTCTGTCCCCTTGTATGAGCATGTCCAAGATGGGCTTGACGTGACCGTCTTCGAAGGAGTAAGTAATTTACGGCCATTGTTTGTCTGCTAGCTTTGGCTCAGGTTTTTGTGCTGTATCGGCCACCCTAGCCTGCTTTCCTTTGCTATCCCGATTGTTGGAGGGGCTACCCCCATTATCGTTGTTGGGACGCTTGCCCTTGTTTTCTCCTTCCAAGATGTACAATCCCAGTTGGCGAGCCTTCTTCAATTGTTCTTCGGCGCTTGTGGCGCTGATGATGTACGTCTTCCATTCCTTGAATTAACTTTCGCCCATCCAGAGACTGATCGTTGGAAGCAGTCTCTTTTGGCAAATTTTAATTAAGGAGGAATCCGGATTTCCGGAGGGCAGCTTCATGGCGGTTTGGCAAAACCGCTCAATGTAGTTCCTTGTCAGCTCCTTCTCCCCTTGGACGACGTCTATGAGGGTGGACATGGTGACGTCCTGCCCTACTTCGTAGAATCTCTCCATGAATAGGCGCTTGAAGCCGGCGAAGGAGTGGATGCAGTTGTCCGGCAGATTGCGATACCAGTCGAAAGCGACTCCTTCCAATGCCCCGACGAATAATCGGGTGAGAATAGCATCGTCATGGGACAGATGGTCTGCGGTGACCTCGAAGTAAGTGATGTACCGACTCGCTGAGGTCTTGCCATCATAGGGATTGATGTTGAACGGCTTATATCTTGGTGGGAAGGGAACATCCCACCATGCAGCCGGGTATGGTTGCCGTATTCTGAGGTCTTGAGAGTTTTCTCGGGCGTAAAACAGGGCTCGGAGCTCCTGGACCTCTCTTCTTGCTTCCCTGGCATCATCTGCAGCGGTGGGAGCCGTTATTTCGGGAGGATTGTTGCATGGGTTCGGTGCCGCTGAGTTCGAGTCCGCATTGACCGCGGGACCCGTGCTTGTTTGGCCAGGTGTTCCTCCTTGCAGAGTTGGAAGAGCCGCCTTGATTTCATCTACAGACTTGACCAAGGCCTGTAGTACGGCCTCCAGAGTGTCGATGCGCTGGCGATCACTGGAACCACTTTGATTGCTGTCCGTCATGAACACCGTCCTTATATGATGAGAAACGGAAGGGACGGTAGAGGACGTATCCTCCGAGTCATACCCATGTACCGAGAAGTCATCGGGTGTAGCACCCAGTTTCCCAAATGAGGGTAATTTTGAAATTTCGTGTTCATAATTATTTTAATAATAATATTTAATTCATGATATAATTTTTTGGCGATTTTAAATTATTTTAAAATTATTTAAATCAATGACTTGTGGTTTTGACGTTTTGCTAGTGAAACCCTAGAGACTGTTTGACCTAGAGCCTAACCATGTGATTATGATATTTTAATATTATTTTTGGCCTAAGGATATTTTTGCATTTGACCTCTTTGAATTATTTTGATATTATTTTATTATTTATGATATTGTTTTGGGGTTATTTGAGTCGGGTTCGAATTTTAACTCAATTCGACTTGAAACGGGGACTCGGGAGGGTAGTTTGACTCTAGTGAGACCCACACACTAGTTAGGCATAGCCCACATGATATTAATTTTAGTCTACATGATAGAAATATTTTAGTTAGAGGTTAGACTAATTATTATGGATAAGGTTAGTGTGATTAGAGACTTTAGAATGACTAATTTAGCCCCAACCAATTAGCCCTTTTCTAATACTCATAGAATAGGTTAGTGGAGCATTTTGGACCTTACCATAATAGGACAAATAGTCCCATATGGCCAGCCACTTTGGGAGAGGATAGGCTCAAGTTCATTTCATTATTCTCATCCACACTCTCTCTCTTGTTCTTCCCCAAATTCCTAGAGAGCAATCCCTAGCAATTTATCCACCAAATTCTTCTATTTCACCACCAAATCTTCTTCTTTCCTTCTCCATTCTAGCCAAGGAGGAAGCTACCCAAGTTTGGGAGGATTCGGAGCTCGTTCGTGTCCTTTTGGAATCTCTACGTGTCGGTGTCGCTCCGGGAAGGCTTTTCTTCGATTCGATCTACGGGGAGGTATAAATCCCTTCTTCTTTTCATTTTCTCATGCATATAGGTCTATTTTGAACCCATAGGAATGACCCCATGGTTGTATCTCCATTTGTGTCCATTTCGTATCCATTTCGAGGTCATAGGAGTGTCCTTTGTGTTGTGGTTGTGTCCATGTGGGAAAATCCCAATTTTGGATACACTATGTGTTGTTGTTATGTATGAATGAATTATTACATGTTTAATCTCATATTTTTGTATTGAAGATGTGTTCTATAGTGTCTCATATATATATATTAGTGTAGAGAGTGAGTTCTTGATATATTATGTTATATACTTGTGTTCTTTTGTCTCAAACTACCTAAATTCGTCATGATTTTTATTCACGTTTTTAATTTTAGCCCTAACTTAGAAATGTCATAACTTCTAGCTCAAAGCTCGGTTTAGTCTTCCGTTTTTGTAAAAGAAGCGTATTAAAGTTAGCTTTCCAAAAACATGTATTAATAGGCCTAATTCTTTCTGTAACTTTCTGGAGAATTATTTGAGTGTCAGCTGTACGAAAGACAAACACGTTCTCGGTGTTTTTGCGATTTCGGGAGTTTTCGGAAACGAAAACGCGATCCGTTTGAAGTTTCGGAAAGCTAACACATAGATCTATAACATAATTTAATCCTAAATTTTAATTCATGCTGAGATGGTACAGTATTGATTATTAGTAGGAGTTACTATTCGGCATATGCATTTTGTGCACCCTTGTGTGTAATATAATGTTCTATTTGATTTTAACCCATGTTAATGTATATATATTTTGTAATTTAATAGAGAATACAAGCATGAGTAAATTGTTAAATAAATGATGTATGAGGTGTAAGTATCCTATCTAATGTAAGCATGTATAAGTATGGCTTGTAATGAATATGTAGGTTCCATAGTATGTAATGTATGGTGCATATAGTGGTGCAAGAGAATAACGAATGATGAATGAATGCAAGCATGAATGTAATGTAATAATAGATGTAATGTATGCAATATACAAGTTAATGAGATGTAATGTTCTATGTTAACACAAATCCTATATTACCTCATGTACCCCCTTACACTATATTGACACTATCACACTTGACACATTGTTCACTTACACTTTGACACTCTTTGATATGTATACACTATGTATGCCCATTTAACCCTCACTTGTCCCTTTGCCATGTTCACATACACACACATAGCCTCTTAAATAAGTATTTATGAATATAGTTAACTTAGCTATGTATGTATATTATATATATGTTAGCATATTGTGTTATAATATATAAGTTTATATAACCATTTGAAATGCCATGATTATAGACCTAATATTGAATACCAATATATGTATGTGTATATATGTGTAGACATATATAGCTTAAAGTAATAGATTACCTAGTGTATATCCAATATGAATTCTTGCCTATTTGAGTATTGAATAATTGCATGCTATATAGAGTTGGGTGTATGTTGGCTTGTATAGCCTTGTATTGATATGTGCTTGCTAGGATAGTCTTGGTTAGGCCTAGTAAGACTTACTGGGTTAGGACATGACCTAGTTTGACCTAGTTTGACTAGTACAGTTGACCAGAGTTGACCAAGGGTTGACTTTGGCCTAGTTTGACCTAGATTCATGTAAAATACATTGTAGTGCTTTATATTACCCTTCTGGACATGTTGTGACTTGTGCTGTTCTAATTAGGAGCCAGACACCTTGTAACCTGTGTTGCTTTAAATAGGACTCTGTGGCTTCAGTTGGACCCCCTATACTTATCAGCTGTTCAGGTTATCAAGCGAGTACATTCTCTGATAGTTCTCTCATTTATTTGTCAATTACTGTATTTCAGTTCTAGTTAGTTGTATGCGATTCTCTGTTACAACACGTATGGATATTCTGGATTCATATATACGACACACATTTATTTTTTGGCCTCTATTACTGGTATCATCATCCCTGGTTTCTATTACTGGAATCACCTGCTGGAATCATTTACTGGAATCATTTACTGGAATCATTTACTGGTATCATTATATTTTGGCTGGACTCATCTTGAATCATTGTATCGAAATTCTGGATTCACTTACTGGGAGGGAAAATACTAGAGTAAGACATGTAGACATACCCTATTACTGGAATTACCCCTACTGGAATCTACTGGAATGATAGCCATCTCTCGCCTGATCAATGAGAGGTGTGCCGGATTATCCACAGCCGTTTATATGTCGATCTCGATATTTTAAAACACACTGCTAGAGTATAAGCTGGACTCACCCTGGAATCATTGATCACTATAACTGGAATCGTTCCTTACTGGATTCATCTTGTATTAGATTCATCTTGTACTGGACTTACATTGGAGTTACACTGGTCTACATTATTGTCTGGACTTTATATCATATTACCCTAGTTCAGCTAGTTCTATTTTTTACAGACTTCATTGCTATGATTCTTCTCTTGTTTAGTTATTTACTTTCCTTGCACCTTATCTGTCTTTCTTACCATCACCTGAATATAAACTGCCATTTTCATCAATACAACTGCCTATAACTGTTTTACAGTTCTCTGTCATTTACTTGGATTTTCTAGATGAGATGTGCTCGTTCCTGTCCTGACTGGACCTGTTGATAAATTTTACAGATAGCTTGGAGGTTGCCTGCTAGCCTAGAGAAGACACCTTAGAGGTTGTTTAGATAGTTATTTCATTTTCTGGAGTTGATTACTTTGTGGATTATTGTATTGAGTTTTGAGATGTATTTCTGGGTTTTTGTATCTTAAATACTTAGACTTCTATCTCCTGTATCTCTTTGGATTTTATGTTTTATTTATCCTTATCATGCTCTACCTTAGATGTGATTGAGACTGTATCTGCTATGTCACCCCATTCGGGGAGTATAAACTGCTTAGCATTATATTGTTAGATGTTGCGACCTAGGACAGCGTTCTACCGTCGACACTGCGGCGTAGGATGGGCGTTGTTACGTTCTCGTACCCAAACAGTGGGTACGAGTCGTGACACATTTTTAGTGGTGGCCCATGCAGGTCGAGTTTATGTAGTGGTATTCGAACTTGAGTACCACTACAGCCTGCAGTAGGAATAGGATATATCTTGAAGGTACTCAATCACAGTTAGGAACCCTTGAGAGATTTCCGGAACTACCCTTGAGAATCTTATTTTAACTTCGATTTGAGGACTCTTTTTTCCCTTGATTTGATTTATTTTTACTTACTATTGTTAAATTTGATTTAGATGGATTATGGTTGAATTTGAGTTGTATTCATTGATTTTGATGAATGATTGTCGAATTTTGAATCTTGATGATAGCTGTTGCATCCGAGTTGTATTTTGATGGATTTTTGTTTATTTTGAATTTTGAAGTTCGTTGATAAATTTGATTTGATTTATGGGTATTCATTGTTGATTTAATTTAATTTTTTTTGACAAGATAAAATTATATGGGCTAGGTCATCTATGTTATGGAATCTAGTCTTCTATAGTCACATTAGCCAGCATGGTGAGGACATATAGTCTGACTCTGGATATATTTCTCGGGTGTGGAAATTTAAGATTTTTGCAGCCAAGCTAGCGGCACCGCAAAAATGTTAAATACCACGATTCTAGAGGTATGTGCATAAGTCAAGGACTCTGTGATTATCGTAGCCTTGCTTACTAGTATGACGGGGATTTAGAGTACCATGATTTTGGATAGACGCATATGATTATCAGATTGTACCTTAAATATTTTCAAGCATGTTTTCTCTACTTTGATGCAGTCCTTCAAAAAGAATTATTATTTGTTTTGCTTTGTTTTACTTCTAATTATTTAACTTAGGAGTAGCTTGTGTAACTTCTTGCTATGAGTTTTTTCTTAATACAATGAATCGATGATTTTGCTAGACTTTATCTTGGATTTGATATTTAGCTCTGGTTTCAAAATGGTTCCTTCTTTTAGGCAAATAAGCAAACAGCTTTTATCGTTATTTTCTTCTTGCTATTATTCTAGTATTGAATAATAATAATAAAACTGTCTTGATTTCGTCAATCATCTATTTTGCGATCTTGGTAGGAATCTAAATGTTGGTCTTAACGTAGAATTAATTTTTTTTGGGACATGAGAATATATGAGTATATTTACATAGTGGACACTTGCCTGATACGTATGCATGCTACACTTGATTTTCCACCTATCTAAATACATATTAATATGTTGTTAATGTTAAAATTTTTAAAACCTCAATATTTCTGGTTTTCTATTTTTCCAGTTTAAATTCGTAATTTAAATATAAATTTCATGTTATTAGTTTTGTCTACATAACTGTACATGTATGATATCTGCAGAGTTTCAATTTTTAGAGAAATTGGTTAAGTTATGTTAAATTTGTAAAATCTGAGACTGCATTATGTTAATATTACACTTGTTTAAATGTTAGCTCATTTTCAGATTTTGTAGGTAAATGCTGAACTAAAACTGGGTTTAACCTTTCAATACTAAGCTATAACCCTGTACAAGGACACACACACACCCTAACTTAGTATACGCTGTCATGTAACCTAACATTTCCTCTCTATGTTATGATCACATACTTGTATAGATATATATAGAGCTTAGGCATACATGTTATAATATATGTATATACATAACTAAATCTCTACCTCTTATAGATGTTTATGGTTAGCCATGCATGTTATGATTAAATAGGTTGTGTATTGTAGGTTGTTAACCCATATGCTATGAGTAGTGTAACAGGATAGCTCATATACAATTTCATGTATATTTTACATACACCCATACACACACAAACCACATAACATTACATAATGCTAGTTTTTCCTCTCTAACGCTCTCTCTGTATATATATATTGTGATTTGGATTTCAATGCAAGTGATTTTCAATTCCTTAATTTTTGAATTTGATTTTCTGTACCCTTTTTCAGATAATTAGTAGTTGCCTTTATTTTGTTTTGATAAGTACCAGTTTCATATAGGATGGTAGACCGTCTTACAGTTTTGATGGTTTGTTGTTTCTGTAACTTCTCTAGTTTAGCACCCTAAATTGCTTGTATGTTTTGATACCCTATGACCGTTTCGGTTAACATGACTAGTATACCTAGATGAGACTTTCACTACCACCGTATGCCATGACCCTGTTTGTCGTCCTTTTGATCACATGATTTGTTTTAATCTGGGACTTTGATTGTGGGGGTTTGACCTAGAGGGAGTATGAACATTTTAATTTCGAGGACGAAATTTTTCTAAGGTGGGTAGAGTTGTAGCACCCAGTTTCCCAAATGAGGGTAATTTTGAAATTTCGTGTTTATAATTATTTTAATAATAATATTTAATTCATGATATGATTTTTGGTGATTTTAAATTATTTTAAAATTATTTAAATCAATGACTTGTGGTTTTGACGTTTTGCTAGTGAAACCCTAGAGACTGTTTGACCTAGAGCCTAACCATGTGATTATAATATTTTAATGTCATTTTTGGCCTAAAGATATTTTTGCATTTGACCTCTTTGAATTATTTTGATATTATTTTATTATTTATGATATTGTTTTGGGGTTATTTGAGTCGGGTTCGAATTTTAACTCAATTCGACATGAAACGGGGACCCGGGAGGGTAGTTTGACTCTAGTGGGACCCATACACTAGTTAGGCATGGCCCACATGATATTAATTTTAGTCTACATGATAGAAATATTTTAGTTAGAGGTTAGACTAATTATTATGGATAAGGTTAGTGTGATTAGAGACTTTAGAATGACTAATTTAGCCCCAACCAATTAGCCCTTTCCTAATACTCATAGAATAGGTTAGTGGGGCATTTTGGACCTTACCATAATAGGACAAATAGCCCCATATGGCCAGCCACTTTGGGAGAGGATAGGCTCAAGTTTATTTCATTATTCTCATCCACACTCTCTCTCTCGTTCTTCTCCAAATTCCTAAAGAGCAATCCCTAGCAATTTATCTACCAAATCCTTCCATTTCACCACCAAATCTTCTTCTTTCCTTCTCCATTCTAGCCAAGGAGGAAGCTACCCAAGTTTGGGAGGATTCGGAGCTCGTTCGTGTCCTTTTGGAATCTCTACGTGTCGGTGTCGCTCTGGGAAGGCTTTTCTTCGATTCGATCTACCGGGAGGTATAAATCCCTTCTTCTTTTCATTTTCTCATGCATATAGGTCTATTTTGAACTCATAGGAATGATCCCATGGTTGTATCTCCATTTGTGTCCATTTCGTGTCCATTTGGAGGTCATAGGAGTGTCCTTTGTGTTGTGGTTGTGTCCATGTGGGAAAATCCCAATTTTGGACACACTATGTGTTGTTGTTATGTATGAATGAATTATTACATGTTTAATCTCATATTTTTGTATTGAAGATGTGTTCTATAGTGTCTCATATATATATATATTAGTGTAGAGAGTGAGTTCTTGATATATTATGTTATATACTTGTGTTCTTTTGTCTCAAACTACCTAAATCCGTCATGATTTTTATCCACGTTTTTAATTTCAGCCCTAACTTAGAAATGTCATAACTTCTAGCTCAAAGCTCGGTTTAATATCCCATTTTTTTTAAAAGAAGCGTATTAAAGTTAGCTTTCCAAAAATATGTAATAATAGGTCTAATTCTTTCTGTAACTTTCTGGAGAATTATTTGAGTGTCAGCTGTACGAAAGACAAACGCGTTCTCGGTGTTTTCGCGATTCCGGGAGTTTTCGAAAACGAAAACGCGATCCATTTGAAGTTTGGAAAGCTAACACATAGATCTATAACATAATTTAATCCTAAATTTTAATTCATGCTGAGATGGTACAGTATTGATTATTAGTAGGAGTTACTATTCGGCATATGCATTTTGTGCACCCTTGTGTGTAATATAATGTTCTATTTGATTTTAATCCATGTTAATGTATATATATTATGTAATTAAATAGAGAATACAAGCATGAGTAAATGGTTAAATAAATGATGTATGAGGTGTAAGTATCCTATCTAATGTAAGCATGTATAAGTATGGCTTGTAATGAATATGTAGGTTCCATAGTATGTAATGTATGGTGCATATAGTGGTGCAAGAGAATAATAAATGATGAATGAATGCAAGCATGAATGTAATGTAATAATAGATGTAATGTATGCAATATACAAGTTAATGAGATGTAATGTTCTATGTTAACACAAATCCTATATTACCTCATGTACCCCCTTACACTATGTTGACACTATCACACTTGACACATTGTTCACTTACACTTTGACACTCTTTGATATGTATACACTATGTATGCCCATTTAACCCTCACTTGTCCCTTTGCCATGTTCACATACACACACATTGCCTCTTAAATAAGTATTTATGAATATAGTTAACTTAGCTATGTATGTATATTATATATATGTTAGCATATTGTGTTGTAATATATAAGTTTATATAACCATTTGAAATGCCATGATTATAGACCTAATGTTGAATACCAATATATGCATGTGTATATATGTGTAGACATATATAGCTTAAAGTAATAGATTATCTAGTGTATATCCAATATGAATTCTTGCCTATTTGAGTATTGAATAATTGCATGCTATATAGAGTTAGGTGTATGTTGGCTTGTATAGCCTTGTATTGATGTGTGCTTGCTAGGATAGTCTTGGTTAGGCCTAGTAAGACTTACTGGGTTAGGACATGACCTAGTTTGACCTAGTTTGACTAGTGCAGTTGACCAGAGTTGACCAAGGGTTGACTTTGGCCTAGTTTGACCTAGATTCATGTAGAATGCATTGTAGTGCTTTATATTACCCTTCTGGATATGTTGTGACTTGTGTTGTTCTAATTAGGAGCCAGACACCTTGTAACCTGTGTTGCTTTAAATATGACTCTGTGGCTTCAGTTGGACCCCCTATACTTATCAACTGTTCAGGTTATCAGGCGAGTACATTCTCTGATAGTTCTCTCATTTATTTGTCAATTACTGTATTTCAGTTCTAGTTAGTTGTATGCGATTCTCTGTTACAACACGTATGAATATTCTAGATTCATGTATACGACACACATTTATTTTCTGGCCTCTATTACTGGTATCATCATCCCTGGTTTCTATTACTGGAATCACCTGCTGGAATCATTTACTGGAATCATTTACTGGTATCATTATATTTTGGCTGGACTCATCTTGAATCATTGTGTCGGAATTCTGGATTCACTTACTGGGAGGGAAAATACTAGAGTAAGACATGTAGACATACGCCATTACTGGAATCACCCCTACTGGAATCTACTGGAATGATAGCCATCTCTCGCCTGATCAGTGAGAGGTGTGCCGGATTACCCACAGCCGTTTACATGTCGATCTCGATATTTTAAAACATACTGCTAGAGTATAAGCTGGACTCATCCTGGAATCATTGATCACTATAACTGGAATCGTCCCTTACTGGATTCATCTTGTATTAGATTCATCTTGTACTGGACTTACATTGGAGTTACACTGGTCTACATTGTTGTCTAGACTTTATATCATATTACCTTGGTTCAGCTAGTTCTATTTTTTAGAGACTTCATTGCTATGATTCTTCTCTTGTTTAGTTATTTACTTTCCTTGCACCTTATCTGTCTTTCTTACCATCACCTGAATATAAACTGCCATTTTTATCAATACAACTGCCTATAACTGCTTTATAGTTCTCTGTCATTTACTTGGGTTTTCTAGATGAGATGTGCTCGTTCCTGTCCTGACTGGACCTGTTGATAAATTTTACAGATAGCTTGGAGGTTGCCTGCTAGCCTAGAGGAGACACCTTAGAGGTTGTTTAGATAGTTATTTTTATTTTCTGGAGTTGTATTACTTTGTGGATTATTGTATTGAGTTTTGAGATGTATTTCTGGGTTTTTGTATCTTAGACACTTAGACTTCTATCTCCTGTATCTCTTTGGATTTTATGTTTTATTTATCCTTATCATGCTCTACCTTAGATGTGATTGAGAATCTGCTATGTCACCCTATTCGGGGAGTATAAACTGCTTAGCATTATATTGTTAGATGTTGCAACCTAGGACAGCGTTCTACCGTCGATACTGCGGCGTAGGCTGGGCGTTGTTACGTTCTCGTACCCAAACAGTGGGTGTGGGTCGTGACATCAGGATATGTGGGAATATTCTCTTCTGGTTCGGACTCGGAGGGCTTCAGAGCTTGCTTCATCTCGAGAGTCGTGGACGTCCTCGGGGATGTCGGCCTCGGCTGTATCTGATGGGAGAGTTGTCTCCGCTGTCTCGTCTTCTTGGAATATCGGATTGTTGTGGAGGCTCGGAGGGGTGCTACCCCCAGCCCCAGCAATCCCCTGCGTTATGGACGACGAGCCTCCCACTGTAGCAGATTTCGTCTTAAAGCGAGTACCTTGGAAAACTCTGGTGGTGGACACCCGTTTAGACGACAGTCTTTTAATCGCAGTGGTTGAGGTCTTCGGGCTGGAAACATTCGTCTTTTTCCTCCTTCCATCAGCGGGGACTTTTCGAGCAGAGTTGCAGGAGACGACGGGTAGTGCCTCGTCTTCTGAAGATGGCTGTTGCAGTCTTTGAAAGACAGACTGTCGGTCTTCTTGCATCATCGTGCCATTGCAGCAGCAGTTGACGATGATTTGGGTGCAGTGATGTCCGTGGGAGGACTCTTTGCATCCCGATACATCTTTTCTTTCCTTGCATTTGTGGAGGATGGCCTCACGTAAGTCAGACGGGTCTGGACCGACCATGTTTGCTCTCGGGATTTTGGGAGACTTTTGTGAACCTCTATGTCCGTCTGCCGCCGGGGGCTGGACTCGAGTGGTTCTATACAACTTCACATCCGAGGCCCGCGTAATAATTAGCGGGACGCCCTGATAGTCAGAGGTTGGGGCAGCTGACTGGGCTTGGTGGGCCCGCGCTGCCCTAGACTTCTTTCTTTTAGCACTCACGGGTGCGTAATAAGAAGAGTCCGAGTTGAATATCACAGAGTCTGGCTTATCATCCAGAGAATCATCAGGGTCAGGACCGCATGAGAGACGGTCGGAGACTGATTAAGAGAAGCGTGGAACAGCCGCTATGCGGCTAGGATTAGGAACCATGCATGCTGTCTGCATGCGGCTGTCTTTAGCTGTCGGATGGGTTATCCTTGTGCGACTAGGAGTCACGACCGTGCAGGTTGGCCGCATGCGGTTGGCAATTGTGGCCGCATGGGTTTTCTGCAAGCGATTGACTTCAGTAGCCGCATAAGCTTCATCCATGCGGTTGACAACTGTAGCCGCATAAGCTATGCGGCTGACAGATGTGGCCGCGTGAATTTTCTTCCTGCGGTTTGCGGATGTAACCACATAGGCTTTCTCCATGCGGCTAGAACCCTTAGTCGGCTCGGATCGCATAGAGTTCCTCTTTGCCCCTGCAAGTCCAGCATCATAATATTTTTTTCTGTCGGACTTGGGGACAACAGAGTCGTCTATGATCTGAAGTGGGGCCGCGGGAGAGTCTTCTCCGCCGTCTTGAGCAACAGAGGGTATCTCTGCAAGAGCTTCAGTAGGAACGAAGAATCGGGGTCTCCACTCCTTGCGGGCCTTCTTTGTACGGGCTCGCTTCTGGACCGGGCCAGCGCTCTTGTCAGAGAGCATTTCTTCGAACGCCTGTTGGTCGAACCGGACGACCATCTTCTGTTGCGTGGAGCCAAGCTTGGCTGCATCCGATTGCATCACTAACTCCTCAGCCGTGGAGAAGTTTGTCCCTAGCAGAGTCGCCATCGTGTTTGCCATAAAATATAAAAGAACAGAACAATTATCGGAGGACCGGACTTTTACTTCACGTTACAAACTCGCTTGTACAAAGAAAGCCTAGGGACGAAAACCTAGGTACAGCAATCTAAGTACAATTGTTTATTTTTGATTCTGGGGGGTGACGATAGAGGCTCGGAAAGGCGACGGCAGCCCTGCCTTACTCCTTGGACGATCGGTATGCAGCCTTGGCTCCTGTGACGAGATGGTTGGCGTTGATGAAGAAATGCTCTTCTTGCTCTCCTCGTATTGCTCTGCTGGCTTCTCTCTCTGTGGATTGATATCTGTGGATTCTTCTCTCTGTTTATTGGGGGGAGTGTCTCTCTGTATGTGCGTATCTCTCTCTATCAGTATATATATCTTTTTATAAGGGAATGGCACCCTGCTATTTATAATAGTGGCGGGGCATCATTAGGATTTGCAATGATTTCCTACTCTCAAAGTGGCGGCGGCCTGATAAGTGATCAATCGGGGCCATTAATCTTGAGCGTGAAGGATCTGGGCCATTAATGAGGATTATGCCAAATCATATCAGTTATTAATGTTGATTGCAATAAATCTCCATCATGATGATTTGCTGATATCTGTAAATCTGAATGAATCAATTTAATTCATTCTCTTGCCACGTGTCCCAAATCATTGGGATCTGACCCAAAATTTGATTACCTTTAGGACACGTGTTCTATCATCGTTGTTGAGCCGCATGAGGAGGGTTCATATTTGGGCCGCATGAAGGTCGTCATGACTGAGCTGCATGAAAGGTTTCATGACCGAGCCGCATGAATAGTCTCTATACTCGAACCGCATGAAGGTTGTCATGACCGAGCCGCATGAATATGTTCATGATCGAGCCGCATGGGAGTCTTCATGGTCGAGCCGCATGAGAGTCTTCATAGCCGAGCCGCATGGGTTTCTTCATGGCCGAGCCGCATGGGGGACCTTTATGGTTGAACCGCATAGGTTTTTCTGTACTGGCCGCATGAACTCATCTTATTCTGGCCGCATAAGCTTGCCTCGAAACTTGGTAGACAGTGCCACTTTGAAGATTTTCCTTATTCCCGAAACTTGGCAGACAGCGCCACTCATTATGACAACTTTATGTCAGGTCTGTCATCTGTCAGCTGTCAGCCGTCAGAGCATTAAATACGTCGTTAGGTACAGCTGTTTTGAATGCCGCGTGGCCTTTCTCTCTGAGCCGCATGAGTTTACTCGAACTGCCTATGTGCTTGAGCCGTATGGGACTCATGGGCCCACCGAGCCGCATGAGGCTTTTTGGCCGCATGGACCATTTTTCTCCTCATTTTTCATGCTTCTATAAGACGTTCCTTCGATGGACTTTTCCTTCGATGTCTATCCAACGAAGAAGAAGCCGAAGCCCTTCGGGAAGCTCACGATGGGACTTGCGGGGCTCATCAACCTGGCCCTAAGTTGCAGGATCGACTGCGACACATGGGTTACTACTGGCCAACCATGGCAGCCGACGCTGTCGACTGTGCTAAAAAGTGCCATGCGTGCCAGCTTTACGCCGACTTTATCCATACATTGTCGGAACCACTACATCCTACGGTCGCCTCCCGGCCCTTCGAAGCTTGGGACATGGATATTGTAGGACCGATCACCCCTCCATCATCGAGGGGACACCGCTTCATCCTAGCCATCACCGACTACTTCTTCAAATGGGCAGAAGCAGTTCCACTTACGGAAGTGAAAAGCTCCATGGTGATCAGTTTCATCAAGCACCATGTCATCTACCATTTCGGGGTACCTCGAAGGATTATCCATGATAACGGTCCACAGTTCATCAGCCATGTTTTCAGAAGATTCTGTGACAAGAACCACATTCAGAACGTGGCATCAACCGCTACAATCCGGCAGCAAACGGATTGGCCGAATCCTTTAACAAGACTATCGTCAAGCTACTCAAAAAGGTCGTGTCATCCAACAAACGTGACTAGGACAAAAAGCTCGGCGAATGTCTCTGGGCCTATCGTACAACGGTACGGACTCCGACGGGCAACACCCCGTTCTCCTTAGTCTACGGAAGCGAAGCGGTACTGCCTCTGGAGATCCAGATACCCTCACTCCATGTAGCGATCACAAATCAATTGCCAGAAGAAGACAACCAGCGTCGTCGTCTGCGAGAATTGGAAGCACTGGACGAAAAACGTCTCCTAGCTCAGCAGCGCATTGAACTTTATCAAGCCCGTATATCACAGGCTTTCAACAAAAAGGTCAAGCAAAGGACTTTTCAAATAGGCGACCTGGTCCTGGCAGTCAGGAGACTGATGGTGTTGACTCATAAAACACCAAAAAAGTTTGAGCCCAAGTGGGAGGGACCTTTCATCATAGAGGCAGTATACTCAAACGGTGCTTACCGCCTCGCCCGACCGAACGGGGACTTGGTCATGATGCCCATCAACGGCAAGTTCCTAAAGAAGTACTACTCATGACATCTTTCAGACATGTACTTTCATCTCTACCCAACAAGGGAGTATACCTGATCATCAGATCTCACATACATCTCCCCTTCATAAAATCCTATGCTTTCGGAACCCAGTTGTTCCGCAGCATTCTATCCCCAGTAGAAGAACAACCACATCCACATTACCTCTGAGTTGCTCTTCTACGTCCTGCAAAGCGTAATCTTACACCACGTAGGATTGTGCTGCTTATCATGTTTACCACGTCCATATTACCTCTGAGTAAATATCCCGTACGGACGACCCTTGCGTTGCTGTACATCGATCGCAGAACTTCCATGTCCATATTACCTCTGAGTAGTTTCGCGTATCCCCCCAGAGTCACTCCTACCACGTCCATAACACCTCTGAGTAGGAAGACTTCATCATTTGAACCCCATATTTGCCACGTCCACATTACCTCTGAACAAACATGTCACTTCTCTCAAACTTATTATCTGTACCTAAAAACTAAGGTGCGCAAAAGATAATAGGTCCACACAAATCACTAGTTCATGACAGCAAAAATAAACACACCACAAAATTCTTTATCTTTTATTTAAGTAAAAGATTACATCCCCAGCAGAAGTTGCAAACTATAAAATAATAAAAAAAAGACTATAATCCCTAAGCATCACTGGGATTAGCAGAAAGCTCTTCAATCCGATGCTTCAAGTCTTTCGCCCGAGTCTCTGCGGTCGCCAAGACCTGGCGTTCAGCCTCTTGACGCATCACCTCTACAGCTTCAGGGGCATCCTTTGCCTCGCCCTCGGCCAGCACCACTGCGTAGAGTCTTGGGAGCCATTTCATAAAAAGAAGTTAGGGTTTTGGAAGAAGAACTCTAAAGAAGAAGAAAGCAAAGAGAGGAAGAATTCTCTCTCTCTCCATCAGACGCCTATTTATAGGCTTGGTCACACGCGTGAACCGATGAAGGGTGACGTCAGCCGCCGCCTGGGGTTCCATAAAATGATAATAGTAGATATACAAAAAGATCATCATTAATCTTTTTGAAGCGTTGTCATTGGCATTTAAAACTGAAGAGGAATATGCGCCTCATCACAGATGCACGAAGCAATCATGCGCCCCGAACAGTTATGCGCCCCATTGAAGTCGACACCATGCTTCTTATTCAAAGTATTCCAAAACTTGACGAAAAGTTATGAAAACTTTGAAGGGGGTCTTGTAGAAGCATGGAATTTCAAGCGCATCTATGGGCCAGAATTTCTATGCGCTTAATACTACATGCGCCGGGAGCTCTAACGAAGTACTTGGTACAACAAAGAACAGCAAAAATATAGACATCAAAAGAAGATCTTTATTTCATATAAAAGTCTATTACATGTCTAAAAAAGGCTTTATAAAGGAGAATTTCTACAAAAAGAAAGATCCTAAGACTACAGCCAGGCGCAGCAAACTGCCATGCGCCTCCCGCCAGGCTCATCACTTCAGCGTCTCAGTCAGGCACGTCTCTTCAGCGTCTCAGTTAGGCGCATCTCTTCAGCATCTCAGTTATGTGTATCATGAAGTCTCAGCATATGCGCTCCATTTTGATCCGATCAAGTGCTTCGGCTAAAGGAGCAGCTTTCAGCAGAACCAAAGTGGGCAGCCAATCCCACTCTAGCTGGAGGAAGAGCTCTCCAAAGCCCAAGAAAGAGGAGAGCACCGCAATTCCGATCTGCGACTCTTCCAGCATAACGGAGACAGGGATCGAGCATCCCGATCTTTGGATGCAACAAGCACATTCCGTTTGCCTCAGAAGCCCACAACCCCAACTTTTGGATGTAACAGTCACCTTCAAGTGCATGAATGAAGATAACTCGTCGCATCTTTACCCTCGGGAGCATCTTGTCAACAGAATGTACTCGAGCAAATAAGTTCATTCGGGAAGACGTGAGAGAACGAGAAACAAACTCTCTCCTTGCTACTATTTATAGGCCGGACAAATCAAACCCATGCGCCAAGTGGCGGGCTTTCCGAATCCCGTGCAATGAATTTACGTTTATGGTGATGAACCTGACGCCTTGAATTCAGCCAAGTCAAAACGGCTATTTAAAGCATTGAAGAACTTAACAGTCGGACCAATAAAGACACATCATGCAAACGGATGCGCCGATCAGATATCGCGCATCATAGAGACGCGCCCGTCAGTACCAAGTGCCCTGTATGGATGCGCCCAACAAAGCACAGATCCATGCGTCCTAATCAACATGGACCCGTGCGCCCAGTGGAGTATAAATTGACGCACCCACTTCGGCTCATCCCCCCACCAAGCAATTAATGCCAAAGTGACAGAGTTGGCAATGCGTCCCCCGAGGCCTGAACAATTGGCAACTTTTGCAGAAAATGAAGCGTCGCTGACGTCAGCGTCATCGTTTCTTTCCTCCGACGGTTACAACCCACGTGGCCGCCCAACCATTCGCATGCGCCTCCGTAGCCATGCGCCCAAATATCTGCATGCGCTTCAAGAGCCATGCGCCTCAGACCTTTCTCTGATACCTGAAGACAGAGGTCAAGTCCCTACTGAAGCCTCGTTTGAGCCTCAAAAGCCATGCGCCAAGACAGGTTCGTAACTCCTGAAGGTTGCGAGCCAAAGTCTTCTCATGCGTCCAATCCCAGGCGCATCCTATCAAATTACCCTCCACCAAATCCGAGATCTTTGAGCTACGAACAAGTGCCACGTGTCCTTTGACTCAATTCAGCCAATGAAGGGGTGCTAATCACCCAAGATCTCAGCAACTGAAAGATCCTCTCCCCTGTTACGTGTCAACCCACAAATGCAGCATGAAGGATTCAACCCACAAATGATGGTGCGTCATCCATGCGCCTCCCGCAGCTTCAACCACGTGGCGTCCCTACGTACAGACGCATCCTATATATGCGCATGAGAAGCCAGCCTGCAAGCTATAAATAGAGGGATCATTTTCTTCTTCCGAACACCTACGAAGACACACACAGAGAGACGGACATATACGGAGACACTTAACGTCTTTTTTCTCTCAGCAAGCTCTTGCACCCAGAGCAACTCAGACCTTCAGAGAATCGAGAACCGTCGTCAGATCGTCAACGGGGTCAATGCATTCCACTCGCTCCATCGACACTGTTCTATTTCGGGGACGAACAGTTTGTCGACTCAGGGCATGACAAATTGGTATCAGAGTACAGTTATGTTTCCTCGAATTTTCAAAAGATATTTCATTGTTGGAATGTTCGTTGCGATGGCTCGATTGAATGTTTGTCGACATGCTGCGTGAAATAAAAGTTCCATACAGGTAAGCCCGTAGATATTTTTGAAAAATACTAACGGGTTTACTCTGTTTTGTAGGAATGACCAAGAAAAATAGGAACAATCCCGGCACAACAACACAAACAGTGGATAGTACGTCGAGCACAAAAGAGTGGCCCCAGCGAGACGACTATGGAAAAAATGCTACAGTTGATGGAACTGCAGCAGCAACAGCTTCAAATGCAAATCAAGGCCCAATTTGATGCGCAGCAGAAGCAGATGGACGTCCTGACTCAGATAGTGAACAAGGTGGTGGGCAATACCAAGGCAACGGTCGTGGTACCCGAGGAAAAGCAAGATGTTCAAGATGTTCAAGATGAAGACGAGGAAGAAGCTCAACCGCAAATGATAAATTCTTCTTCCTTGTTCAAAGCAAAGGAGTTCCGCAAGATGAATCCACCGAAATTCAATGGCCGAGCAGAGCCTAATGTGATAGTGGGTGGCTCGCGGAGATTGAGGACTTGTTTAATCTGCTTAGCATTGAAGGGTCCCAGAGGGTAACATGTGCGGCGTTACAGCTGCAACTGGGGGCTTACAACTGGTGGGCAGCTAAGAAGCAGGAGATCTACGAAGCCGATACGGACACCACGATTTCCTGGAAAATGTTCAAGGAAGCATTTCTTGCATAGTATGTTCCTCGCGCCGTCCGACACCAAAAAAAGACGAGTTCATGATGTTGTGTCACGACCCGCTCCCGAATAATCGAACACGAGTCGGACACGCCCAGACTTTATTGTTGGACACGATGAAGTAAGCTGTACCAATCTAGGTAATCTAACCAGATAATCAGGAACAAGTATGAAATCACAGCATCTATAGACAAATCCCAAATCCAGATACATGTCTCAAAGTTATTACATTCCAGCAAAATGAAAATAGAGTCTAATAGTCTCAAATACAGAAAATAGAACTACTAAAGGTAATGCTCTAGGCTTCCTCAGCCTCTAAGTCAAAAGCAACTCCAGCTGGCTCTACTTTATTTATTGGCTCTCGGCCATAATATGTATCACACAGAGCCTCCAACTCACCAGCAACATATCCTAGTCAGGAGCGGAGCAAAGTATAGTTCTAGGTAATGAACAAGAACATGATATGGAAATGAGTACAGGAGTACATGAAAGTGAAATACAGGAAAGTACAGGAATGTAAGTACAGGAAATAAAGTACAGGAAGCACAGTACAGAAATATAAAGTACAGGAAATGTAATGTACAGGAATAAAACTATAATCCTGAAGTACAAGACATGACGAGTGCACCATGTTTGAAATACAACTAGCCTATGTGACCGACTGGGGTGAGTACAGGAGCATGTACAGGAGTACATGAATATGGTACGGCTTAGGGCCCGCGTGTACGATGCGAGGCCTAAGCTATCTACATGAATATAGTAACCGGGGTTTGGTCACATAGCTAGTGTATTTTCCCTCCCGACACAAGTACAAGAACAGGATAGTACAGGAGTACAGGATATCGTGTCATGACGTATCACAAGAAAAGTACAAGATATGTAAATGCACAAGACCGTAGAAAAGTACTTGCCTTGCCCCGAAAAAGTACGGGTAAACAATGGAGCTAGATGTCCTCCTGTTATGAATGATTTACAATTTGGTTAAATTATGCCCATTACCTATTTAATATTTTAATTATTTCTAATACAAACTATAAACACTATTTAATTTAATAACTAAATGTAATGCTAGTCCACCTCTTTCCTAAACAATCTAATCACAAGCTGCTTATGAAATGCCACATTTAAGGTGGCACGACTCAAGTGACAGTTTCCTAAGATCAGCTTAGGATTTACTTAGGAATAGGTAACTATCTATCATCAATAGTTTAATAGGCTTGAACCCACATAGTTAGCCCAAAACTCAATAAACTGACTGCTGGAACATACTACTGGAAGTATACTACAACTCATATACACTATACTCAAAAATGATTTAAACAATTTGAAGCTCAAGATTAGGCAAAACTCAATTTCACAGTAGTCTTAAGTCCACCTGCATATATAGTTTGCCATTCAATTGTATAGCTGTCCATAATAAACAAAATGAATTTGGACTTTGTAAGAGCGTAAAAAGTGCTTCATGGACCAAGTCAAAGAAGTTGCAGACTTTACGCAAGTCAAGCAGAGCCAAACTCAGACTTTACGCAAGACAAACAGAGTAAAACTCTACGCGAGCTACTTTACGCGAGAGCCATCCTCAAAGCTTTTACGCGAGGGACAGGCTGTCAGATCATGCATTTAATGCGCGTGATACTGTTCTGACATAATAATTTTCTGACAGCATGATTGCACAGAAGCAGAGAAGATTTGATTTACACTAAACCCAACACTTATCGTTTAGTGTGCAGACGGGCTACTTTACGCTCAAGAGATTGCTTCTTTTACGCACGAAAGCTATTCGAGTTTTTTATGCTCAAGGCTGTTGTGCGCGTAAAGTTTATTTGAGCTAATTTTACGCTCAAGGCTATTTTTTAGCCACTTTACGCAGGAAGTTTATTTTGGGCTATTTTACGCCCAGTCTGCTACTTTACGCAGGAAGTCTATTTTGGGTCATTTTTACGCTCGATCTTTTCTGGCTACAGGAGAACGTGGTCTGCTTACGTGGCTTTCATGCCACATTTATCGAGGAACGTGTGTACGTGCTATCCCCATTTTGTTAAAGTAGTGGGACATGTGTCACCATGCGTAGAGATCAAAACTCTACGTGGGACACGTGTCATCACGCGTAAAGGTTGATTCTCATCGTAGGTGACAGTTACCAAACTTTGTTGCTTTTTACGTACAGAGGATCTAGTCTATAAATAGACTTATTTTTAAACACAAGAGATCAGGAGAGATAAAGGAGAAGAGATTCTGAGAAAACTCATATTTTCAGAGTGATATTCCCAGAAGCATTTCTTCAACTTTTTCTCAAGAATAGGGTGAAGCAAAGCAGGAAAGCATTCGACTGTGCCATCAGTGCCGTTGCTCGATACCTTTCTTGTGACTTAGTTCTTCCGATTGTTCGTCTTCTTCAAGCAGTTTTCTTCATCATCATCGTATGGTCCAAGGAACAAAGTGATCACTCTCAGATCAGACTTTCATAGCAATACTTCCCAGAAATAATTTGTACTTTTGTGCTTTTTCTAGTTTTCTTTCAAAAGCCAATTTTAGGCATTTTGTTAAGTGAAACAAAATGGCGACTCTGCTGGGGGCGACTTTCTCTTCTGACGAGAAAGCAATTGCTCAATATGATGATGTGTCGGTCGGATCGACAAAGAAGACTCTGGTTGTTCACTTCGACCAGACTGCTTACGAAGAAATGCTCCGAACTGGGGGTAGTACTCGCTGCTCCAATATTCAAAAATCACGGAAGGCGCAAAAAGTTTGGATTCCTAAGTCCAAAGCATCCTCGGATCTCCCTGCTGTCTCTGAAGGCAAAGGAATCCTTTCCACTCCTGTTGTGGAGGCTTCCGTCTGTGACGAGGCAATCTCTACTTCAGTGATACGCCCCGGGCGTAAAAATCAGTCTCCTGTCTGTGACATGGCAGACTCTCAAGTTTTACGTTCTGCGCGTAAAAATCAATTTTTACGCTCTGCGCGTGAAAAATAGTCTCCCGTCTGTGACATGGTAGACACCCAAGTTTTACGCTCTACGTATAAAGAAAAATCTTCCATTTGTGACGTGGCAGATATTCATGTTTTGTACTCTACGCGTAAAGGTAAATCTCATGTCGGTGACAGAGTAGATAAAATTCACAATAATGCCTCTGCATCTAAAGTAAATTTGCCTACACACATGCAGTATAAAAACAAGAATAATATTGTTGGTAAAACTTCAGTTTTTTACCAACAACCTTCTTACACTGCTTTACGTAAGGTACCAATCTTTCAAATTACGCGTAATGCTGATGGAGTCCTTTGTGCACAAAAATCTCAGGATTTACGCACGCAACTCCACGTGCATAAAAATGTCCCGTTTGGTTACGCTAATGCAGCCAGTAATCTTCTTTATACACAAGGAACTAAACGATTCTCTGTCCCAGATATAATAAAGAAGACTACTCCCTCCATTCCTTCTGATTTACGCGGGTTGCTTGTACAAAAGCGTAAAGACAGAAAATCTCCTGTGACACTCCCCAAAGAAAATCACCATTGTGAGTGTCACCAGATTGTAATCAAGCGTTGTTGTTCGGCTTCTAAACGGTCAGTTTTTGACCGATTAAGCTACAATATGTCTCAGCAATAAGTTGATGATCAAGAACATGAGTTGTCATACGCATCAGTCAATATGGCATCTCATACCAATAGAGGACGACGTCCAAGACGCAACTCGTCTCAGACTCCTGGTCAACAACAGTTCAATCGACTTCTTGATACCTTTGAAGGGGTATATCAGCATACCCGATCAAGAAGTCAAAGACAGTTGTAATTTTCAGATTCAGAAGCTGGGGATACCCAGTCTTTTGAGTTAGAAACTGATAGTGTTGATTCATACCTCTATACTAATCCCTCTGTATGTTCAAGGGAGGTTGAATCCTATACTATCGGAGATGAACCGGAGACGTCAACTGCTAATACAGAACAACGTCTCTCTATATTTGAGCAGTCACTGAAGGACATGCTTGCCATGATGCAAAGTATGCATCAAATAATAATGACTCAGCAAACTGTTCAGCCAGCAGTGATAACACCGGTTCAGGTAGCAGCACAAACTCAAGATAGTCAAGGGGTTGATACACCTTTGAATAATCTTACTCAAGAGCCTGCTATCAATCAAAATTCTGCAGCTCTAAATCCTCTCATTCCAGAAGATGTACCACCTCCGGTGGGGGTTACGGTACATCCAACAAGTATTCAATCGAATGTGCTTCCTCAAACTAGTGAAGCTATTCAAGCAGTGCGTGAGCTAAAAGCACAGTTTGAAATTCTAAAGCACAAGGATCAGCTCCAGAGGTTAGGGATTAAGCAACCTTATCCTCCTCACTGGAATGATGTGCCTTTTCCTCCAAAATTTAAGCCACAGTCGATGGTGTTATTTGATGGAAAGGTCTTTCCTAGTCAATATATCAATTAATTTGATATTATGACTGTGCATCTGCAGAAGAATGATGCTCTTCTCACCCGAGTTTTCATCGGATGTTTAACGGGTTCAGCTTATGACTAGTATCGCATTCTACCCGATAATTACATATCATCTTTTGACGAGTTTAAAGCAATATTTCTCTTCCGCTTCTATGAAGGAGGCATGGACATGAATATGTCCTCCTTAATAGAAATTAAACAAAAAGAGAAAGAAGATGCTCGGACGTTTATCGAACGTTTATGACAGGCAACTTTGAAAATGCCTCCTGGTATGCCAGATTCAGCATTGATTGATACGTGCAAAATGAATCTGCGACCATCCATTGCTGTCTTTACGGGCTCTCAATTCACAGATTGGGCCTCGTTCATTATAGCAGCAGTTTCAGCCGAGACCAATAGTAGGTTGGCTCGTGAACACGGGATGATCTTTGCCTCAGAAGACAAAGGAAAGAAAGGCTCTTCAAGCAATAATTTCGACAATCGTAATGGGAAAGGGAAGAAAACACTAGTGGTTAACCTTTCAAAACCCAAAACGATGCCAAATAATTCAGAGTCTTCCAAACCAAAAAAAGATTACTCTTTTGATGACAGTGATATCCCTGGGATATTCCAATGTCTTATAAAGAGTGGCAAACTCCATATTTCAGAGCCAAAAAGGCCTAATGAGGTGAATCTGACTGACAATCCCAAATATTGTATCTATCATAGATACATAAATCATCATACCAAGGCTTGCTATGTCTTAAAGAAGAAAATCCAAGAGTTGATAAATGATAATGCCATCGCTTTAACCAATGATGAGCATACAGTTACAACTAATATGATTTCTCTTCAATTTGGAGATTTTTCTCCACAGCAAGTTCCAGATGGGACTGTCCCAATTCCTAAGGTGACAATAAAAATTGTAAATCTCTCGCCTGCTAGAGAGCAAAATAATGGATTATTGCCTCTCACATTAAAAAATGGTAAAATCATGTGGGTACATCCTGACTTACTATCTGAAATAGAAGATGAAAGTAAAACTTCAAAATCCAAGAAAGGTAAGAAAGTCAAAACCTGCAATATGATTTCTCATATTGTTACTCCAGATCATGATGATTTGGATCATCTTTAGGATGGCATTCCTTTGGAGGATAGACTGAGGGGTTTGAATATATGCCCTCCAAGTTTGGCTCCTCCTACCAAACTCAAGCTTACTCATCGGCAATGGTTAGCAATGAGTAGTGTCCCCTTATACAGGGCACAACAAGTCTTTGCTACTTATAAAAAAGCTCATGTAGGGATTTTTCCTCATGTCCCGAGTATTCCTCCTTCTCCTGTGGCTACAGAGGTTTCTATTCCTCCTTCTCCTGTGACTACAGAGGTTTCTATTCCTCCTTCTCCTGTGGTTGCAGAGGTTTCTGTTTCTTCTTCCTCTGTTAAACCATCTATTGAAAGTCTGCTACCCATTCACATGTACAGTCAACAATCAGTCCATCTCATAAAAAAGATGGGCTATGACTTTCAAAAGGCGGAAGGCTTGAACTATAATAAAGGAATGCGACTTCCTTTACAAATTCCAAGTCAAAAATCTACTGTTGGATTGGATTTTGAGGTCCATCATAAAAAACCTCGCAAGAAGAAGATTAAAGGAAAGAAAAACAAAACCTGTAATATGGTACTTCATTCTCCTGAGTCTGAAGAAGAAACTTTTGCTGGTACGAGATCTGGTAAAGAGTACCACAAAGATTATGAGGGAACCTCTAAATAAACGGGGGACGTTGCTGAAATACTACCAGATCAACCATCTTCTGTTCCTTCTAAACCATATGTGGTTGAGAAAGGAAAACAGAAAGCAGTACGCTTTGACGTCCCATTGAAATCTGCTTCAAATCAAGGGGTGGTAGTGAAGCCCTACAAGTTCGATATTCTAGCCCAACTAGCTAATACCCCGGCTAGACTGTCTATCTTTGAGTTGCTTCGTCTTTCTAAATAAAGCCGAAAAACTCTGAGTGAAGCTTTGCTACAAGCAGACTCATGCTTAGCTCAACTCAAGAGTCCTGACAATATACCAGTGTCGTATCCACAATGTCATAGTATGATGAAAGCAATTCCTAACATTACCTTCACACAAGAAGATATGTTGTTGAAGCATAATAAGCACGATAGGCCTTTGTGCTACACATGGTATATTGAATCTACTGAAATTGACAGGATTTACATTGATCTTGGGTCTTCTATTAGCATTATTCTTCAGAGTATGCTACGACCCTTGAGGATTCCTACTAGTGATTTGACTTACACTAGTACAACAATAGTTGGTTTCAACTCTGGAAAGAGTAAACCATTGGGGAAGATTCGTCTGAAATTCAAATAGGTGATCTTCGAACTATGGCAACCTTTTATATTATCAACTCAGATGTATCTTACAACATCCTTCTTGGAAGACCGTGGATACATAAGCATAACATTGTGCCTTCAACTCTCCACCAATGCTTCAAGTATGTGGATTCTCAAGGGGTTGTGAAGACCGAATTTGCAGATATCAATCCTTTTAAGGGTATTGAAGCATATTTCTCTGACTCAATACTCTACAAACAGGAGCAGGTGAAAGAAATATCTGATTTAGCTGAAGATCGGTCGCCAGCAGAAGATCAATCTGTCAATGAAGATCCTCCGGAAGAGCAACCTTTGAAGATTAAAGTCAAAGGACGAATCCAACCCCAACCTGTCAATGATCAACCTCTGATGATCAAGGTTAAAGAAAGAACTCGAGCTTCGTCTGAGGAATCATTGAGTATTCCAGCCAAGAGCTAAGTTCAACCTCTTATGATCACGGTCAAGGGACGTACTTCTCGTACAAATGATCCAGAACCCCTGATTATCAACCTTGGCAAGCCTACGCAGAAGACGGATGACGGTCCGTTAATGATCAATCCAAAGCTTAGTAGTCAACTTATAAATGATGTAAATATTGATCATTCTGTACTTTATATCAATGAAGATTTCCTTTTGGAGTACATGGCTGTCAAATTTATTGAAAGAATGACTTTATCTGCTGATGATCAAAGTCATCAACATAAAAATGACATAAATACAGAGAAAACCTTATATATTAATCATAAGGAAAATTCTTTTCCTCCTTATGTCGATGTTGGACCCTATGCTCAAAGGTTCCTAACATCTTCTCCCTATCTTCTTCCTGTAGCATCATCATCACACGCTTGTGTGACTTATAGACGTCACGAAGAATCTTATTTTGTGATTCCATCTAATAAGAGAAACAAGCACCAAATTGTGTTTGGCTTGGCTAGAAATATTCCTGTTGCTCAGACAGATGATCTTAGAGAGAAAGATAAAGGAAGAATCCGAATTGACAAATATAGTCAACAATCTCTTAAGATTATCCAGAATATGGGATATGATTTAAAGACTATGCAATATCTTAATCAAGAAAAGGTAGACGGTTATCATTATATGGTGATCTGTTTTACCAGAAAACTCGTCATGGGTTGGGATACGATCCATTCTACATGTTTAACGAAGATATACAAGAAGAATTTTCTTCTAGTTCTTCACAATCCTCAGATTCGGAAGAAATTCAATTCATCGAATCTGATCCATTCCACGTATACAAAGAAGATATGGAAGAATGTTCTTCCAGTTTTTTACAATCCTCATATTCTGGAGGAGACTATTATGATGAATCTGAGTGCGTCTTTTCAGTCAACATGGTTCAAACTGATGGTGAATCTGAACCATTTGAAAATGACCCTTGGGCACAACAGATGGATACTCAATGGGAGCTTCGTTTTGAACATCGACAGCCACCTGGATGAAATTGTCCAGATTGACGTTGGAGACGGAACTACGTCTAAGCCAATATTCATCAGTAAAAACCTTTCTGAAGATGAAAAGGAAGAGTTGATACGACTGATTAAAGAATATATTGATATTTTTGCATGGAGTTATAAGGATATGCCAGGTCTAGATCCTAAAGTAGCTACTCATAAACTTAATATCTTTCCTAATGCCAAGCCTGTAAAACAACAACAGCGACATTTTCGACCATATATGATAGATGCAATTGAAGCAGAAGTCAAAAAGCTGATCACATGTGGCTTTGTTCGTGAAGAACAACACCCAGACTGGGTTGCCAACATTGTTCCTGTTATGAAGAATAACGAAAAAGTCTGAGTTTGTATAGATTTTTGAGAACTTAATGCAGCTTGTCCAAAAGACGAATTTCTACTTTCGATTACCGATGTCATGATAGACAATACATGTAGTTTTGAACGCATGTCTTTCATACGGATTTTCAGGATACAATCAAATTAAGATGCATCCAGGAGATAAAAGCATACCGCTTTTCGTACACCCCTTGGGGTTTACTACTATACAGTTATGCCATTTGGTCTGAAAAATGCCGGTGCTACGTATCAACGGGCCATGAGCAATATCTTTCAAGAGCATCTACGAAAAACAGTTGAATGTTATGTGGATGACATTGCTGTCAAAAGTCGATCAAAAGATGATCACATTCAAGACTTGAAGACAATATTTGAGTTGATGCGTCAACATCAACTGAAGATGAATCCTACTAAGTCTTTCTTAGGGGTGTCCAGTGGCAAATTTTTGGGATTTTTCATCACTTCTCAAGGTATCCATGTTGATCCTGACAAAATTAAAGCAATTTTTGAAATGCATCCTCCACGCAATCTAAAAGAACTCAGTGGCTTCCAAGGTCGCATTGCTTATATCAGGAGATTTATATCAAATCTTTCTGGGATATGTCAATCTTTCTCCCGTCTATTAAAGAAAGGTGTATCATTTGTTTGGGATGAAGCATGTCAAAAAGCCTTTAATGACATCAAGCAATACCTAACAAATCCACCTGTCCTGGTACCTCCAGTGGTGAAAAGACCATTTTTGCTCTATGTTCAAGCCTTGGATCATTCACTTGGTGCTCTTCTTGCACAAAAAAGTGATAAAGGTCATGAATAAGCAATTTATTATCTTAGCGGAATGATGGTCGGAGCTGAACACATGTATACTCCTGTGGAGAAAGAATGTCTGGCTTTGGTTTTTGCTGTTCAAAAGATACGACATTATGTGTCAGAACAGACTATTCATGTCATCTCCAGAATAAATCCTATTCGGATATTGATGAGAAAGTCGAGCATTCTTAACTCCAGATTAGCAACCTGGAAGATGTTGCTTACTCCTTATGATATGGCCTATGTACCTCAAAAATCAGTGAAGGGTCAAGCATTAGATGATTTCTTAGCAGCTCACCCTATACCTGAAACATCTAAGCTATATGAGGACATTCCAAATGAAGTCGTAGATTGCATCATGACTTTGAAGGAGGATACTTGGCAACTATATTTTGATGGAGCATCGCGGGTTGGACCTAAAGGCAATATTGTCTCCGGAGTAGGTATCGTCTTGGTCTCTCCTGATAAAATGGTCATATACCGTGCTTATTCTCTTAATGAACCATGCTCCAACAATGTGGCAGAATATAATGCTCTGCTGATTGGTCTCCAAGTAGCAAAATAATTGGATATTGAATTCCTGGAAGCTTATGGAGATTCTCAACTGATTGTTAAGCAGGTCAGAGGAACATATGAAGTCAGAAATCATGACCTCATTCCTTATCATCAAGTGGTAATCGAATTGGTTCTTTCATTCAAAGGATTTTTTTATTGAATTTGTACCACGTTCTTAAAATTTAGAAGTTGATGCTCTTGCTAGTTTAGCTGCAGACTTAGCTATTCCAATCAGAAGACAAAATATCATTACTTTGTTGGATCGAGACTTATTCTGTGTCAAGAATAACTTGCATATTGAACAGAGTTATACTAAAGAATCAAGTTCTCAACAAAGGGATTGGAGAAGTCCATTCATTGATTATGCGGTCCATAGAATTTTACCTGAAGATCCAAAAGAAGCTGCATCAATCAAGAGACGATCATTTCGATTCTACTACGATTCTTTTTTACATATGTTATAACGTCGTTCATATGACGGACTTTTGCTGCGTTGTCTCTCTGAGAGTGAAGCTAAGCAAACACTCTGTGAAGCTCATGAATCATGATGGTGTCTGTGGTGCCCATCAACCGGGTCCAAAATTACAGGACTGTATTCGAAGAATGGGATATTATTGGCCTTCCATGATAGCAGATGATGTGGATTATGCCAGACGGTGTAAAGCATGTCAGATTCATGCTGATTTTATTCACCAACCTTCTGAGTTCTTACATCCTATAGCAGCTTATTGGTCCTGTGAAGCTTGGGGCATGGATATTATTGGTCCGATTAACCCTTCTTCTGTCAAGGGACATCGGTTTATCTTGGCTATAACCGATTACTTTTCTAAATGGGCGGAAGCGGTTCCCCTTGTTGAAGTGAAAATATCAAATGTTGTTAGCTTCATTAAACACCATGTTATTTATCATTTTAGAATTCTTCGACGGATAATTCATGACAATGGACCACAATTTGCCAGTCAGGAATTTTATCGATTCTGTGACAAGAATCAGATCCAAAATCTGGCCTCTACGGCTTATAATCCAGCTGCTAATGGTTTGGCCGAAGCTTTTAACAAGACAATCATTAAACTTCTCAAAAAGTGTCTCTTCTAATAAACGTGATTGGAATGAGAAACTTGGAGAATGTTTATGGGCTTACCGAACGACAGTCCGAACTCCTACTGGTTTTACATCATTCTCAATGGTTTACGAATGTGAGGCTGTTCTTCCATTGGAAATCTAGATTCCGTCTCTTAGAATAGCCATTGCTAATGAGCTAACCTCAGAGAATAATGATCACTTACGACTCCAAGAACTTGAAGGATTGGACGAGAAGCGTCTTCAAGCACAACAACACATCGAGTTATATCAAGCCCGCATATCTCGAGCTTTCAATCGTAAAGTTAAAGAGTGGGTATTTAAAGTCGGTGAGCTAGTTCTAGCTGTTCGAAGACCGATGGTGATGACTCATAAGAGCAAAGGAAAATTACAAGCAAAATAGGAAGGTCCTTATGTAGTCGAGACAGTCTTCTCTAATGGTGCCTATAGGTTGTCTAAACCTAATGGAGATTTGCTCATGATGCCAATTAATGGCAAATTCTTGAAGAAATACTATGTCTGAATTTCTTCTTTATTCCTCAGCTACCAATGTTTGGTTAAGCTGATTACTTGTCTTCCCAAAAAGAGAATTTTTGATCTTCTGTCTTACCAGCTGATTAAAAAAGGGGATTTATTATTTATCATGTTATTATGGCCTCTGAATAAATATTAAGTCTACTTCTTTTCCTATCTATCATGTCCATATGGCCTCTGAATAGATATTAATCTATTTTTCTTTGAGTTGTTACGATCTGTCACGTTCATATTACCTCTGATAAGTATCGTACACTCTAAACAGAAAACGAGATTCATTATCTATCATGCCACATTACCCCTGGATAGATATAATTTATTGAGTTTAGAAGACTTTTCATATCCATATTACCTCTTATAAGTGTTTTCTATCTCATACCTATTGTTTAAAAAATAAATGATAGGGACACAAAATAAATATTTTATTCATTTCTTGTAAACATTACCGAATAAAAAAGATAGAAGATTACAAAAATTCTTTATTTGCCTAAGGAGGAGCAGAGACATCTTCAAGCAATTTTTGTAGCTCCGCTAGGCGCTTCTCGCGAGAGCTCAGCATAGTGGCAGTAGCCATAGTCTGTCGAGCTTTCAGAGTACAAATATGGAAGAAGTCGGTGAAAGTAGCTATCATCTTATCCTTCGCTTCGTCAAAGGTTTTGATAGTAGCTTCAGCACCGAAGACTTGCTCCTCCAAGATTGAGCTCTGCGTCAGATGCTGGTCTCGAACTGTGATCAACTGCTCCCTCTCCACCTTCAAGCGAGCCAATTCAGCCTCAACTTCACGAATTCTATCATTTTGTTAATGAATTCTTATATTGGAAGTTTCATAGGCTTCTCTCTGGATATCCAGTTGGGGCTTAGCTTCAGCCAAAAGAGCTTTTTCTTTGGCGACCTTGCTGCTGTACTTTTGGAGAGATTTATTGAAAGTAGTCTCCCGAACGGTGTATTCAGCTGATAAAGCTTCGTACTCGCTTTGGATAAGACTTTCAATAGTTTCGCTTGACAGCCTTAGATATTCTCTAATGGGCTATTCAAGTTCCTCCATGACCTTCTCCAGCGCCGCTGCTCTCGCTGCATCATTGAACAAGACGCCGTTCCTGATAGTAAGAGCAATTGCAGCCTTTAGACTTTCATAATTGAGGCCCTTCTTCAGGACCATTTTGATCAGAGCTGCCAGGGTCTTGTAAAAAGTTTCAGTATGAATCTCAACTAAGAGATTCATTTCTGCATTCGAGCTCGACATTGCAGCAATGTCCACCAGATCCCTTTTCTGAAGACTAGGAGCAGATGTTGTTGCTTTGGTAGCAGACTGAGATAAAGTCAATATTGTCGCTGCTACCATAGCTAATTGATCTCCAGGAGCTTCAGGGACAATGTCTTTAGCATTTGTTACTCCAGCCGTTTCTGGAATCGAAACTACTTGAGTTTCGGTGGCGGTGATTGGTGTGGGAGGAATGGTAGTTATGGTAGCTGGCTCCGGTTCAGATACTGTCTTCTCAGGAACATGTACCAGATCAGTAGCAATAACTGAGGATGTTATTACGACGTCTCCAGCTTCAGTTGATGGGTCGATTATATTATATCCTCATCACCTTCATAGGCTATTGGCTCTTCAGGTTATGGGAGTACTTCAGTCTCTTCATTGAAGTCTATTTCTTCCTCAGCAGCCGCTTCTTCATCTGCAGTTAGTTCTTCTGCAGTTTGTTCTTCTTCTTTGTTTTCAGCAAGAGAAGATAATTCTGGCCGAGCCTCTACTTCGGGCTCTTGTTGTACTTCCTCTTGGACATTATCTTCTTCTGAAAAAGAACCCTCTTCCTCGACTCTGTGTTTTCCTCATAAATAGTTTCTTGAGGAGGAGGAGCCACAGACTTTGATGCAATAATGACACCTACAAATTAAACAAAATAAGTTAATATACAAAATCATAATACATAATCTTGTATAGATTTTGTGTGATTTATATTTACCTGGAGTAGGTACAGGACGTGCCAAAGTATGAGTCATAGTCCCCATTCCAGTCATCATCATCAAAGGCCAGAGCTGGTTCATCTGATGGGATGAGCTCTCGATCAACAATATGTGTGTGAGCACCCTGAATTTCGGGTTGATTTTTTTTTATTTTATTTATTGGTTTCATTAAATAATTTATTGAATTATTTTTCCTTAAGTGTACTTTTTCGTGCCATTGATATTTGGAGTATCAGGGATGTTCAATTCTGGAAATCCTCTTCACGAGTTTTGGAGTGGACACGATTACCTTCATGACGGTATATAGTGTCCCATCCAAACTTGTTCTCTTGTGCTCTTTCTGTTTCGCTGAACTTCGGGTCGGTTTAGACCATTTGATTGATATTTATTTTTTCCACTTTTTCCTTGATCATTTTCAGCGCGTTACCATGACATTTAAATTGGGAGCGCAAGACCAGCCAGTTTCTTGAAACCAACTCCTCATTGATGATCTACTCGAGACGCTCGTCACCCATGACCTTTGAGTTCCACTCAGACACGTCGTCTTGGGCTCCATTTGATTCGCACAACTTTTCCGACGCGTGACCCGATTTTATTTCACGCCACGGCGTCACATTCATTTTCCAACTTGATTTGTGGGTCCCCTGTCGACCAAAACCTGTCCGCCCCAACTATGGACATGGCCCACTTTGAGCCTACTATCCGTCCGCCACTTGTGTCCCATTTATTGGAATCCCCATGTACAACTTATTTACACATGATCATCAACGTCTATATTTTAATTCTATTTTTGCTCGATGTCCGATTTTTGTCCAATCCGGCTCCACCGAGCCCAGTCCAGCTCCATGATTTTCTCCATCGGGACACCCTCATATTTATTGCCCAAAAATATCGGGTACCCTCCTACATATTTTCCTATATTTATTGGAATTTTCTAATTATTTAATTTCCATGCATTGGCCATTTTCCCCCTAATTTAATTCTAGCCATTGATTTCTCTCTTTCAATCATCACCATTCATTTTCAAAACTTTTTCTCACATTCATGGCAGCCAACATGGCCGGCCCTAGTTTCTAGGTGGAATAGCTTTTCACCTTATCTCTTTCTCTCTCTCTTCCTTAATTGTTTTCTTTCTTTTTCTTCACAAAACAACAACTCCTAACAATAACAGCAACTTCATCACCACTACCACCCCGAGCACCACTCTTCTTCCACCTCCCGACCCGACCTCCGGCCACCCCCTGGCCTGGCCGACGACCCCGAGCACCTCCTCCTCCCCCACTCCGACTTCTCTTCCTCCATCTCCTCCTCCTTCCCTCCTCTCCAAACCGCCACCTCCATTTCCGTCCAACCACCATTGCACCGCCACCACCACAAACAGCCCCGACCCATCCTTCCTCCCCCTCGCCGGGGTGCGCCGCGCAGTCCCCGCGCGTCGTCGGCCTGGCAGCGCCGTCGCGGCGCACAAAACAGCAGCAGCAGCAGCGGGTTGCTACGCGCGCGCGGCCGGCGGTTCAGCGCCGCCGCCGCCGGCGGGTGGCCGCGCGCCACCTCGTGGCCGGCCCCCCCTGGCCGGGCGCACACCCCCGCACCCTCCCGTGGCGGCCAACGTCCTCCGGGACGCGCCGTCGAGGCGATTCGTGCGTTTACGTCGAAATCCCGTCGTGACGCGCGCGTTCGGAACTCAGAATTCGCGCCCCGTCGCAGCGACTTCGCACGCATTTTTCTGGAGATCCGACCGTTGGATCGGCGATTTCTTTGCTCCGTCGCAATCTCGGTATATCCACCTTTATCCCTGTCAAATTCGTCCGTTAATTTTATCGTTTGATACATGAAAACCGGCCACCAAGTTGACCGTTTAAATTGTATTAAATTTGGACAGTTTCGTAGGGCCAACTTCGTCAGCTTGTATCTCCTCCACCGCAGCTCCGTTTGGCGTGCTACCAGTTCCAGTGCGAAGCTGGTATAACCCTCTTCCTGTCCCCTTTAGATTTCGTTTCAGTTTGAGCTTGTTTGATTGGTTGAATTCGACGCCAAAGTTGGACGTCCGAATTCGTAATTTTCAACTTGTAAAATTCTATTTTTGAACACGGGACTCCAGATTTCATTTCTGACACCACCATTAGACTTGTGGCGTCGTTCTGGCATATTTTCATACAAAATTTGTTAGATTTGGAGAACGTGGGCCCGGGCACGCATTTCGGTGCAAAGCGGGTCCCACTTTCTGGGTCAACGGGACTTTTTGACGCCGGCTCATCGGAATCCAATTCCGGATATACCGTTGAGTTCGTATCGTCATTATGGACTCGTTGACATATAATTTGCTAGGTTTTGGTGGACGTTGGATCCGGCACACATTTCGGTGCAAGTCGGACACCAATGTCCGGGCCAACGGGTCATTTTGAGATCGGCTCATCGGAATCCAATTTCGGATATACCGTTGAGTTCGTATCATCATTCTGGACTCGTTGACATGTAGTTTGCTGAGTTTTGAGGACTTTGGCTCCGGCACACATTTCCGTGCAAACCGGAATCCCAAGTTCTGGTCAACGGGCCAAAATGAGATCGGGTCAACGGAATCCAATTCTGGAGATACCGTTGGGTTCGTATCGACATTCTGGTTGCGTGGACATATAATTCGTTATATTTTATTGACTTGTTTTTTTGTACATTTTTCGGTGCAAAACGGCTCCGACACGGACACCATTTTGACCCGAAATTACCTTTTTGCCCTTGTGTCCAAATTGGACCGTTGGGTAGGCTATCCTAGCTAATTTGACCATTCTGGACACGTTGGCGATGTTTATTTCATCGTCCGACAATGTTTGTTGATAGTTTCTCTGAGTTTAACCCTTCTAATAATTAATTAATGATTAATTCATATAATGTTCGTATTTCGGGATTAGTACAACGAAACTGAGCTCAGTCAATTCCAGTTATCTCACATCGCTGAAATTGACAAGATGGGCACGTGGATCACTGTAATAAGATTATCAACCTTACCATTGATATTCTTATCTCGATTTACGTGTCGTAAGTTTCGACGTACAAATAACGAAGTACACTTTATTCTTTAATAATTAGACTAGATTGACCATGCTTGACCAAAGTTGACCAGTTGACCCAAAGTCAACTGTGAGTCAACGCTTGACCTAGTTTGACTAGAGTATCGACCGGAGTTGACCTAGGGTTAATTTGACTAGAAGAACCTAGAATAATATAGATTTCTTGTAGAAATTTATTTAATATAACTTGAACGCTTTGTAACCTGTGTTGCTTTAAATAGGACTCTATGGCTTCAGTTGGACCCTCTATACTTATCAGCTCAGGACCACAGGCGAGTACATTCACTGATAGTTTTCATTGTCTTGATATCTACTATATCCGATTCAGTCGTAGTGTCTTACTTGATTCTCGACACGATAGTTCACGGACTAGTATTAACGGATTCTGGTCATGAGATGTCATTCCTGGATCTCTTGGGATATTGGTACTTGCTTGGTCTTGATTCTTGTACTTGTATTGACGCCGATTCCATAAGAGGATTAGCTCCCCTCTTAGGGAATCCCGCGTCATGACGTGCCATGACCGGATCCATTTATACTATTCGGGAAAAATGGGGAAATTATTAGGTGTTATGTGATCAAAGCCCCATGTCCCTATTTTGCTAGCGCCACCCTCACCTCACGTAGGGTGTAGCAGATACCCCATGTCCATGTTATCCAGGTTGGCCGGCATGACCCTTTCCAGATTTTCATGTGATTGTCGGGCCAAGTGGATAATCATGCCATGACTCCCTTTAGCCGATCACATATCACTCTAATAATTCAAAACACCTTTTACTTTATTTGTCATGTCTTACATTCCAGTTTCAGCTTTACTTACTGTACTTTCACCATGCTACGATTCATTCTCATATGCTCTATCTGTCTCTTATACTGTACCTTGGTTATGGGACTAGGTTCTGTTCGGAAGAAGGGTTACAACCCCGGTCCTTGTTTGGTTTAAGGGTTGTAACTCGGCTTTCGAATGGTTTCCAAGTCGCCTTTACTCTTTGTCTTGTATTTCATTATTACTGTCTCTTATAGTATTTCTCAATTCACATGGAACTGCTGTTGGTGTTTTGTACTTGCTCATTTTCCTGACAGGATACGTTGACAAATTTTACAGATGCTTGGGATTGCCTGCTAGCCTAGAGGAGACCATTAGAGGTTGTTTAGATAGCTTTTCTTAGTTGTCTGGAGTTGTATTATTTTATGGATTACTGTATTTCAGTTTTGAGATGTATTCTGAGTTTGTATCTTAGACACTTAGATTTCTCTCTGTTGTACCTCTTTTGGATTTCATGTTTTATCTATCTTCCTTTATGCTCTACCCTAGATTTGATTGAGTATGTATCTGCTATGTCACCCCCATTCGGGGAGTATAAACTGTTAGTCTTATACTATTAGATGCATTGAGACCTAGGACAGCGTTCTACCGCCGACACTGCGGCGTAGGCTGGGCGTTGTTACGTTCTCGTGCCCTAATTCTAGGGTGCGGGTCGTGACACGTTTTTAGTGGTGGCCCATGCAGGTCGAGACTAAAGTGTAGTGGTATTCGAACTAGAGTACCACTACAGCCTGCAGTAGGATTAGGATATATTTTGAAGGTACTCAATCACAATTAGGACCCTTGAGAGATTCCTGGGACGACCCTGGAGAATCTTATTTAACTTCGATTTGAAAACTCTTTTCCCATGATTTGTTTTTATCTTTATTTTCGGTTGTTGAATTTGATTTTGATGGATTATTGTTAGAATTGAGTTTGTATTTATTAATTTTGATGGAAGACTGTCGAATTTTGAATTTTGATGATAGATGTTGTCTCCGAGTTTGTATTTTCATGGATTTTTGTTCATTTTTGGATTTTGATGTTCGTTGATAAATTTGAATTGATTTTGAGTGTTCGTTGTTGATTTAAATTGATTTGTCAAGATGAAATTATATGGGCTAGGTCATCTAAGTTGTGGAGTCTAGTCTTCTACAGTCATATTAACCAGCATGGTGAGGACATATAGTCTGACTTGGATCTATTTCTCGGGTGTGGGAATTTAAGGTTTTCGCAGCCAAGCGCGCGGCATCGCGAAAATGTTAAATACCATGATTCTAGAGGTATGTCCAAAGTCGAGGACTCTGTGATTATCGTAGCCTTGCTTACTAGTATGACGAGGATTAGGGAACCATTATTTTGGACAGACGCATATAATTATCAGATTGTACCTTAAATGTTTTCAAAACACGTTTTCTCTACTTTTGTTTCTGTCCTTCAAATTTTTTTTATTATTAATTGTCTTGTTTTGTTGCTTCTCATTATTTAACTTAAGAGTAGGTTTGCCTGTTTTTATAAACCTTTGCGTACCTTCTTGCTATGAGTTTCTTCTTAATACAATGAATCGTTGATTTTGCTAGACTTTATCTTGGATTTGAAAATTTAGCTCTGGATTTCAAAAAAAAAAAATGGTTCTTTTTAAATAGATAAGCAAAACAGATTTTTATCGTTATTTCTTTCTTGCTATCATTCTTACAAAAAAAAAATGCCATGATTAGTGTAACTTGATAGCTGTTGTTTTGGAACCCAATTTCTCATATACAAATTTCATATGTATTTACGTACACACACACCTACTAACAACCATACGGACATGTCCCCATACACATGATGCTAGTTTTCCTCTCTAACGTTCTCTTTATATATATATATTGTGATTGGATTTCAATGCGAGTGACTTTCGATTCTTTAACTTGTGATTTTGATTTTCTTGGGATAGTGCTTCTTTTTCGGATGATTGGTAGACTACCTTACAGTTTTGATGGTTTGTTGTCTCTGTAACTTTTTGTTTAGCACCCTGAATTGCTTGTGTGTTTGATACCCTATAACCGTTTTGGTTAGCATGACTAGTATACCTAGATGAGACTTACTACCACCGTATGCCATGACCCAGTATGTCGTCCTTTTGATCACAAGATTTGTTTTAAGCTGGGACTTTGATTTTGGGGGTTTGACCTAGAGGGAGTATGAACGTTTTAATTTCGAGGACGAAATTTTTATAAGGTGGGTAGGATGTGAGCACCCTGAATTTCGGGTTGATTTTTTTTTATTTTATTTATTGGTTTCATTAAATAATTTATTGAATTATTTTTCCTTAAGTGTACTTTTTCGTGCCATTGATATTTGGAGTATCAGGGATGTTCAATTCTGGAAATCCTCTTCACGAGTTTTGGAGTGGACACGATTACCTTCATGACGGTATATAGTGTCCCATCCAAACTTGTTCTCTTGTGCTCTTTCTGTTTTGCTGAACTTCGGGTCGGTTTAGACCATTTGATTGATATTTATTTTTCCCACTTTTTCCTTGATCATTTTCAGCGCGTTACCATGACATTTAAATTGGGAGCGCAAGACCAGCCAGTTTCTTGAAACCAACTCCTCATTGATGATCTACTCGAGACGCTCGTCACCCATGACCTTTGAGTTCCACTCAGACACGTCGTCTTGGGCTCCATTTGATTCGCACAACTTTTCCGACGCGTGACCCGATTTTATTTTACGCCACGGCGTCACATTCATTTTCCAACTTGATTTGTGGGTCCCCTGTCGACCAAAACCTGTCCGCCCTAACTATGGACATGGCCCACTTTGAGCCTACTATCCGTCCGCCACTTGTGTCCCATTTATTGGAATCCCCATGTACAACTTATTTACACATGATCATCAACGTCTATATTTTAATTCTATTTTTGCTCGATGTCCGATTTTCGTCCAATCCGGCTCCACCGAGCCCAGTCCAGCTCCATGATTTTCTCCATCAGGACACCCTCATATTTATTGCCCAAAAATATCGGGTACCCTCCTACATATTTTCCTATATTTATTGGAATTTTCTAATTATTTAATTTCCATGCATTGGCCATTTTCCCCCTAATTTAATTCTAGCCATTGATTTCTCTCTTTCAATCATCACCATTCATTTTCAAAACTTTTCCTCACATTCATGGCAGCCAACATGGCCGGCCCTAGTTTCTAGGTGGAATAGCTTTTCACCTTATCTCTTTCTCCCTCTCTTCCTTAATTGTTTTCTTTCTTTTTCTTCACAAAACAACAACTCCTAACAATAACAGCAACTTCATCACCACTACCACCCCGAGCACCACTCTTCTTCCACCTCCCGGCCCGACCTCCGGCCACCCCCTGGCCTGGCCGACAACCCCGAGCACCTCCTCCTCCCCCACTCCGACTTCTCTTCCTCCATCTCCTCCTCCTTCCCTCCTCTCCAAACCGCCACCTCCATTTCCGTCCAACCACCATTGCACCGCCACCACCACAAACAGCCCCGACCCATCCTTCCTCCCCCTCGCCGGGGTGCGCCGCGCAGTCCCCGCGCGTCGCCGGCCTGGCAGCGCCGTCGCGGCGCACAAAACAGCAGCAGCAGCAGCGGGTTGCTACGCGCGCGCGGCCGGCGGTTCAGCGCCGCCGCCGCCGGCGGGTGGCCGCGCGCCACCTCGTGGCCGGCCCCCCCTGGCCGGGCGCACACCCCCGCACCCTCCCGTGGCGGCCAACGTCCTCCGGGACGCGCCGTCGAGGCGATTCGTGCGTTTACGTCGAAATCCCATCGTGACGCGCGCGTTCGGAACTCAGAATTTGCGCCCCGTCGCAGCGACTTCGCACGCGTTTTTCTGGAGATCCGACCGTTGGATCGGCGATTTCTTCGCTCCGTCGCAATCTCGGTATATCCACCTTTATCCCTGTCAAATTTGTCCGTTAATTTTATCGTTTGATACATGAAAATCGGCCACCAAGTTGACCGTTTAAATTGTATTAAATTTGGACAGTTTCGCGGGGCCAACTTCGTCAGCTTGTATCTCCTCCACCGCAGCTCCGTTTGGCGTGCTACTAGTTCCAGTGCAAAGCTGGTATAACCCTCTTCCTGCCCCCTTTAGATTTCGTTTCAGTTTGAGCTTGTTTGATTGGTTGAATTCGACGCCAAAGTTGGACGTCCGAATTCGTAATTTCCAACTTGTAAAATTCTATTTTTGAACACGGGACTCCAGATTTCATTTCTGACACCACCATTAGACTTGTGGCGTCGTTCTGGCATATTTTCATATAAAATTTGTTAGATTTGGAGAACGTGGGCCCGGGCACGCATTTCGGTGCAAAGCGGGTCCCACTTTCTGGGTCAACGGGACTTTTTGACGCCGGCTCATCGGAATCCAATTCCGGATATACCGTTGAGTTCGTATCGTCATTATGGACTCGTTGACATATAATTTGCTAGGTTTTGGTGGACGTTGGGTCCGGCACGCATTTCGGTGCAAGTCGGACACCAATGTCCGGGCCAACGGGTCATTTTGAGATCGGCTCATCGAAATCCAATTTCGGATATACCGTTGAGTTCGTATCATCATTCTGGACTCGTTGACATGTAGTTTGCTGAGTTTTGAGGACTTTGGCTCCGGCACGCATTTCTGTGCAAACCGGAATCCCAAGTTCTGGTCAACGGGCCAAAATGAGATCGGGTCAACGGAATCCAATTCTGGAGATACCGTTGGGTTCGTATCGACATTCTGGTTGCGTGGACATATAATTCATTATATTTTATTGACTTATTTTTTTGCACGTTTTTCGGTGCAAAACGGCTCCGACACGGACACCGTTTTGACCCGAAATTACCTTTTTGCCCTTGTGTCCAAATTGGACCGTTGGGTAGGCTATCCTAGCTAATTTGACCATTCTGGACACGTTGGCGATGTTTATTTCATCGTCCGACAATGTTTGTTGATAGTTTCTCTGAGTTTAACCCTTCTAATAATTAATTAATGATTAATTCATATAATGTTCGTATTTCGGGATTAGTACAACGAAACTGAGCTCAGTCAATTCCAGTTATCTCACATCGCTGAAATTGACAAGATGGGCACGTGGATCACTGTAATAAGATTATCAACCTTACCATTGATATTCTTATCTCGATTTACGTGTCGTAAGTTTCGACGTACAAATAACGAAGTACACTTTATTCTTTAATAATTAGACTAGATTGACCATGCTTGACCAAAGTTGACCAGTTGACCCAAAGTCAACTGTGAGTCAACGCTTGACCTAGTTTGACTAGAGTATCGACCGGAGTTGACCTAGGGTTAATTTGACTAGAAGAACCTAGAATAATATAGATTTCTTGTAGAAATTTATTTAATATAACTTGAACGCTTTGTAACCTGTGTTGCTTTAAATAGGACTCTATGGCTTCAGTTGGACCCTCTATACTTATCAGCTCAGGACCACAGGCGAGTACATTCACTGATAGTTTTCATTGTCTTGATATCTACTATATCCGATTCAGTCGTAGTGTCTTACTTGATTCTCGACACGATAGTTCACGGACTAGTATTAACGGATTCTGGTCATGAGATGTCATTCCTGGATCTCTTGGGATATTGGTACTTGCTTGGTCTTGATTCTTGTACTTGTATTGACGCCGATTTCATAAGAGGATTAGCTCCCCTCTTAGGGAATCCCGCGTCATGACGTGCCATGACCGGATCCATTTATACTATTCGGGGAAAATGGGGAAATTATTAGGTGTTATGTGATCAAAGCCCCATGTCCCTATTTTGCTAGCGCCACCCTCACCTCACGTAGGGTGTAGCAGATACCCCATGTCCATGTTATCCAGGTTGGCCGGTATGACCCTTTCCAGATTTTCATGTGATTGTCGGGCCAAGTGGATAATCATGCCATGACTTCCTTTAGCCGATCACATATCACTCTAATAATTCAAAACACCTTTTACTTTATTTGTCATGTCTTACATTCCAGTTTCAGCTTTACTTACTGTACTTTCACCATGCTACGATTCATTCTCATATGCTCTATCTGTCTCTTATACTGTACCTTGGTTATGGGACTAGGTTCTGTTCGGAAGAAGGGTTACAACCCCGGTCCTTGTTTGGTTTAAGGGTTGTAACTCGACTTTCGAATGGTTCCCAAGTCGCCTTTACTCTTTGTCTTGTATTTCATTATTACTGTCTCTTATAGTATTTCTCAATTCACATGGAACTGCTGTTGGTGTTTTGTACTTGCTCATTTTCTTGACAGGATACGTTGACGAATTTTACAGATGCTTGGGATTGCCTGCTAGCCTAGAGGAGACCATTAGAGGTTGTTTAGATAGCTTTTCTTAGTTGTCTGGAGTTGTATTATTTTATGGATTACTGTATTTCAGTTTTGAGATGTATTCTGAGTTTGTATCTTAGACACTTAGATTTCTCTCTGTTGTACCTCTTTTGGATTTCATGTTTTATCTATCTTCCTTTATGCTCTACCCGAGATTTGATTGAGTATGTATCTGCTATGTCACCCCCATTCGGGGAGTATAAACTGTTAGTCTTATACTATTAGATGCATTGAGACCTAGGACAGCGTTCTACCGCCGACACTGCGGCGTAGGCTGGGCGTTGTTAGGTTCTCGTGCCCTAATTCTAGGGTACGGGTCGTGACAATGTGTAGTGGCAGCCTCCTCAGTAGCTTGTGCCTTTGGTGGCAATGACAAATGAAGTGATGAGCTGAGGCATCCAGGAGATAGGACCCCCACACCTTCTGTTGATGTTGCCGGTTGAGATGCAGAGGATCCTTCTCCAGGATGAGCTGAAGAAGATACAATATGTTGTGGCTCCTCGACTGGAGTGTCGCTCTCTGGAGTAGCGGCTCTCTGTCTAGAAGGCCCCTTGACAGCGATCTTCTTCTCTGAAATGGTAACAGCTGCACCTGATTTTCGTTTCCGGGTCTTGCCAATAATGATTGGTTCTGTAGCTATTTCCCCAACTCATGTAGGGATTACTTCCAGATACTCATCTGGAACAGCAGTGTCATCGGGTATGTCTAGAAGTACCCTAATTGGCTCTTCAACATTCCCTTCCTTGGGCCATCTAAGACTCCCTTTCATATTGTAGCCATGGGCGAAGGAACGGATTGATGCATAAAAGCGAGCATACGTATGAAGTATACGTAGCTCGGTTGTGCTGATAGCAGTCGATACTCTGAATTTAGCACAGGTACATACAGTGCTAAAGTATCTTCAGGCTCTCGCACCATCAATTAGCTTCCCATAATGGTAGAAGCTGGTGGAGGGATTACCAACATGAAGTTGGTCATATCCAAACTGGCGAGCGAACCGACTTGGTAGATACGGTTCGAACGCACAGCTATCTTCATTCCTATACATCAGATGGGAGGGTCTGAAGCACATTAGCCATTGGAAAACTGGCGCAGGCAATGAAGTCCTCCTTTCACTTCTATCTTCAAACTATACACCGAGGCAGTCGGCTGGAACTTGTGGTCTTGTGTAGAAGAAGTTCCAACCGTGAGAATAATTCTGTACTGCTCGGGTGTCTGCCACAGTAGTTGTAGTCCATGTGGCTTTGTTGAATTTTTGGATGAAGACCTCCGCATTATCTCCAGGGCTCGGTGGCAACAAACTGCAGTTATGATACAGTAGCCAGCCCATCAAATAAGTGTAGGGCATCTCTACCCTAGGAAAATCCTTCCGGCGAGGAGCATTGTTGATTAGCTCATCACCAAATGTTCACAAACTTGCATTTATTTGGCACACTATTGCTGATAGCAGGTTGATTCTGACCTTAAACACCAAACGTACTGCCGGCCACAATATGTTTCGGTGAATTCTGTCTACTGTGCTGATCCCGGGCACAACCCATCTCCGCAGCCACAGAGATAGAAAGCCTGCCAGCAAGGCTTCCCTCGAGATCTTCTGACTACCATGCCTTAGGTGGCTCAAGGTTTCAGTCCCCGCAGGGATGTCTCCGGTCTTTTTGGACAGATACTGGTCCGAAGACTTATGTGAGATCATTAAACTATTGCTCAGATCTGAAGGGATTATTAAACAAGGGTTGATGGTTGGAGGCTTGTTTTCTTGGAATCTCCCATGCTCATTTTTGGCTATCCTATTCTCATGGTAGAATAGATAAGTTGTCCATTTATTAGTATATGCCAAGTGAGCCCCACTATCGTACATACTGGTACAAATTAGGTAATGACACATAAGCTCTTGGTAGACCTCAACCAATCGAGGATTTTTCTCTCTGATTTCTGCTAGTTCCTGATTGGAGGGAATGTATTCTTCATAGGGAGCTTCACCCATCAGCAGTTTAGAGATGAATTGCATCTCGTGCAGGACAAGACCCATCTCACCTAGTGGAGTTGCAAAAGTTCCTGTTGAACTCATATACAACTCCATCAGAGCCAAGAATAGGTTACTATTTATCGGTATACCCTGGCTCGTAGAGGCTACCGTTTCATACAGACCGATGGCTTCCAAGTCCGTCTTGAAGTTCTTTATGATCCAGTTACTAAGCTGAATCCAGTTCTGGTAAGGAGTCAGTCACCCTGGTAGCCTAGGGTTGGCCTGAGGATACAATACTGCAGTCCTTATGAACTTATTAATGAATATTGGGGTCTGCACCGGCTGAATCAGAGCTGAATCTTCACTCGGGGTGAATCCAGGTAATAAACTGGAGAAAGGGACGACACCACCACTATGAGCACTGATGTGGTAGCCCATGTCATTGGCTCTATCCCTCTTGAAAATGATTCTGTCCGGCCTACCATGACTACTGGGAGTCAGGTTCTATAGCATCTGTCGGGGATGGGTGGCATGGACAAATGCAGACAGGGGATAATCTCTAACCATGTTGGGGAGATACATTACTCTCTCTCCAAACTTGAACACCCAAGCCTCCTTCTTGGGGTGTGTTTGTGACTGGAAATCTATCGCATCCCCGAACAAGAAGGCTGGTTTTGAAAATTGTTGGCCATCCAACGATGTCAACAATTCTCCATTTATCATGGACAACAGCATTTTGTCCTCTTGAACAGATATCATGTGTTGTCTCTCTTCAGGGTATTCCGGATTTGACTGAGGGACTCCACATGGGACAAATTCTCTAAGTAATTCGAGCCCATCATACCAGCTGAAGAGCCAAATATTTCTGCAAGCGGATGAATTTGCAAGTCCACTGCCAAAAGAAAAAAGAAAAATCAAGTTAGTAAAAATCTAATTTGAATTTTTCCGCAGATGACTTAGTGAGAATTTTACGCATAAAGATTAAAGACTCTGTACTAAGAGAACTTGACTATGCAAAACTTTACACTTATGCGCAAAGTGTAAAAGTTCTTTGTTTTACGCAAAGTCTTTTACTTTTAAATTTTACGCTGGCACGTATTGACGTGAGCGTATTTTGAATTTTATGTTGCAACATATTAATGTGAGCGTATTTTAATTTTTATGCTGGCACGTATTGACGTGAGCGTATTTTGAATTTTACGCTGCCACATATTAATGTGAACGTATTTTGAATTTTACGTTGGCACATATAGACATGGGCGTATTTTGATTTTTACGCTGGCACATATTGATGTGAGCGTATTTTGAATTTTACGCTGACACGTACAGACGTGGGCGTATGTTTTTACTTTTACGCTGACATGTATAACGTGGGCGTATTTTATTTTTTTGATTTCTACGCTGACACGTATAAACGTGGGTGTGAAGTTTAAAGTTCAAGTCCTCTTCTTCTCAGGCGAACTCACGGCCGAAGTTAGGTAGTATTCTACCTTTCATGGCCGGAGCCACGGCGGGGTTGGTCTGTCGGGGTGCCGCCGATGATGGGGTGTTGGTTTCTGCACGATAGGCCGTCGACGAAGCTGCAGCGGGATTCTTGCCTTTGTTGTCGGCGGCGGTCTTGCTCTTGGGGGCCATCGAGTCGAAGTGAGAGTATGTAAGGGAAGAGAATAAAGAAAGATCGATATTTCGAGAATGAGTAAAGTTCTCTCTATATTAGTAAAACTCTATTTATAGAGAATTTTGAAATCGGTTCAAATTCCCAAAATTTACGCTGATGGTTGGATATCTCGACTTTTACGCGGACTGTTGAATATCCTGAACTCGACGCAGATAACCGTTGGGTATCCCGAATTCTACGCGGACTCTTGAATATCCCAGATTTTACGCTTCTGTTCAAAGTATTTCAAATTTTGAAAATATTTGAAAACTTTAAAGGGGGTCTTGTAGGAGCATAAAAAGTGCTTCATGGACCAAGTCAAAGAAGTTGCAGACTTTATGCAAGTCAAACAGAGTCAAACTCAGACTTTACGCAAGACAAATAGAGTAAAACTCTACGCGAGCTACTTTACGCGAGAGCCATCCTCAAAGCTTTTACGCGAGGGACAGGCTGTCAGATCATGCATTTAATGCGCGTGATACTGTTCTGACATAATGATTTTCTGACAGCAGGATTGCATAGAAGCCGAAAAAATTTGATTTACACTAAACCCAACACTTGTCGTTTAGTGTACAGACGGGCTACTTTACGCTCAAGAGATTGCTTCTTTTACGCACGAAAACTATTCGAGTTTTTTACGCTCAAGGCTGTTGTGCGCGTAAAGTTTATTTGAGCTAATTTTATGCTCAAGGCTATTTTTCAGCCACTTTACGCAGGAAGTTTATTTTGGGCTATTTTACGTCCAGTCTGCTACTTTACACAGGAAGTCTATTTTGGGTCATTTTTACGCCCGATCTTTTCTGGCTACAGGAGAACGTGGTCTGCTTACGTGGCTTTCATGCCATATTTATCGAGGAACGTACGTACGTGCTATCCCCATTTTGTTAAAGTAGTGGGACACGTGTCACCATGCGTAGAGATCAAAACTCTACGTGGGACACGTGTCATCACGCGTAAAGGTTGATTCTCATCGTGGGTGACAGTTACCAAGCTTTGTTGCTTTTTACGCACAGAGGATCTAGTCTATAAATTAGACTTATTTTTAAACACAAGAGATCAGGAGAGATACAGAAGAAGAGATTCTAAGAAAACTCATATTTTTAGAGTGATATTCCCAGAAGTATTTTTTCAACTTTTTCTCAAGAACAGGGTGAAGCAAAGCAGGAAAGCATTCGACTGTGCCATCAGTGCCGTTGCTCGATACCTTTCTGGTGACTTAGTTCTTCCGATTGTTTGTCTTCTTCAAGCAGTTTTCTTCATCATCATCGTATGGTCCAAGGAACAAAGTGATCACTCTCAGATCAGACTTCCATAGCAATACTTCCCAGAAACAATTTGTACTTTTGTACCTTTTCTAGTTTTCTTTTAAAAGCCAATTTTAGGCATTTTGTTAAGTGAAACAGACTTGACTAACATTTTTAGAAACAAAGAACTGAACCCATCCATAAAAGATTATTAACAAAAATCCCTAAGGCTTAGCAGCACCTAGGTCCGAACACACCACAACTAGCACCCTTGCCTACAGACTTAGATACAACAACTAAATTTGAATTTAACGGCTATGAGCAGCAAGTCTTCACTATTGACTGCGCACATCCCTGTGTCTGATCCTCCTTGCAACTGATACCATCCTGCTGCCAAGTTCTAAACGAGGACGCGGACACTCCACCCCACGCACCCGACACAAGCCTGTGCATACACACACACTATAATTTTAAGCATAATGAAGATTCTTCTTTAACAAGAGAAAAATAAAAGAAATTACCTGAAATAATTAATTCGTAGTGAAGACACACTCCATGCAGTCAGACACCTCTCTCGTGTCCAAAACACAGATGAATACCTGACACAGCCATTCCAACAAACAGTTGGAGTTCAGAAAAATATTCAAAATAGTTTGCGTTTCCTCTGTTTCATTGAAACTCAGAATTCGAAGATTGATCCTAAGATCATCATCCCGATCCAAATTGTAAAATCTTGAGAAGAACTGGATCAATTTCAAGAACAAATCTCCATACAAATCTTACTAAATTCAGAAGAAAAATCAAAGAAGTCCAACGAAAGTAATCAGAAGCAAACTCACCTAACCGAGTGAACCAATCAATTGATCGACGATCCAGTCGATCGATCCTATCAATCTGCCAATAAATCGAAGATCAACAAGAACGTGGCGAATCAATGATCAAAATAATTGCAAATATTTACAAATTCAAGAATCAAAATTAACAGGGAGCTTGAACGAAGGATGGAGTCGAAACTTACCGTTATTTCTACAGTCCTGAAACAACGTAGGAACGCTCGATCGATCCGAACAATTTGGATCCAGATCTAGCAATTTATTACAATCGAAAAGAGGGAGTGATCAGTATGAGTTGAAGAATGACTCCTCTCGATCGAGAATGAGTTCGAGGAGATGATCGAGACTTACTGCAATCCGGTCGATCCGTGGAGGGAACGAACAATACCGTCGAAAGAGGAGGACGTATCCGTCATCGTTGACGTGCCGCTGAAGAGGAAAACTCGCCTAGAATGGAAGCTCTCCTTCGCCGGAGTAACGATCCGCCTCTGCGCTCACTCGGCCTCTGCGCTCACTCGCTCGTCGCTCAGAGAAGGAAAATCACCATTGCTGCTGTTGAGTTGCTTGAGCAAAGCTTGGGTTAATTTCTAGAGGAGAAGAGAATGAGAAGCTCTGCTACACACTCACATATATAACTAAAGTTGCAATTTTGCACTTTAGCCCCCCACTCTAAAGACTATTACAAAATGACCTTTCCTCTTAAGGCAAAATTCATAAACCCTCTCTAATTTTTCATAATTGCACAGAAATCGTAAAATCAGTTAGGAGAGTAAGTGGTGGGCCCCAAGTTTGTTACAACAAACTTTCAAATTTGAATTTCTGCTCCTAAATAATTTCCCTCCAAAAAGTTCAATTATCATTATTCAAAATATTTACTAAAAATTATAAATACTCCAATCAAAACTCGTGATAATTATTAGAATTAAATTCTTAAAAATAAATGGAGAAGTGGAGTTACATGTTGCGACAAGGCAACATGTCTGTCGACGATTATGACTCGAGGTTCTCGAAACTGGCGAAGTTTGTCGGCGCCTTCCTGCCCAACAAGGAAGCATGGTGTGAACGCTTCCAACAAGGCATAAACGATGAACTGCAAAGGGACGTCATGAATTAAAGGTGTTGAACCTACCGCGAATCCTACGATGCCGCTCTCGATAGTGAGCGTATCTTTGGCCGTATGTCGCATAGAGCCGTGCCTATCGTCCGTAACCACTTCAACAAGCGTCCTAACGACGCCGGGGGATCGGGAGTGTCAAAACGTCCAAACAGATTTGATGACCGAGGCCATGGCAGACTACACTACAGCAGATGCAATAAGTGTGGACACCGAGCCACCGATTGCGTCACGAGAACTTGCTACAAGTGTGGCGAGATAGGCCATATAGTTACATTTTGTCCGGAAAATGTTCAAAATCAACACAACCCACCAAGTAACATTCTGAATCAGCATAAAGCGCCTATATTGTAAGGCACAAATGCGGTACCCGTCTAATCACAGAATCAACGTCATGGAGCTCAAGGCCGAGTTTATGCATTAACTCGAGACGAGGCATTCGCGTCCGATACTGTTGTAACAGGTATATTACTCTACAAAAATATACCTGCTCGAGTATTATTCGATTCGGGTACGACGCATAGTTTTATATCTGCTGATTGTGCGAAAGAAAATAAAATAACCATACAATCACTAGATATAGACATTAGCATTAGCACTCCGTAGGGAGTCGATATGCCTGCGAACTTTATTTGTAGGGATGGCCACATTTGCATCGGGAGAAGAAATCTATCCTTGGTACTAGACATCAAAGAGTACGACATAATCCTGGGCATGGATTGGTTGTACGCTTGTCATGCAACGATCGAGTGCGCGGAGAAAGAGTGATGTTTCGTCTTCCTAGCGAGACAGAGTTCTCATATTCGTGCAGTACGGTCTCGAAGACGGCAATGATGGTATCGGCAATCTCGGCGAGGCGTATGCTGCGTTCCGGCTGTGCAGGATACTTGGCGTCAGTTCGAGACACGCGAAAGGATAATACAAATACAATACAGACTGATGTTGTGGCAGATTTTTTCGACGTTTTTCCTGACGAGATGCCCGGATGCCGCCGGATCGAGAAATAGAATTCAGCATCGACACCATTCCGAATACACGGTCGATATCAAATGCGCCTTACCGAATGGCTCTAGCAGAACTGAAGGTGCAATTATAAGAGTTGCTAGACTGCAGATTTATTCGCCCTAGCGTCACTCCGTGGGGAGCTCCTGTACTGTTTGTGAAAAAGAATGATGGATCGATGTGGCTATGCATCGACTATCGATAACTCAACAAGGCGGGCATACAAAACAAGTATTCCTTGCCACGAATCGACGACTTGTTTGACCAAATACAAGGTACGGCAATATTTTCAAAAATCGATCTTCGTTCAAGCTATCATTAGTTGAAGATCAAGTTCGACGACATATCGAAGTCTGCCTTCCGCACTCGATATGGTCATTACGAATTCTTAGTTATGTCATTCGGTTTGACGAATGTCCCATCCGCTTTCATGGATCTGATGAACCGAGTATTCCGACCCCAAATCGATAAATGTAGTCGTGTTCATCGACAATATCCTTATCTACTCAAAGAATCGAGAAGAGCATACAGAACACTTGAAGATGGTATTGCAAATTCTGCGTAAAAACAAATTATATGCTAAGCAGAGTAAATGCTAGTTCTGGATGAGTAGTGTGACATTCCTCGGATATGTAATCTTTGTCGAAGGTGTCGCGGTAGACCCAAAGAAGATTGAAGCGGTGGTAGATTGGAAACGACCTACCTCGGCTAACGATATTCAAAGTTTCCTGGGCTTAGCGGGCTACTACCGAAGATTCGTGCAGAGCTTTTCAAAACTAGCATCGCATCTGACTCGTCTCACCCAGAAGGGAGTAGTATTTGAATGGAGTGACGACTATGAATCCAGCTTTCAAGAGTTGGAGCAACAGCTCGCCTCAGCTCAAATCCTTGCACTTCCAGATGGTCCAGAAGGCTTTCAGATATTCAGCGACGCATCGAGAACTGGCCTCGGGTGCGTACTCATGCAGAGAGATAAAGTCATCTCCTACGCTTCACGGCAGTTGAAGCAGCACGAAAAAAACTATCCTACGTACGACCTAGAATTGGCAGCGATTGTGTTTGCGTTGAAGCTCTGGCAGCAGTACCTCTATGGTGTGGCGTGCAGAATCTACACAGATCATAAAAGCCTGAAATACTTATTTACGCAACGAGAACTCAACCTACGGCAGCGACATTGGCTCGAACTCATAAAAGATTACGAGCTAACGATCGAGTATACGCTGGACAAAGGAAACGTTGTAGCCGACGCGCTTAGCAGAATGTTCATGGGATCACTGGCCATAAATAATGAGATACGGTGAGACCTTGAAGCGATGGGTATCGAACTCGAAATTGAGTATTGACACCTACACCTAGCTCAGTTGAAGTTAGGATCGAGCCTGCTTAGCAAGATAAAGACTGCACAGAAGGACGACTCATTCCTAAAGAAGATGCGCGAGCTGATTTCAACAGGAAGGGCGACTGATTTTGCGGAAGACGAAGACGGGACGATGTGACTAAAGGGAAGGCTCTGCATTCTTGAAACTTTCGAACTCAGAAAAGAAATTCTGACGGAGGTACACTATGCGAAGTACTCGTTACATCCTGGAAGCACCAAGATATACAAGGACTTGCACACAAACTTTTGGTGGTTCGGCATGAAAAAAGATGCTACATTCGTGTCGTAGTGCATGGCGTGTCAGCAAGTGAAGGCGGAACACCAAATGCCAGGCGGAGAGTTGCAGAACCTCGCCATTTCCGAGTGGAAGTGGGACAACATCTCGATGGATTTTATTGTGGGATTTTCGAAGACGCCGCAGGGGAATGATGCGATTTGGGTCATTATTGATAGATTGACCAAGTCGGCTCACTTCATCGCGATTAAAGTAGGATGGAGCGTCGATCGATTAGCACAAATCTACATCGACGAGATTGTTCGACTGTACGGGGTACCGGCCTCAATAACTTTGGACAGAGACGGGCGATTTCTATCGCATTTCTGGACGAGCCTACAAGCAGCGATGGGGACCAAACTAAATTTTAGTTCGGCGTACCACCCCCAAATAGACGGTCAGACGGAGAGGGTAAATCAAATCTTAGAGGATATGTTACGTCTATGTGCGATCGATTTAAAGACTAGTTGGGATACGCATTTGCCATTTGCGGAGTTTGCGTATAACAATAGTTATCAGTCGAGCATTCAGATGGCTCCGTATGAAGTGCTCTACGGAAAGAAGTGTCATTCGCCAATATACTGGGATAAAGTCGGAGAGCGACAAGTGCTTGGACCGGAACTAGTGGAGCAGGCCGTCGAAAAGGTCCGCTTGATCCGAGATAGACTCTGCATCGCACAAAGTTGACAAAAGAGCTACGCAGATCTTCGTCGACGACCGCTAGAGTTTCTGGTTGGGGACCACGTGTTTCTGAAAGTAACACCCATGCGTGGTGTGATGCGGTTCGGCATGAAAGGCAAGTTGAGCCCGAGATTTGTAGGCCCCTTCGAGATCATCGAGCGAGTTACAACGGTTGCTTATCGGATCGCACTACCTCCTGTCTTGGCTGATGTGCACGATATTTTCCACGTCTCACAACTTCGAAAATATGTACACGATCCAAGTCACGTGGTTAGCTTCTGTCACGCCCCGCTCCCGTAGGAGCGATCGTCCTCGCTAAGGCGTGATGCCGCACGAGCCTAGATTACGCTCGTGCAAGGCGGGTTCCATAACGGCCGATTTCAGAGGCTGCAACTGGATCATCGCACAGAAGTCCCAAGCAGAGACATTGAATAACAGCAGCGAAATTTAGAACAAAACACAAGTCATTGCAAAATACTCTTTTATTGATATTGAAACAACGGTTACATTTGGGCGCCAGGCCAAGATTACAAGTCTCTCAAGCTCACTCATCTCATATTACAAGTCACTCAGCTCTCTCTCATCTCTCAAATACAAGTGCTTAAACCAGCGGAAGATTCGGAAGGCGATGTCCATACATTATGTCTCGTATAAGTCTTTTCTCCATGCGGCCGCACGCTTCGAATCGCCAAGGAACTCCGTGCCTCGATGCATCCAAGCGAGCTCTGTGCCACAAGCTTCTACCTGTGCCTGCACATGTAAACTATGTGGGTGTCAGTACTCAACTGTACTGGTGGAATGAGCTCCTCGCCCACCCATACAAAACTAACACGTTTACTTTACTTTGTGTAACATAGTCCCCTTTTTGATTGTCTTTCTACTCTTGTCTTAAGATCAGTTTTAGGACCGACGCCTTAGCCTATTCTGTGTCTCTAGACCATCCCGTGCTTGCAACAACAATGTCGACTCAAACAACGTTAACCTATCAAGTCGTGCTTGCCTTTCGGCCAAAATCAGGGACACAACTATGCGATGAGGCTCCATTCCCGTGTGACAGTGCTACAAATCCTTTGTGCCGTGCCTCGCAACTACGTACGACTCAACCATATTGCCGCCTCGCGATCCTTTGCTACTAAATCATCAACTGACCCAATCAAGACTTGTGGGTTAAGTGTCACTCGACCAACCTTGCCTTGCGGCCTTTCCTGACTTAGACTCAGGACAACTCACATCCAAACTATGTAACTTATATGCTGACAACATTAGACTCGACGCCACACTCGTGCCGAAGCACGTCGCCTATGTTGATGCCACATCTTAGGACCAAATATTGTATTCTAACTGTACACATATTCAATAACTCAACTCAATCCAAAGGCACACACGTGGATTGCTGCCATGCCGACTCATCTGTATGATTTGGTCACTAACTCCTATAGCCATCCTGGACTCCTTTAGCTTGTTAGACGGTCGCCCTTGCCAGCGTGGGTAGCTAGCCCCGCTGGCAAGACTCTGCGCTAACTTGTGCGGTCGTCCAGCACGTGCTAATGCTGTTTCTCAAGAATCGGTCACCTTCCGTTGGGCTACCGTTCGAGGAAACTCTACCTTGTCGACAAGTTGTCCATGACCATGCAAGACTCGACTCAACTGACGTCTCACACAGTCATTCTACCTCTTGTGTTATCATCTCTTTCAGGACCAAGTTCAATACTTCTCACATCTGAGATCTTGCCTCGACGATCCGTAGTCGCGAGCATTCTTCTTTCTTGCTCTATCATTTTACTCAACTCAAGAATAACTATTTGTAACACTTTCCAAACTCAATGAATCAACCGTGGCCCGTGCCTGAAAACACTAAGTCCTGACATCGTGCCTTAAACCAACTTGAACTCTACGCGATGCCACCGCCCAAGACTTACTCTATATGACGGCTTGAAAACGTAAGACTAAGTTGTCATACCCAGCCGTAGAACTCGTAGGACCGTGCTTGGAATGACTTAGGTCGACCACCATCACTTTGCCTAACTTCACCAAGCCTACAACTTAACTCAAGGGACAAGCAAAGGCTATGCCAAGCCTTGCATCATGGAAGCGTACACGCTTTATCGAGCATTTACGCGGGCGACGCCTATGACTTAGGCTACATTCATAACTTTGCCTACTCAACCAACTTTCCCTCTCCCAAGCCACGGGACGAAGGATCGAGTGTCATTTTCAAAGCACGCCGTGCACCAACTCTAAGCCGACCATTGGACCTTTCCATATTCTAACTCAATTCGACCGTCGGGATTATTCCCTTTAGCTATGTGGATTTGTCACTTTTATTATCAAGCCTACTTGTGCAAGTTGAAAACATGTGATTTATTATGTGAAGGCTAAGATGAGGCAAGTTTACCGAAACTATCCCACCTAAGCGAGTGGTCGCCTCGACCGAGCAATGTCTTCAAGCAGCCGTTGTAAGGCTAAGTTCGAACGCCGTCGGCGTTCCTATTCCTCCGATTGACTGAGCGGGACGGGGCACTACATCATACACCACTCAGAAAAAGTTTTGTCCTCGAAACTAACTGAGTACTTACTTATTGACTTATCACTCGAATGTTCCTAGATTCTCGCACACACACTTCTCTTAGGCGTTCCCTCAAATCCGAGCCACGCTCGTGCTACCCTCAATCCTTTCTTCAAAACTTACGGTCTCAAAATCCTCGATACTTCCTCGTTCCTCAAATCTTACTTGATTCAACGTATCACTTAGTATGGATCGTGCACATATTCCAGGCGTCCCCAAAATACATGCATTTCAACCAAGCCTCGTGATAACGAATCCCGCTATCACCACTCGAGTCGGATCGTGCACGTATTCAAGCATCCTTGATATATATGCATGTCAACCGATACTCGCAAGTGGTGCCTCCACAAATCCTACCACTTCGCACTCGGACATCTGCCTAACTACTAGGCTATGTCTTTCCGTCAGTATTGGAATCATAGTTCCTAAACAACAATATCAACACTGATCCCATCCTAAGGTCAAACCAAATTGATAGTACGGGGTCTTTCTACCCAAGCTCGCATCACTCCGATTTCTAAACTTCGAGCATAGATTGCCTACACACATCCCAACATTCTGTCGTATGTGGTCCGAGTCATTCAGCAAAGCCATCCTACGACAACACACGTTCAACCAATACTCGACATGAACACATCGCTCGTTCATCAAGCCATTTCGTATAGTCTATCCCTTCAAACATGTTCGGTATAATCCACCTATCAATCCTTCCAAGTCAAGCACGCTACGACACAATTCACCGCTAAACCAAAATTTCACTTTCCATACTTCCGAAGTCATCTATTCCAATTCACGTAATCGATCACTAGGTCGTCTGACCTAACAATACGTTGCATCCCGATCTCACGCGAGTCAGATTATCTACGGTAGGCATGAATCACCATGCACGCTCCCGTGGGATAATTATCCTCATCGGGACGTAACTCTTGTTTTGCGTCTAGACTAATTCATTCTCGATGCGCAGATTGGACCTACTCAATCCTCAAATTTATTTCATTCATCAATCGCAAGTCCTAACATCTTCATATTTTTTTCGCATCAAACCGACAAGTCGAGACAGTCAAAGTTATCGCATCCTAATTTTTCGAGTTCGATCATTCCTGCGACATGAATCACCATGTCAGCGCTCACGCGGAACGATCGCCTCAAATCCGACGCAACGCATGTGCGATGCTGGAGTTGCGCTCGCGCAAGACAAGAAAGTCGACGCTGTGGTTATCCGCATAACCATCAAAACATAATTATTTTTTATCCCATATTCATCTCGATCAAAATCCTAAGTATCGCATCCAACCGAACAATAACACTTGCACGATCGTCTTTCACCGAATTAGAGTGCCTCCGAGTTATCGCATATCGATCTTTGATACGCCTCAATACCATTGATGATATGCATAACCTGACGATCTTCCTTTACAACGAATTTTGAGTCGTGCGAACGATATTATCGTCCGACTGGATAGTCTCCTCGATATTTAATTTCAAGTTCGATCATTATCCCTCGAATCATTCACAACATCAATTTCCTCAAACCCAAATTTGCGTATTGTTCATCCGTCTATCTTAAGTTATCGACCAACGTATTTTGTCAATCGATCGATCGACATCCCTGAGGCTATCGCATACACCACTCAGGGATGAAGTTATTCAACAAATCCTCAAAACTATCATTCGATTCACAATCTACTTCCTCGAATTTCCGTCCGAACGATTCCTTAAATTTCAAGCACGCTCACCTTATATCGCACCGACGATATCGTCGTTCGATAGTATCCCTATCGATAGTCATCCCGCTTACTCAATCAAGTTAAACTCATTCTAGCTCGAAACATTACGAATCCCACACTCGACTTTGCTATGGTCGACCCAATCCTTGGTGTATATGTCCAGCCCGACTTAGCCAACCGTGCATACGCGAACCATCTTTTTGTTTTGTTGTCAAAAACTGTTCTCCTATATTTTGCAAAATAGTTAGATATATTGTATGGATATCCCGTGGGACATTTGAGAGAGAGCGCACCAACGATATCAACTTGCGGAAGCAACAGAGTTTACGGAAACAACGAGTTAAAGAATTCAATCGGTAGTCCAAAGACGTAAAGCCGTGCTTTGATACCATTATGTCACGCCCCGCTTCCATAGGAGTGATCGTCCTCGCTAAGGCGTGATGCCGCATGAGCCTAGATTGCGCTCATGCAAGGCGGGTTCCATAACGGCCGATTTCAGCGGCTGCGACAGGGTCGTCGCATAGAAGTCCCAAGCAGAGACATTGAATAACAGCAACGGAATTTAGAACAAAATACAAGTCATTGCGAAATACTCTTTTATTGATATAGAAACAACGGTTACATTTGGGGCGCAAGGCCAAGATTACAAGTCTCTCAAGCTCACTCATCTCATATTACAAGTCACTCGGCTCTCTCTCATCTCTCAAATACAAGTGTTTGAACCAGCGGAAGATTTGGAAGGCGATGTCCATACATTATGTCCCGTATAAGTCTTTTCTCCATGCGGTCGCACGCTTCGAATCGCCAAGGAACTTCGTGCCTCGACGCATCCAAGCGAGCTCCGCGCCCCGAGCTTCTACATGTGCATGCACATGTAAACTATGTGGGTGTCAGTACTCAACTGTACTGGTAGAATGAGCTCCTCGTCCACCCATACAAAACCAACACATTTACTTTACTTTGTGTAACATAGTCCCCTTTTTGATTGTCTTTCTACTCTTGCCTTAAGATCAGTTTTAGGACCGACGCCTTGGCCTATTCTGTGTCTCTAGACCATTCCGTGCTTGCAACAACAATGTCGACTCAAACAACGTTAACCTATCAAGTCGTGCTTGCCTTTCGACCAAAATCAGAGACGCAACTACGCGATGAGGCTCCATTCCCGTGTGACCGTGCTACAAATCCTTTTTGCCGTGCCTCGCAACTACGTGCGACTCAACCATATCGCTGCCTCGCGGCCCTTTGCTACTAAATCATCAACTGACCCAATCAAGACTTGTGAGTTAAGTGTCACTCGACCAACTTTGCCTTACGGCCTTTCCTGACTTAGACTCAGGATAACTCACATCCAAACTATACAACTTATATGCTGACAACATTAGACTCGATGCCACATCTCGTGCCGAAGCACGTCGCCTATGTTGATGCCACATCTTAGGACCAAACATTGTATTCCAACTGTACACACATTCAACAACTCAACTCAATCCAAAGGCACACACGCGGATTGTCGCTGTAATGCCCCGCTCCGTACGGCGCATTATGCTGAAGCGTTGACTCAACGAGTCAAGTTGATGCAAGAAAATGTATCGATGCAAAACGATACGAGAGTTAAGTTATCCCGAGCAACGCATCGTACTAAGTCGATGCGAAGAGTTGCCTTGCCCCGAAAGAATGCATCGAGTTGAATCGATACGAAGCGCCGCGTTGCCCCGAAGGATGAGTGCGTTGAATCGGCTCGAAGATTCTAAGAAATCGAATCGACCAAGGCGCAAGTCCAAATCGATGCAATTATTGATTTTAGTTGGTTTCGTGTGCAGGTTATACTTTGACGGGAAAATATTAGAGGTCGATCTTTTGCAATATTTAGTAAGGGGTTCGCGAAATGAAATCGTCGTCTTGCGACGGGCCGAGACTTGGGCATGCTAAGGCAAATCGGACGTATAACTCAATGAAGCACGAAGTGCTCGAATGGCTAAGTCAGGAGAGTAGCCGTGCAACAAAGTTATGAAATCGAGCCGCATCGGCTCGGCAAAACGACAAAGGCATATCGACTCAAGGTAGGAGGATTGACTTCTTTTTACTCCTTCATTCGATAAGTCAAATATATCAATGTATGCTAAGAGTTAACCTATTGACGCCACGGGCGTGGCCGATCGGAGATAAATCATAGTGTGAGTCGAACACTAAGTTAGAACAATTGAAATGAAACGTGCATCAATATACACGAGTCGCTATGGGACATTGGATATCGCTAAGGCGAGCGCCTCGGTGCACAAGCCGTAAGAACATGGGATAACTGTACTCGACGAGTGCCTTAGTGCACGAACCATACCGTGCCTTTGCTGTACGAGTTAGACGGCTAGAACATTGAAAGACAATAGGCGAGCGCCCTAGCGCGCAAGCTCCAAACGTTGAATGCTAAGTTATAGAACATGAGGATATGGTTGAAACGTGCCTACGTGCACGGGATAATAAAAGATGGCTTCATTGCGAGAGAATACAGTTGTGGCATGAATGTGACGAAACTGTCGGATATGACATTGTGCCTCGAAAGGTGTTCAAGACCTTCGGATCGTTCGGTTGACGAGCATTGAGTTGAGGCACGATGCCATTGAATCATTGAAACGAAGTATGAAATGTAAGAACACAGAAAGCTAACGAAAGAGATGCGAGATGATAAGTCTGAGTCTCGAACTCAAGACTATGTTTGGTTGTTTGAATTTGATTACTTGAATGATAGGGTGTTGCATGGTCGATAGGAATGGGCTCGAGATTAAATTATGATAATAACCCGTGCACGGGTGTTTCCCCCAAACGGTTAAATGCCGGAGCGCCCCGGAACCGCTTTGGCCTAGGAGGGAATCGAATAATCTTTGTAGGCACACATCCTTAAACAAGATGGGAAAAGCCGCAAATGATGGTATGCAGCGGAAATGTTTCGGCTGTTGGGATGTGACCCAACCCGTGAAACGCCGGGCAGCCCGACCAAATAGAGAGAAAAGAAGGAGAGAAAAGAAAGGAACTCCTTTAGTCCATTCCGGCGCGGATACGCCAACGGCCCTCATATAGTTAAGGAACGATGGATTGAAAGTGTAGGCGCATATGCGTCCCGCATAGAGATCCTGCTTAGAGATGCACATATAACATGACAGGGAAGGATTACGGCGTATTCACCTTGCGTCGGTGCAAGGGCGAGTGCGTTGACTTGGTAAGTCGTGCCACGAATCAAACACGAGATTGCTTGTTCATTTGCCTATTCAATTCGATAACATGCTGCTATGATAACATGTTTTACGCTTTCGTAGATGCCATGAAATTGACCCTAAGGAGAACATAGCAAGATCATAAGCTAAGTTGCATGATTCAACATAAATATTAAAATGTCGGTTTGGAAAGATGATCTTTGCTTCAGTACATGCGAGGACGAACGTACTGATCCCCCACCAGCTTCATGCAGGGTGCAGGGAATGGATTGCTCGCGATAAAGCGTTGCTTGAACGTGTTAAGGCTTGGAATGTCGAAGCGCATTGAAGCGTGCTATCGCATTGACGCTCGGACTACGCAGCTGGATTGATGCGACCGAGATATAGAAGGCATGATGTATGGAACGGTAAAATCCTTTGTGGACAAGAAAGAACCTGAGTGTTGTAGCCAATCTGGCATATATTGTTAGGCTATCGAAAGCCATTGTAATCTCAGTTTCGAATATCAATAAAGAGAATTGTTTCGTATACTCTGTTTTCCTATCGTTATTAATATCAAATCAAAAGATAACCATTTGAGAACTTGTTATCTTGCCTTGCACGAGCGCAACTCCAGGCTCGTGCGGCATCACGCCCCCTGCGAGGACGATGATTCGGGTGATTTCGGGTCGGGGCGTGACAACCTCCATGCCGACTCATCTATATGATTTGGTCACTGACTCCCAGAGCCATCCTGGACTCCTTTAGCTTGTTAGGCGGCCGCTCTTGCCAGCGTGGGTAGCTAGCCCCGCTGGCAAGCCTCTGTGCTAACTTGTGCGGTCATCCAGCACGTGCTAATGCTGCTTCTCAAGAATCGATCCCCTTCCGTTGGTCTACCGTTCGAGGAAACTCTACCTTGTCGACAAGTTGTCCATGACCATGCAAGACTCGACTCAACTGACGTCTCACACAGTCATTCCACCTCTTATGTTATCATCTCTTTCAGGGCCAAGTTCAATACTTCTCACATCTGAGATCTTGCCTCGACGACCCGTAGTCGCGAGCATTCTTCTTTCTTGCCCTATCATTTTACTCAACTCAAGAACAACTATTTGTAACACTTTCCAAACTCAATGAATCAACCGTGGCCCGTGCCTGAAAACACTAAGTCTGTGACATCGTGCCTTAAACCAACTTGAACTCTACGCGATGCCACCGTCCAAGACTTACTCTATATGACGGCTTGAAAACGTAAGACTAAGTTGTCATACCCAGCCGTAGAACTCGTAGGACCGTGCTTGGAATGACTTAGGTCGACCACCATCACTTTGCCTAACTTCACCAAGCCTACAACTTAACTCAAGGGACGAGCAAAGGCTATGCCAAGCCTTGCATCATGGAATCGTGCATACTTTATCGAGCATTTACGCGGGCGACGCCTATGACTTAGGCTACGTTCATAACTTTGCCTACTCAACCAACTTTCCATCTCCCAAGCCACGGGACAAAGGATCGAGTGTCATTTTCAAAGTACGCCGTGCACCAACTCTAAACCGACCATTGGACCTTTCCATATTCAAACTCAATTCGACCGTCGGGATTATTCCCTTTAGCTATGTGGATTCATCACTTTTATTATCAAGCCTACTTTTGCAAGTTGAAAATATACGATTTATTATGTGAAGGCTAAGATGAGGCAAGTTCACCGAAACTACCCCACCTGAGCGAGTGGTCGCCTCGACCGAGCAATGTCTTCGAGCAGCCGTTGTCAGGCTAAGTCCGAACGCCGTCGGCATTCCTATTCCTTCGATTGACTGAACGGGACGGGGCACTACAGCTTCGATCAGTTGGAGCTACGTACTGACTTGTCTTACTCGGAGAAGCCTATTCAAATCTTGGACTGTAAGGAGAAGGTATTACGAAATCGGTCGATGTCTTTGGTCTGCGTGTGTCACCCTCATTTCTCGTATTTTTCGTATTTCGTATTTATACTCGTATCTGGATTTTGGCATATATTTTTATTTTTCTCAACTTGTGGAATTTCGGTATTTCTCGTATTTTGGGTTTTGACATGGCTCGGTTTTAATTGGATTAGGTTGGTTTGGTTTGGTTTATTGTGTATTGGAACACCTTAGCCTATGCTCCACCCTCAACACACCACATCCCACCCTCTTTAAAACTCCACCAACCTTTTCTCTCTCCTCATAAACCTCCATAAATTTCTTCTTCTCCTTCCTCTACACAACACTCTTCTCCTTCCTCTACGCAACACCCACCCATAGGCAAGTGTACCTTGCCACCACATGAGAACCCCATTTTATTTGTCTATTTGCTAGTTTAGGACATGGTGATCAACATTAGAACTTAGTATTTTGTGATTTGGAGTCTCCATTATTCTAGATCTAAGTTTTCCCTATTTTTGGTTTTGCATGATATTGATCTATTTAAGTTGGATTTTTATGGGTTTTGATGTTTCTATGTGGAAGAGAGTTCAATTCCACCCTGGTTGGAACTTTGGAAGTTCGGATTTGGAGTTTGGATGGCCAAGTGGTGATATTTTGAAGTTTTGGGAGCCATTGGAGCTTCTTCTCAGCCATGGGGAAGAAGACCCTTTCCCTTGCGTGCGTGCTTTTGCGCGTACGCAGCTCCTTTGCGTGCGTACTTTTGCGCGTACGCAGCTCCCTTGCGTGCGTACTTTTGTGCGTATGCAGCTCCCTTGCGTGCGTACTTTTGTGCGTACGCAGCTCCCTTGCGTGCGTGCTTTTGTGCGTATGCAGCTCCCTTGCGTGTGTACTTTTGTGCGTACGCAGCTCCCTTGCGTGCGTGCTTTTGCGCGTACGCAGCTCCCTTGCGTGCGTGCCCATGTACGTACGTAGCTCCCTTGCGTGCGTGCTTTTGCGCGTACGCAGCTCCCTTGCGTGCGTGCCCTTGCGCGTACGCAGCTCCCTTGCGTGCGTGCCCTTGTACGTACGCTGCTCCCCTGCATGCGTAACCTTGCGCATACGCTGCGTGACCCATGCACCCTGACCCCTTGCTTAACCCATTGGCTCTAGGAGTATTGGTTTTATTTCTTGACTTGGTTTCTTTGTTTGTGGATTGAGTTTTCCTGAGATTTGTTCAACACGGCACGACTATCTTGACCCGACACGGCCTAACACGGTTTTCAAGTAATTATTTATGACTAGTACGGTTCTCGGGGTTTTCTGTGGATTATGATTTTGGTATTCTCTGATCTCCTTGCTAGTGACCCAGTGGGGTGCACACCTAACTTGTAACTTGTATTTAATCCTTGCGACTTGATAACTGGATAGTGGCCCGTGGCGGCGCACTCCTGACTTGTAGCATGACTTGATAACTTAACGCTGTTGCGATGGCTAACTTAACTTGACCTGCCTTGACACCGTGGGTAGTTCTTTCTTGCTTGCTTGTTAAATCCACTTGTCTTGTCTTGCATCATGTCTAGGATGGAACTCCTGAGTATCACGGTCAGGAGTACCTACTAAAATGGATTAAGGTTAATAACTAGAATAACACAGTAGTCATGAAGAGATGACACAGCTACAGGCAATCCCGTTACCTGGGCGCTCTTGGGATCTGTAGCCTGCCGACGAGTAGGGCGCATTTTCAGCACACTGTCATGTGTTGCACCTTCTAAGTCACCTAAGGGTACATGCGTTTCCTGGACGATGTACCCACCTGAATTCAACCCCTAATTTTTGACCTGGGTAACCTGGATGGTCTGCAGGGCTTATAGCTGTGGAATAATCTCACTGCATCTTGTTAGTAATTAGGCATGTGATAACCCTAGTTAGTTAAAGTAGTAAGCCGTAGTATCTGCTTGGCCGTGATTGATTGAATGAAGTATAACCAGTCTAGCTATGTCTTGACCCAGTACAAGATTGCTTCCTGTCTTGATTTCTTACATTATTATCTTGCCGATAAATGGTGGAAAACCAAGTTCTGTTCAGATGAAGGGTTACAACCCCGGTCCTTGTTTGGTTTACGGGTTGTAACCTGGCTATCGGAATAGTTCCATGGTTATCTCGTTGTATATCATCCTGACATGTTTTCGTAAATTTTAGTTTTACTATTAGACTTTCTTGTGCTAATTGCTTGCTTTGTTCTTATTTCGTGGCCCCCTTGTGGCACTTGCTCTTTCTGGGGTTGACCCAGCTGGTTTTGTGTGGCCAGATTTTGGAGCAGCTCCCGAGGATCTACCAAGCTTCCAGTCCGATGGTGACAACTAGACGGAACCCGGGCCAAGAGTGGGTTTTCCTTTTTGCCTTGCCCACTTCATTGTAAAACTATTCTTTTGAGGCATTTAGCCGACGAGCACCTGTTAGCTCGATGCACTTTACTTACTGTCTGCCTACGGACTGTGAACATAATTAACAAATCCTAGGGTTGATCATGTACGACTAAACTCTTGCTAGTCCTAACATTTTGTAACGACTAGCTTCATGATCTGCTGAATATGTAATATTTGGGACGCCTTATTATTGTATATTTAATGATCATACATCTTGCGACCTTACTTACTTGTTTGTGATTGAGACATTAGGCTTGTTCATGACCATAAGAGACTGTTGGCTTGTAGTAAACCCTCATATATCTAGACAGCCGTGACCGTATATCGAGGTGGCTTCCATTTCAATATACGTAGCTGGCTATGTCTGCCCCCGCTCTCCAGTATTCTGGTTCTGGGGCATGACATGGTTTAAGTGGTGGCCCATGCAGGTCTTGTAAATCAAGATATGTGAGGGTTTACCAGATAGATGTCTCAATCAGTACTCGTCCTTGATCTCTGTTCGTATCCTCTGAATCCCTGGATTCTTGCCCTGATCCTGTGCTTATATCATTGATCTGTCCTGGTGCTTTCCTTATTGTTCTCTGTGTCATCTTTTTTAGCGGCACTGTACCTGGTCCTACCGATCAACGAGGTGGAGCACTTTTCGTGGGTCAGCAGCAACCCGGAGATCAAGCCCAGCATTCCGGGGTAGCCTCCAGAGTTGTGCCTACTGGAGGAGAGTCACCAGTTCGGCCCGTCCAGCCCGCAGAGCCAGATGATGGTACCTTAGTAGGCCTCATCAGAACCTTGATAGCTTCCCAGGATCGTCGAAGCGACGCCCTGCACCAGACAGTTCAAGATGCTTTGACCCGAGGCGGACATCCAGGGAACCAGGCGACAAACAGCTTCAAGCGATTGAACCCTCCTTTCTTCGACGGCAGCGAGGATGCGATTGCCGCGGATGCATGGCTTCAGGATACCGAGGTGATTCTGGAAGCAGCTAGGACACCCGAGAATGAGAAGGTGGCGGTGGTACGCCTGCAGTTGTTGGACTTGGCTCGCAGTTGGTGGGCGGCACAAGCCATGGGATTAGTGGCACCCATTGCTTGGGCAGTGTTTAGAGAGAGATTCCAGACGAAGTATTTCGATGCTGTGGCTCGGTACGACCTGTAGACCAGATTTACCAACTTAAAGCAAGGAGGCAGAACAGTCGACAGTTATGCATCGGAGTTTTCTAGACTCAGTAGGTTTGCACCCACCTTGGTGGCGACCGAGTTTGATAGGGCCCAGCGGTTCCAGCAGGGACTGCATTTGGAGATCTTATTGGCGGTTGAGCATTTCGAGCACCAGACGTTCGATGCAGTCTTGAGAGCAGCTAGGAGGCATGAATACACCTCCCAGAGGATCGTGGACAGGACCGGAGGTCGGAAGCGATCTCACGGCCAGATAACCCAGTCGACAGCACCAGCCCCGGCAGTCAGGGCTTTGACAATTAGAACTCCGAGGCAAGCGGCCTTAGTAATGTCGGTTCAGCATTCAGTCCCGACGTCCCCTCCGCAACAGAGGCAGAAGCAGTCTTCCGCAATGGGCTGCACTTACTGTGGGAAGCCCGGACATGTTGTTTCGGAGTGTCGCAGAGCACAGGGATTGTGTTTGACTTGTGGGGCACCGGACCACAAGATAGGGTCCTGTCCGAATAGGGCCAGTTCATCATCGGCCTTCTCTAGTCCCTCGATAAGGGGACCGGCACCAGCACCAGTACAGCAACAACAGCAGTACCAGCCCCCGAGGCCATTGCCGCCTCAGACGCAAGTATTCCAGCAGCAGGAACCCCAACAGTATGCCCTGGTCCAAGCTCAGACTCAGAATCGGCAGAGAGGTATTTGTGTCCTATTGTCTTGCTTTCCGCCGTCGTTATACGAGACACATGTCATGTTTCATGTATCCTAATTATAACGGTATATTCCGGGCCCGAGCCATGTCCTAGATCATTCGAAAACGGTTATTGGTACCAACCTTTTCATATGAGGAGAGGCCCGTGTCCCTGTTTGACCAAAGAGAGAGACCTCAAGCGCAAGACTATCAGTTTAGTTCGTATTGCTTGAGTTCATCGCTCCTTGGGAGAGTCAAACGTGGGAGTGTGAGGATGATATCCGATCACGTTATCCCAATCGGTTTGGCTCGTAAGGTGTAATATCTTCCTTATGCCTTGCACTTCGATTTCTTGCTTGCATGTATGATTGTATGATTGATTGGTAGAGTAGATTGCTTGCGATAGTATAGCTGTCCCGACATCTCTAGCCTCTTGATTAAATTCCAAGGACAGAATTCTTTTAAGGTGGATAGAGTTGTCACCCTCATTTCCTGTATTTCCCGTATTTCGTATTTATACTCGTATCTGGATTTTGGCATGTATTTTTATTTTTCTCAACTTGTGGAATTTCGGTATTTCTCGTGTTTTGGGTTTTGACATAGCTCGGTTTTAATTGGATTGGGTTGGTTTGGTTTGGTTTATTGTGTATTGGAACACCTTAGCCTATGCTCCACCCTCAACACACCACATCCCACCCTCTTTAAAACTCCCCTAACCTTTTCTCTCTCCTCATAAACCTTCATTAATTTCTTCTTCTCCTTCCTCTACACAACACTCTTCTCCTTCCTCTACACAACACCCACCCATAGGCAAGTGCACCTTGCCACCACATGAGAACCCTATTTTATTTGTCCATTTACTAGTTTAGGACATGGTGATCAACATTAGAACTTGGTATTTTGTGATTTGGAGTCTCCAATGTTCTAGATCTAAGTTTTTTCTATTTTCGGTTTTGCATGGTTTTGATCTATTTAAGTTGGACTTTTATGGTTTTTGATGTTTCCATGTGGAAGAGAGTTCAATTCCATCCTGGTTGGAACTTTGGAAGTTCGGATTTGGAGTTCGGATGGCCAAGTGGTGATGTTTTGAAGTTTTGGGAGCCATTGGAGCTTCTTCTCAGCCATGGGGAAGAAGACCCTTTCCCTTGCATGCGTGCTTTTGCGCGTACGCAGCTCCCTTGCGTGCGTGCTTTTGTGCGTACGCAGCTCCCTTGCGTGCGTGCTTTTGCACGTACGCAGCTCCCTTGCGTGCGTGCTTTTGCGCGTACGCAGCTACCTTGCGTGCGTACTTTTGTGCGTACACAGCTCCCTTGCGTGCGTACTTTTGTGCGTACGCAGCTCTCTTGCATGCGTACTTTTGTGCGTACGTAGCTCCCTTGCGTGCGTACTTTTGTGCGTACGCAGCTCCCTTGCGTGCGTGCTTTTGCGCGTACGCAGCTCCCTTGCATGCGTGCCCTTGTACGTACGCAGCTCCCTTGCGTGTGTGCTTTTGCGAGTACGCAGCTCCCTTGCGTGCGTGCCCTTGTGCGTACGCAGCTCCCTTGCGTGCGTGCCCTTGTACGTACGCTGCTCCCCTGCATGCGTGTCCTTGCGCGTACGCTGCGTGACCCATGCACCCTGACCCCTTGCTTAACCCATTGGCTCTAGGAGTATTGGTTTTATTTCTTGACTTGGTTTCTTTGTTTGTGGATTGAGTTTTCCTGAGATCTGTTCAACACGGCACGACTATCTTGACCCGACACGGCCTAACACGGTTTTCAAGTAATTATTTATGACTAGTACGGTTCTCCGGGTTTTCTGTGGATTATGATTTTGGTATTCTCTGATCTCCTTGCTAGTGACCCAGTGGGGTGCACACCTAACTTGTAACTTGTATTTAATCCTTGCGACTTGATAACTAGATAGTGGCCCGTGGCGGCGCACTCCTGACTTATAGCATGACTTGATAACTTAACATTGTTGCGACGGCTAACTTAACTTGACCTGCCTTGACACCGTGGGTAGTTCTTTCTTGCTTGTTTGTTAAATCCACTTGTCTTGTCTTACATCATGTCTAGGATGGAACTCCTGAGTACCACGGTCAGGAGTACCTACTAAAATGGATTAAGGTTAATAACTAGAATAACACAGTAGTCATGAAGAGATGACACAGCTACAGGCAATCCCGTTACCTGGGCGCTCTTGGGATCTGTAGCCTGCCGACGAGTAGGGCGTATTTCCAGCACACTGTCATGTGTTGCACCTTCTAAGTCACCTAAGGGTACATGCATTTCCTGGACAATGTACCCACCTGAATTCAACCCCTAATTTTCGACCTGGGTAACCTGGATGGTCTGCAGGGCTTGTGGCTGTGGAATAATCTCACTGCATCTTGTTAGTAATTAGGCCTGTGATAACCCTAGTTAGTTAAAGTAGTAAGCCGTAGTATCTGCTTGGCCGTGATTGATTGAATGAAGTATAACCAGTCTAGCCATATCTTGACCCAGTACAAGATTGCTTCATGTCTTGATTTTTTACATTATTATCTTGCCGATAAATGGTGGGAAACCAAGTTCTGTTCAGATGAAGGGTTACAACCCCGGTCCTTGTTTGGTTTACGGGTTGTAACCTGGCTATCGGAATAGTTCCATGGTTATCTCGTCGTATATCATCCTGACATGTTTTCGTAAATTTTAGTTTTACTATTAGACTTTCTTGTGCTAATTGCTGGCTTTGTTCTTATTTCGTGGCCCCCTTGTGGCACTTGCTCTTTCTGGGGTTGACCCAGCTGGTTTTGTGTGGCCAGATTTCGGAGCAACTCCCGAGGATCTACCAAGCTTCCAGCCCAATGGTGACAACTAGACGGAACCCGGGCCAAGAGTGGATTTTCCTTTTTGTCTTGCCCACTTCATTGTAAAACTATTCTTTTGAGGCGTTTAGCCGACGAGCACCTGTTAGCTCGATGCACTTTACTTACTGTCTGCCTACGGGCTGTGAACATGATTAACAAAACCTAGGGTTGATCATGTACGACTAAACTCTTGTTAGTCCTAACATTTTGTAACGACTAGCTTCATGATCAGCTGAATATGTAATATTTGGGACGCCTTATTATTGTATATTTAATGATCATACATCTTGCGACCTTACTTACTTGTTTGTGATTGAGACATTAGGCTTGTTCATGACCGTAAGAGACTGTTGGCTTGTAGTAAACCCTCATATATCTAGACAGCCGTGACCGTATATCGAGGTGGCTTCCATTTCAATATACGTAGCTTGCTATGTCTGCCCCCGCTCTCCAGTATTCAGGTTCTGGGGCGTGACAGCGTGCTTTGGCGGAACCACTCAGTTGAAGAGTCGACGTGGGAAATGGAAACGGAGATGAAGGAGAAGTATCCTTCGTTGTTTGCGTAATTTAAGGTCAGACCCTTATTCATAAGTTTCGGGACGAAATGTCACGACCTGCACCCACTGTGAGGGTACGAGAGCGTAACAACGCCCAGCCTACGCCGCAGTGTCGGCGGTAGAATGCTGTTCTAGGTCATGAACTATAACTAACATAATATGAATGCTCTCCATAAGGAGGCAAACACAGAGGTACAACTCAATCACAATCTAGAGATAGAATATAGCACGATAAAAATAGATAAGAGAATCTTCAACCGAGGTACAACAGAAATGAAATACAAGTCTCAACATCTCTACAATATACAAACTCTGAATCAAGAACAACAACTAAACATAAAAGGAGAACAGTCTAAACTATCTATACTAAGCAACGTATCGACCTCAGCAGCTGCCTGAACCTCCCCTGGGGTCCAGGTCGCGAGTGTCAACTAGGCAAACTCCAAATAAGGGTGCAGGGTGCCTCATCATCCTCTATAAAATTTTCAACAGGTCCAGTCAGGACGGGAGCGAGCACAAAACATCTCACGCAGTTCATATCATGTTAGGAAATATAAAGCATGCAATAGAGTAAGGTACATGAAACGCTGAAAGTAAGAAGTATATGAAAAACAGTAGAGATTTGATAACAGAAAATATCTAAATATGATAAATAAGAACTGTAAGCCAACTATGATTTAGAGTACAATATGGTTATGTAAACGGTCTAGGAAAATGCAATGGTAACTCCATTGTACGTGGGTGTACAATAGACATATACAATAGTTATACAATGTTGTACAATAGGATTTGATTACATAACCAATTCTACTCCCCCTCCCCAAACCAATACACAAGGATCTACTCCGGTTACGTTATCTTGCATAATAGTGTACAATGTTATACAATAGATGTACAATATTATACAATAGATGTACAATGTTATACAATGGATGTACAATATTATACAATAGATGTACAATGTTATACAATAGTTGTACAATGGTCTATCCCTGGGACTCATGTGATACTGAGAGTACAATATGCACAAAGAGTATACAAGGATATGGGTATTCAATAAATACAATATGTAAGTGCACATCACAATATATAATTAGTGAATACAAGGAGATAACATCTCAGAAGAAGATCCGTATAGTACCAATCCGTGATAATGATCGTGTCAGCATCAAGTACGGTAATCTAGAGCAAGAATATAAATCCAGACAAGTATGAAACGGTCAGAGAATGTACTCGCCTCGTATCTGAATGTCTGAAGTAAATGTACTGTCCGAGATGAGATACCTGACTCCTAGTTAGAGCAACACAAGTCAAGATGTACACAGGAAATGATAAATATAATCTACAATGCATCTGCATGCTGTCTAGGTCAAACTAGACTAAAGTCAACACTTGGTCAACTCCAGTCAACTAGACTAGTCAAACTAGGTCAACTAGGTCAAATCCTAGCCCAACAAGTCTAATAAGTCTCACTTGGCCTAACCAAGCCTAGTCTAGCAATCACACACCAATCACAAGGCTATACAAGCCAAACACAAGCCATCACATTCAATATTATACATAAGAGAAAGGAAGCTAACATGTAAAGCTATGTGTGTGTGTGAACATGGAGGTGTACACGAAAAGAGAATTCAACACTAGGCCCTATATCACATATATGTATATATAACTATACGAAAACTCTATTTACCACATTAACACATTTAGCCATGTATAGTATATATATATATATATATATATATATATATATATATATAGAGAGAGAGAGAGAGAGAGAGAGAGAAGAGCATGTGTATGTGTTCATGGGTGTGTGTGTGTGTCATGAAAGTGCACAAGAACATGTGTGTGTTATCATGGAATGAGTGTTAGGCAATGTGTGAGTGAGAGTGTCAATGAGTGAGGGTGTGAGGGTTATATACTGTAGTGTGCATTGTGTGTGGAGTGATAGTGAGGCATGACAGTTGTGTAGCAAAGTGTCAATAGGAAGTTAACATTCACATATATGAGTTCTCATGTATCTCTTATTTAGTGAAACAAAACTAAATTCCAGTTTTATTCCTAACAAGGCTACATATATTACATCTATTATTACATTACATTCATGCTTGCATTCATTCATCATTCATTTATTCTCTTGCACCACTATATGCACCATACATTACATACTATGGAACCTACATATTCATTACAAGCCATACTTATACATGCTTACATTAGATATGATACTTACACCTCATACATCATTTATTTAAACATTTACTCATGCTTATATTCTCTATTTAATTACATAATGTATATACATTAACATGGGTTAAAATCAAATAGAACATTATATTACACACAAGGGTGCACAAAATGCATATGCCGAATAGTAACTCCTACTAATAATCAATACTGTACCATCTCAGCATGAATTAAAATCTAGGATTAAAGTATGTTATAGATCTATGTATTAGCTTTCCGAAACTTCAAACGGATCGCGTTTTTGTTTCCGGAAACTCCCGGAATCGCAAAAACACCGAGAACGCGTTTGTCTTTCATATAGCTGACACTCAAATAATTCTCCAGAAAGTTACAGAAAGAATTAGGCCTATTAATACATGTTTTTGGAATCTAACTTCAATACGCTTCTTTTTAAAAAAAACAGGAGATTAAACCGAGCTTTGAGCTAGAAGTTATGACATTTCTAAGTTAGGGCTGAAATTAAAAACGTGGATAAAAATCATGACGGATTTGGGTAGTTTGAGACAAAAGAACACAAGTATATAACATAATATATCAAGAACTCACTCTCTACACTAATATATATATATGAGACACTATAGAACACATCTCCAATACAAAAATATGAGATTAAACATGTAATAATTCATTCATACATAACAACAACACATAATGTGTCCAAATTTGGGATTTTTCTACATGGACACAACCACAACACAAAAGACACTCGTATGACCTCCAAATAGACACGAAATGAACACAAATGGAGATGCAACCATGGGGGTCATTCCTATGGGTTCAAAATAGACCTATATGCATGAGGAAATGAAAAGGAGAAGGGATTTATACCTCCCGGTAGATCGAATCGAAGAGAAGCCTTCCCGGAGCGACACCGACACGTAGAGATTCCAAAAGGACACGAACGAGCTCCGAATCCTCCCAAACTTGGGTAGCTTCCTCTTTGGCTAGAATGGAGAAGGAAAGAAGAAGATTTGGTGGCAAAATGGAAGGATTTGGTGGAGAAATTGCTAGGGATTGCTCTCTAGGAATTTGGGGAAGAACAAGAGAGAGAGTGTGGATGAGAATAATGAAATGAACTTGAGCCTATCCTCTCCCAAAGTGGCTGGCCATATGGAGCTATTTGTCCTATTATGGTAAGGTCCAAAATGCCCCCACTAACCTATTCTATGAGTATTAGGAAATGGCTAATTGGTTGGGGCTAAATTAGTCATTCTAAAGTCTCTAATCACACTAACCTTATCCATAATAATTAGTCGAACCTCTAACTAAAATATTTCTATCATGTGGACTAAATTTAATATCATGTGGGCCATGCCTAACTAGTGTGTGGGTCCCACTAGAGTCAAACTACCCCCGGGTCCCCGTTTCAAGTCGGATTGAGCTGAAATTCGAACCCGACTCAAATAACCCCAAAACAATATCATAAATAATAAAATGATATCAAAATAATTCAAAGAGATCAAATACAAAAATATTCTTAGGCCAAAAATGATATTAAAATATCATAATCACATGGTTAGGCTCTAGGTCAAATAGTCTGTAACGCCCCAGAAACCAGAATACTGGAGAGCGGGGGCATACATAGCCAGCTACGTATAATAAAATAGAATCCACCACATTATACGGTCATGGCTGTCTAGATATATGAGGGTTTAACTACAATCCATCAGTCTCCTATGGTCAAGAACAAGCCTATTGTCTCAATCACAAGCAAGTAAGTAAATGTTACAAGATGTAAGACCACCAAATATACAATAGTAGGGCGTCCCCAACATTATATATTGGATGATCATGAAGCTAGTCGTACAAAATGTCAAGACTAGCAAGAGTTCAGTCATACATGATCAACCCTAGGATCTGTCAATCATGTTACAGCCCGTAGGCAGACAGTAAGTAAAGGTGCAATCGAGCTAACACATGCTCGTCGGCGCTCGTCGGCTAAACGCCTCAAAAGAATAATTTTACAATAATGTGGGAGGACAAAAGAAACCCACTCATTGTCAGGGTTACGCCTGGTGGTCACCATCTGGATGGAAGTTAGGTAGATCCTCTGGGACTGCTCCGATATCTGGTCATACAAAACCAGCTGGGTCAGACCCCAGAAAGAGCAAGTGCCACAAAGGAGGCTTCACTTAGGAACTAAAACCAGCACATCAATAACAGAATAATAAAGATAATAAATAAAGAATTGCTAATGATAGAGATAACCACAGTAAACTGCGTACGAGAAAATCATTCAAGTAGCTAGGTCACAACCCTTAAACCAAACAAGGACCGGGGTTGTAACCCTTCGCCTGAACAGAACCCGTCTTAATACTATTGGTACAGTGAGGACAATAAACCAGTATAAATAATTAATCATGCTGTTGAAGTAAGGTAAAACATGACGAGCATGGCATGGGATGCAATAAGACAATAAACGAAGAGAGGACACAGAACTGCTCAGGGAGCCAGGTTACAACCCTTAAACCAAATAAGGACCGGGGTTGTAACCCTTTGCCTGAACAGAATTGGACCCCCGATCGTTATTGTTAAGGCAAGCATCAATAATCATGTCGTGTCACAATCTTGTACAGGATCGGGACAAGATTAAGCTGGGATAAACTCCATCCAATCAATCACGGCCAATCAAGAGTACGGCTTGATACTTTTAACTAACTAGGGTTATCACAGGCCTAGTTACTAACAAGATGTAATGAGATTATCCCAACAGCCATAAGCCCTGCAGACAATCCGGTTATCCAGGTCGAATTTCCGTTTATCGAGAATGCAACACGCAACGGTGTGCTGGAAATGTGCCCTACTCGTCGGTAGGCTACAAATCCACTAATGCGCCCAGATAACGGGATTGTCTGTAGCTGGGAATCTCTTTATGTCTACTGAATTATTCTAGTTTTATTAGCCTTAGTCAATTACTGTAGGTATCCCTGACCGTGGTACTCAGGGATCCCTGTTCTAGACATGATGCAAGACAAGACGGGTTCATTTGCACAAGCACAATCGTCCACGATGTCCAAGTTACTCAATCTTGTCATGTCGTGTTAGCCGTCGCAACAGCATTTCGAGAGTTATCATGTCATGTTTATCATGTCAAGAGTGCGCCACGGCGGGCCACTATCAAGAATTATCATGCCAAGTTATCATGTCAAATTTGTCAGGTCAAGTTATCATGTCAAGTGTGCACCACGGCGGGTCACTATCAAGTCATGTCATTATTTAAAAATTAACATTAATCTGGTATAAGCGTGTATGCAATAACCAAATATAAACAGGGTGCAAGAGTTATGGAGGAATCATGCGGCTCAGGGAGACGGGACATAACTTCCACATACGAACTCAATTTAAGGTACTCCAGAGATATTCGGAAAGGTAAGACAAAGATCTAAAATTTTCATGTTTTAAGTTTTTTGAAATTCTGGCTAGAAAATAGCTTAACTTGGCAAAAACAGTCATTCTGTGCACTTTTATGCCAAAAAATCAATTCTGCGTAAAATATGTAAAAGGGGAGGGTTCCAGCATAAAATTTCACATTCTGGGTACCATCCAGCGTAATTTACGTAATTTCAGGGTTCGCTGCGTAAAATATTACATTCTGGATACAATCCAGCATAATTTACGCAATTCCAGGGTTCCCTGCGTAAAATATTACATTCTGGATACAATCCAGCGTAATTTACGCAATTCCAAGGCTCCCTGCGTAAAATATTACATTCTGGATACAATCCAGCGTAATTTACGCAATTCCAAGGTTCCCTGCGTAAAATATTACATTCTGGATGATATCCAGCGTAATTTACGCAATTCCAGGGTTTCCTGCGTAAAATATTACATTCTACGCAAGCCTTCATGCGTAAATTCTGATTTTACGCTAGCCTTCCTGCGTAAATTCTGATTTTACGCTAGCCTTCCTGCGTAAATTCTGATTTTACGCCAGCCCACATTCTTCAGCCGACATGAAAATTCAGAAAAACTTGTTTTGGCCATAAAAACTTCATTTTAACTCGAAATGAGGTGAATCAAAAATCAAATTCACACGAAATTTCGTGCTCTTGCTCATGGAACTATTAGTTTTCGAAAATAACAAGTTTTAGTAGACCAAAACCAAGAAAAATCCATGAACTCAAAGTTAAAATGTAGATCTAGAAGAATCTATCCATCAAAATTAAAAACTCCAAGTTCTAAAGAGGTTTATAATCATATAAATAAAAGAATGGAACAATAAAAATCAAGATCCCTTAAGAAGCAAGTTACACTTGCCTAAAACTCTTGGTAGGTAGAGACCAATGGTGAGGAAGAAGAAGAGTGAATGATGAGAGAGAAAGAGGGTGGGGTTAATAAATGATGATGGGGGTGGTAGGTAGGGGTTCACCTTGGTTCATGATGGACCAAGTAAACCAAGCCAAGTCGAACCAACCCAATCCTTCTCCCATCCGAATAAAACCAAGCTCCACTTAATCAAAATAAATTCATGAACGATAAATGACAATTAAACCACAATGCTAAATATGAAAATAAACCACAACTAACTAATCAAAGAAAATAAGAAATACGGGTCAGAAATATGAACACGTATAAAATACGTATCACGAATTTCGGAGCACTACATCCTACCCACCTTAAAAGAATTCTGTCCTCGGAATTTAATCAAGAGGCTAGAGATGTCGGGACAGCTATACTATCGCAAGCAATCTACTCTACCAATCAATCATACAATCATACATGCAAGCAAGGAATCGAAGTGCAAGGCATAAGGAAGATATTACACCTTAGGAGCCAAACAGATTGGGATAACGTGATCGGATATCATCCTCACACTCCCACGTTTGACTCTCCCAAGGAGCGATGAACTCAAGCAACACGAACTAAACTGATAGTCTTGCGCTTGAGGTCTCTCTCTTTGGTCAAACAGGGACACGGGCCTCTCCTCATACGAAAAGGTTGGTACCAATAACCGTTTTCGAATGATCTAGGACATGGCTCGGGCCCAGGATATACCGTTGTAATCAGGATATATGAAATATGACATGTGTCCCACATGACGACGGCGAAAAGCAAGACAATAGGACACAGATACCTCTCTGCCGATTCTGGATCTGGGCCTGGGCCAGGGCGAACTGCTGAGGCCTCTGTAGCTGGAAGGCTAGGACCTGAGGCGGCAATGGCCTCGGAGACTGGTACTGCTGCTGCTGCTGGACTGGGGCTGGTCCCCTTACCGAGGGATTATTCTGGGCCGATGATGAACTGGCCCTATTCGGACAGGACCCTATCTTGTGGTCCGGTGCCCCACAAGCCAAACATAATCCCTGCGCTCTGCGACACTCCGAAACAACGTGTCCTGGCTTCCCACAATGATTGCAGCCCATTGCGGAAGACTGCTTCGGCTTCTGTTGCAGAGGGGACGTGACCGACGTCACTGAGGCTGCCTGCCTCGGAGTTCCAATTGTCAAAGCCCTGACTGCCAGGGCTGGTGCTGTCGACTGGGTCATCTGGCCGTGAGATCGCTTCCGACCTCCGGTCCTGTCCACGATCCTGTGGGAGGTATACTCGTGCCTCCTAGCTGCCCTCAACACTGCATCAAAAGTCTGATGCTCAAACTGTTCCACTGCCAACAAAATCTCGAGATGGAGCCCTTGCTGGAACCGCTGGGCTCTGTCAAACTCGGTCGCCACCAAAGTGGGAGCAAACCGACTAAGCCTGGAAAACTCAGCCGCATACCCGTCGACCGTTCTGCCTCCTTGCTTCAGATTGGTGAACTTGGTCTGTAGATCGTACCGAGCTACCGCATCGAAGTACTTCATCTGGAATCTCTCATGGAATACTGCCCAAGCAATAGGCGCCACCAATCCAACGGCCTGAGCTGCCCACCAGCTGCGGGCAAGATCCAGTAACTGTAGACGCACCACGGCCACCTTCTCGTCCTCCGGGGTTTTGGCTGCCTCTAGAATGACTTCAGTATCCTGGAGCCATGCATCAGCAGCGATAGCATCTTTGCTGCCATCGAAGAATGGGGGGTTCAGGCGCTTGAAACTGTTCGCTGCACTGTTCCTTGGATGACCGCCTCTGTTCAGAGCATCTTCCACTGCCTGGTGCAATGCATCACCTCGACGATCTTGGGAAGCTAACAAGGTCCTGATGAGACCTACCAAAGTACCATCATCAGATTCTGCAGGCTGAACTGGCTGAACTGGTGGCTCTGGATCTCCAGTAGGCATGACTCGGGATGCTGCTCCTGAGTGCTGGGCCTGATCTTCTAGTTGATGTTGGTCCACGGGAGGTGATCCGCCTTGCTGATCGGCAGGTCCAGGTTCAATGCCGCTGAAGAAGACGACATAGGAACAATAAGGAAGGACCAGGACAGATCAACGATTACAAGCATGTAATCAGGACAAGAATTTCAGGAATCAAGGGGATACGGGCAGAGATCAAGGGCGAGTACTGATTGAGACATCTATTCGGTAAACCCTCACATATCTTGATTGACAAGACCTGCATGGGCCACCACTAAAACCATGTAACGCCCCAGAAACCAAAATACTGGAGAGCGGGGGCATACATAGCCAGCTACGTATAATGAAATGGAATCTACCTCATTATACGGTCACGGCTGTCTAGATATATGAGGGTTTAACTACAATCCATCAGTCTCCTATGGTCAAGAACAAGCCTATTGTCTCAATCACAAGCAAGTAAGTAAATGTTACAAGATGTAAGACCACCAAATATACAATAGTAAGGCATCCCCAACATTACATATTGGATGATCATGAAGCTAATCGTACAAAATGTCAAGACTAGCAAGAGTTCAGTCATACATGATCAACCCTAGGATCTGTCAATCATGTTACAGCACGTAGGCAGACAGTAAGTAAAGGTGCAATCGAGCTAACACATGCTCGTCGGCGCTCGTCGGCTAAACGCCTCAAAAGAATAATTTTACAATAAAGTGGGAGGACAAAAGAAACCCACTCATTGCCAGGGTTACGCCTGGTGGTCACCATCTGGCTGGAAGTTAGGTAGATCCTCTGGGACTGCTCCGATATCTGGCCATACAAAATCAGCTGGGTCAAACCCCAGAAAGAGCAAGTGCCACAAAGGAGGCTTCACTTAGGAACTAAAACCAGCACATCAATAACAGAATAATAAAGATAATAAATAAAGAATTGCTAATAATAGAGATAACCACAGTAAACTGAGTACGAGGAAACCATTCAAGTAGCCAGGTCATAACCCTTAAACTAAACAAGGACCGGGTTGTAACCCTTCGCCTGAACAGAACCCGTCTCAAATACTATTGGTACAGTGAGGACAATAAACCAGTATAAATAATTAATCATGCTGTTGAAGTAAGGTAAAACATGACGAGCATGGCATGGGGTGCAATAAGATAATAAACGAAGAGAGGACACAGAACTGCTCAGGGAGCCAGGTTACAATCTTTAAACCAAACAAGGACCGGGGTTGTAACCCTTCGCCTGAACAGAACTGGACCCCCGATCGTTATTGTTAAGGCAAGCATCAATAATCATGTCGTGTCACAATCTTGTACAGGATCGGGACAAGATTAAGCTGGGATAAACTCCATCCAATCAATCACGGCCAATCAAGAGTACGGCTTGATACTTTTAACTAACTAGAGTTATCACAGGCCTAGTTACTAGCAAGATGTAATGAGATTATCCCAACAGCCACAAGCCCTGCAGACCATCCGATTATCCAGGTCGAATTTCCGTTTATCGAGAATGCAACACGCAACGGTGTGCTGGAAATGTGCCCTACTCGTCGGTAGGCTACAAGTCCACTAATGCGCCCAGATAACGGGATTGTCTGTAGCTGGGAATCTCTTCATGTCTACTGAATTATTCTAGTTTTATTAGCCTTAGTCAATTACTGTAGGTATCCCTGACCGTGGTACTCAGGGATCCCTGTCCTAGACATGATGCAAGACAAGACGGGTTCATTTGCACAAGCACAATCGTCCACGGTGTCCAAGTTACTCAATCTTGTCATGTCGTGTTAGCCGTCGCAACAGCGTTTCGAGAGTTATCATGTCAGGTTTATCATGTCAAGAGTGCGCCACGGCGGTCCACTATCAAGAATTATCATGCCAAGTTATCATGTCAAATTTGTCAGGTCAAGTTATCATGTCAAGTGTGCACCACGGCGGATCACTATCAAGTCATGTCATTATTTAAAAATTAACATTAATCTGGTATAAGCGTGTATGCAATAACCAAATATAAACAGGGTGCAAGAGTTGTGGAGGAATCATGCGGCTCAGGGAGACGGGACATAACTTCCACATATGAACTCAATTTAAGGTGCTCCAGAGATATTCGGAAAGGTAAGACAAAGATCTAAAACTTTCATGTTTTAAGTTTTTCGAAATTCTGGCTAAAAAATAGCTTAACTTGGCAAAAACAGTCATTCTGTGCACTTTTATGCCAAAAAATTAATTCTGCGTAAAATATGTAAAAGGGGAGGGTTCCAGCATAAAATTTCACATTCTGGGTACCATCCAGCGTAATTTACGCAATTTCAGGATTCCTTGCGTAAAATATTACATTCTTGATACAATCCAACGTAATTTACGCAATTCCAGGGTTCCCTGCGTAAAATATTATATTCTGGATACAATCCAGCGTAATTTACGCAATTGCAGGATTCCCTGCATAAAATATTATATTCTGGATACAATCCAGCGTAATTTACGCAATTCCAGGGTTCCCTGCGTAAAATATTACATTCTCGATGATATCCAGCGTAATTTACGCAATTCCAGGGTTCCCTGCGTAAAATATTACATTCTACGCAAGCCTTCCTGCGTAAATTCTGATTTTACGCTAGCCTTCCTATGTAAATTCTGATTTTACGCTAGCCTTCCTGCGTAAATTCTGATTTTACGCCAGCCCACATTCTTCAGCCGACATGAAAATTCAGAAAAACTTGTTTTGGCCATAAAAACTTCATTTTAACTCGAAATGAGGTGAATCAAAAACCAAATTCACACGAAATTTCATGCTCTTGCTCATGGAACTATTAGTTTTCGAAAATAACAAGTTTTAGTAGACCAAAACTAAGAAAACTCCATGAACTCAAAGTTAAAATGTAGATCTAGAAGAATCTATCCATCAAAATTAAAAACTCCAAGTTCTAAAGAGGTTTATAATCATATAAATAAAAGAATGGAACAATAAAAATCAAGATCCCTCAAGAAGCAAGTTACACTTGCCTAAAACTCTTGGTAGGTGGAGAGCAACGGTGAGGAAGAAGAAGAGTGAATGATGAGAGAGAAAGAGGGTGGGGTTAATAAATGATGATGGGGGTGGTAGGTAGGGGTTCACCTTGGTTCATGATGGACCAAGTAAACCAAGCCAAGCCGAACCAACCCAATCCTTCTTCCATCCGAATAAAACCAAGCTCCACTTAATCAAAATAAATTCATGAACGATAAATGACAATTAAACCACAATGCTAAATATGAAAATAAACCACAACTAACTAATCAAAGAAAATGAGAAATACGGGTCAGAAATATGAACATGTATAAAATACGTATCACGAATTTCGGGGCACTACACAGTCTCTAGGGTTTCACTAGCAAAACGTCAAAACCACAAGTCATGAATTTAAATAGTTTAAAATAATTTAAAAATAACTAAAAATCATAATATGAAATAAATATCATTAAATAATAATTATAATTATAAAATTTCAAAATTACCCTCATCTGGAAAACTGGGTGTTACAATCCTACCCACCTTATAAAAATTTCGTCCTCGAAATTAAGATGATCGCACCCTTTTATAGGCCGAACATAGACAAGGGTCAATCACTAGTCAATTTCCTCAACATTCTAGTACTTGGTCATCAGCTGGTCAACTTCTTAGGACTTTTACCTATGCTAGCTACCTAGTTTTGGCAACTAGGGATTAGCAAAGAAAACTCTATAATAGACTAGCTCTTAACTTCCAAATCCTATCAAGTCACGCATAACTAATTACCCACAAGCTAAGCACACCAATCCCAAATACCACATATATATATATATGCTCAAGAACAACAACCCATCACATATATCCTAAGTATATCATCTATATATAAAGACCTCTTAGTCCTAGGTGAAACTACAACTATGCTCAAGGGCAGGCTCTGATTACTGGGTGCCTTACTGGAAGGGTAAAGGAAAACAATAAATAATCATCAAGGTTGTATGGCATACTAACATCCTATACGTAACTGGTTGGTATCATAATAACAGAAAATTATCTGCAATGGGTTACTATTCTAGCACCAATGCTAACTATATCACCTCTAGGGTACAGACACTCTACAAGTCACCATATCTATATACTATGAAGGAACTACCGAACAAGCTCTACAATCTAAATATCCCTACTACTAAGTCATTTATAACAACAAAAAGGGTATGATATTTTAAACCTTCTCAAGATACAATCTGCTAATCATATGCGTCTGTCCAAAATCATGTTGTCCAGAGTCTTCATCATGCTAGTGGGCAAGGCTACGATAATCATAGAGTCATTGACTAAGGTACATACCTCTAGGTTCATGGTATTTAAAATTTTCGTATAGTCGCATGCGACGGCGAAAACCTTAAATTCCCATACCCAAGAAATACATCTGAAATCTGACTTCATGTCCTCACTATGCCAACTAACACAACTATCGAAGATCCTAGATCCCATGATTTAGGTGACCTAGCCCATACGATTCTGAAGAAAACATCATAACAAAAGAACAACATGACAAACTTAATCAGCAAGGAACAGATGGAATCGGATTTCAAGGTAGTTATAAAAGACAATTCCGGGAATAGAATTGAGAAGAACGGAACTTGCAGCAAGATCTCCAATGGTCTGTGCATCCTTGACTATCCTGACGATAGCTCGCCCTGCTGGTTTCCCCTGGTTTGCTGCTGATGCTGCATGAATTACCGCTGCTGAGAAAAATCAGAAATGACGGGAGAAAATCTCTGTACAGATAGAGGTGCACCTCCAATATAGCAGATACGCCAACCTGAGTCGGCACAACAGGAGCTGCGATCTCGAGGCCCTGATGAACAGGACGAGAGGTGGCCAGCCTCTCGATAGTATCCCCCGAACCGAAGTGATGAGATCCTGTCTTCATAACCATCATGAAAACAGATCAAAACAAGGAGCAATTTTTGAGAATGAAGCAAAAATTCAAAGGAGGACAGTTTATATTCAAGGGAAGTCAATAAGCAACAATTTTAGACAAAGGAATCTGATTAAGAGTTTTTTCTAATGTGATTGAGTACCTCTAAAAATAATCCTAATCCTGCTGCAGGCTGTAGTGATACTCTAGTTCGAATACCACTACATAAACTCGACCTGCATGGGCCACCACTAAAAACGTGTCACGACCCGCACCCACTGTGAGGGTACGAGAGCGTAACAACGCCCAGCCTACGCCGCAGTGTCGGCGGTAGAACGCTGTTCTAGGTCATGAACTATAACTAACATAATATGAATGCTCTCCATAAGGAGGCCAATACAGAAGTACAACTCAATCACAATCTAGAGATAGAATATGGCACGATAAAAATAGATAAGAGAATCTTCAACCGAGGTACAACAGAAATGAAATACAAGTCTCAACATCTCTACAATATACAAATTTTGAATCAAGAACAACAACTAAACATAAAAGGAAAACAGTCTAAACTATCTATACTAAGCAACGTATCGACCTCAGCAGCTGCCTGAACCTCCCCTGGGGTCCAGGTCGCGAGTGTCAACTAGGCAAACTCCAAGTAAGGGTGCAGGGTGCCTCATCATCCTCTATAAAATTTTCAACAGATCCAGTCAGGACGGGAGCGAGCACAAAACATCTCACGCAGTTCATATCATGTTAGGAAATATAAAGCATGCAATAGAGTAAGGTACATGAAACGCTGAAAGTAAGAAGTATATGAAAAACAGTAGAGATTTGATAACAGAAAATATCTAAATATGATAAATAAGAACTGTAAGCCAACTATGATTTAGAGTACAATATGGTTATGTAAACGGTCTAGAAAAATGCAATGGTAACTCCATTGTACGTGGGTGTACAATAGACATATACAATAGTTATACAATATTGTACAATAGGATTTGATTACATAACCAATTCTACTCCTCCTCCCCAAATCAATACACAAGGATCTACTCCGGTTACGTTATCTTGCACAATAGTGTACAATGTTATACAATAGATGTACAATATTATACAATAGATGTACAATATTATACAATGGATGTACAATATTATACAATAGATGTACAATATTATACAATAGTTGTACAATGATCTATCCCTGGGACTCATGTGATACTGAGAGTACAATATGCACAAAGAGTATACAAGGATATGGGTATTCAATAAATACAATATGTAAGTGAAACGCACATCACAATATATATTTAGTGAATACAAGGAGATAACATCTCAGAAGAAGATCCGTATAGTACCAATCCGTGATAATGATCGTGTCAGCATCAAGTACAGTAATCTAGAGCAAGAATATAAATTCAGACAAGTATGAAACGGTCAGAGAATGTACTCACCTCGTATCTGAATGTCTGAAGTAAATGTACTGTCCGAGATGAGGTACCTGACTCCTAGTTAGAGCAAAACAAGTCAAGATGTACACATAGAATGATAAATATGATCTACAATGCATCTGCATGCTGTTTAGGTCAAACTAGACTAAAGTCAACACTTGGTCAACTCCAGTCAACTAGACTAGTCAAACTAGGTCAACCAGGTCAAATCCTAGCCCAACAAGTCTAATAAGTCTTACTTGGCCTAACCAAGCCTAGTCTAGCAATCACACACCAATCACAAGGCTATACAAGCCAAACACAAGCCATCACATTCAATATTATACATAAGAGAAAGGAAGCTAACATGTAAAGCTATGTGTGTGTGTGAACATGGAGGAGTACACGAAAAGAGAATTCAACACTAGGCCCTATATCACATATATGTATATATAACTATAGGAAAACTCTATTTACCACATTAACACATTTAGCCATGTATAGTATATATATATATATATATATATATATATATATATATATATATATATATATATATATATATATATAGAGAGAGAGAGAGAGAGAAGAGCATGTGTATGTGTTCATGGGTGTGTGTGTGTGTGTCATGAAAGTGCACAAGAACATGTGTGTGTTATCATGGAATGAGTGTTAGGCAATGTGTGAGTGAGAGTGTCAATGAGTGTGGGTGTGAGGGTTATATAGTGTAGTGTGCATTGTGTGTGGAGTGATAGTGAGGCATGACAGTTGTGTAGCAAAGTGTTAATAGGAAGTTAACATTCACATATATGAGTTCTCATGTATCTCTTATTTAGTGAAACAAAACTAAATTCTAGTTTTATTCCTAACAAGGCTACATATATTACATCTATTATTATATTACATTCATGCTTGCATTCATTCATCATTTATTTATTCTCTTGCACCACTATATGCACCATACATTACATACTATGGAACCTACATATTCATTACAAGTCATACTTATACATGCTTACATTAGATAGGATACTTATATCTCATACATCATTTATTTAAACATTTACTCATGCTTGCATTCTCTATTTAATTACATAATGTATATACATTAACATGGGTTAAAATCAAATAGAACATTATATTACACACAAGGGTGCACAAAATACATATGCCGAATAGTAACTCCTACTAATAATCAATACTGTACCATCTCAGCATGAATTAAAATCTAGGATTAAAGTATGTTATAGATCTATGTGTTAGCTTTCCGAAACTTTAAACGGATCGCGTTTTCGTTTCCGGAAACTCCCGGAATCGCAAAAACACCGAGAACGCATTTGTCTTTCGTACAGCTGACACTCAAATAATTCTCCAGAAAGTTACAGAAAGAATTAGGCCTATTAATACATGTTTTTGGAAAGCTAACTTCAATATGCTTCTTTTAAAAAAAACGGGAGATTAAACCGAACTTTGAGCTAGAAGTTATGACACTTCTAAGTTAGGGCTGAAATTAAAAACGTGGATAAAAATCATGACGGATTTGGGTAGTTTGAGACAAAAGAACACAAGTATATAACATAATATATCAAGAACTCACTCTCTACACTAATATATATATATGAGACACTATAGAACACATCTCCAATACAAAAATATGAGATTAAACATGTAATAATTCATTCATACATAACAACAACACATAATGTGTCCAAATTTGGAATTTTCCCACATGGACACAACCACAACACAAAAGACACTCCTATGACCTCCAAATAGACACGAAATGAACACAAATGGAGATGCAACCATGGGGGTCATTTCTATGGGTTCAAAATAGACCTATATGCATGAGAAAATGAAAAGAAGAAGGGATTTATACCTCCCGGTAGATCGAATCGAAGAGAAGCCTTCCCGGAGCGACACCGACACGTAGAGATTCCAAAAGGACACGAACGAGCTCCGAATCCTCCCAAACTTGGGTAGCTTCCTCCTTGGCTAGAATGGAGAAGGAAAGAAGAAGATTTGATGGCGAAATGGAAGGATTTGGTGAAGAAATTGCTAGGGATTCCTCTCTAGGAATTTGGGGAAGAACAAGAGAGAGAGTGTGGATGAGAATAATGAAATGAACTTGAGCCTATCCTCTCCCAAAGTGGCTGGCCATATGGGGCTATTTTTCCTATTATGGTATGGTCTAAAATGCCCCCACTAACCTATTCTATGAGTATTAGGAAAGGGCTAATTGGTTGGGGCTAAATTAGCCATTCTAAAGTCTCTAATCACACTAACATTATCCATAATAATTAGTCTAACCTCTAACTAAAATATTTCTATCATGTGGACTAAATTTAATATTATATGGGCCATGCCTAACTAGTGTGTGGGTCCCACTAGAGTCAAACTACCCCCGGGTCCCCGTTTCAAGTCGGATTGAGTTGAAATTCGAACCCGACTCAAATAACCCCAAAACAATATCATAAATAATAAAATGATATCAAAATAATTCAAAGAGTTCAAATGCAAAAATATCCTTAGGCCAAAAATGATATTAAAATATCATAATCACATGGTTAGGCTCTAGGTCAAACAGTCTCTAGGGTTTCACTAGCAAAACGTCAAAACCACAAGTCATGAATTTAAATAGTTTAAAATAATTTAAAAATCACTAAAAATTATAATATGAAATAAATATCATTAAATAATAATTATAATTATAAAATTTTAAAATTACCCTCATCTGGAAAACTGGATGTTACACGAAACTTTTTCTTAGTGGTTTATTATGTAGCGCCCTGCTTTCGATAGGCGACGGACTTCATAATATGCTTACACCGAGTCAGATCGACTGGGAACTTAGATGGCCATCTGACTCGATCGCTAAGCTTGGTAAACGATAACACCTTGCGGCATCGATCAAATCTATTTGGACGGACGTTACGAGAATCGATCCAACTAATGGAACGACTTTTGTTGGAATAAGTCCTAGATGCAGCGGGCTACATCTCAGCGAGTGAGCTATATATAAGTCCCTTCGACGGGACCGAACCGCTGTATGGTTTTCTTGGAGCTTTTGCCGCTAGATTTTGATGAAGTGCTTTCGCGTCGTTTTTCTGGATGCAATCTACAAATTTTGAAGCAAAGGAAAAAGAAGGAATCCTAACAAAGTGTTGGTGCCATTACAGGAGCTCGCGTAACTAAAGCTTGAACGTTGCGAAGCGCTTCGACGGTCGGTACGATCGCGAAACTTGGTGGGTGATTCGGCCCCTTCTTATCTACTTTGTCTCACAAACGAAATTTTCTTTGTCTCGAATTCATTCAAATCGACGATGCCAAGTTAAATGCATGTCAATCCACTAACGTCAAGAACTCGGAAAAAATGTATCGATTTAGAGAAATGTACTCTGAAAAATACAAGTTTATCACATAAACAAGAAAGTTTAAGGTTTTAGTAAAAAGATAGACTATTTCACGTGCTGCAAAATAAATAAAACGTCGATCATGGGTTATGATGCCTCGGACAATTTGGTGTCCACGGGATGCTAAATCGGGAGTACGGCTTTAGGGAAAATGAATCGTTGTATGAGTTGGGAGAAATGATAATGTCGTTCAATATTGTCCGAGCTATATAAAACTGTTTGCATATATTAAAATGTTCATTGCATATATTATGTCACTCTCATTTCCCATATTTCTCGTATTTCGTATTTATACTCGTATCTGGATTTTTGGCATGTATTTTTCTCAAACTTGTGGGAGTTCGGTATTTCCCGTATTTTGGGTTTTGGCATGGCTCGGTTTTATTTGGATTGGTTCGATTTTATGTGAGTTGGATCACCTTAACCTATGCTACCCCTCAACCCACCACAACTCACCCTCTTTATAACCCCCACCTACCACTCTCTCTCCTCATAACTTCTACCATTAATTTCCTTCTTCTTCTTCTTCTCCTTCCTCCACAACTCTCCTAACCCTAGGCAAGTGCACCTTGCCACTTCATGAGAGCCCTATTTTCTTGGTTCATTTGATAGATTAGGACATGGTGATCAACATTAGAACTTGGTGTTTTGTGATTTGAAGTCTCCTTTGCTCTAGATCTAAGTTATTTCTATTTTTGGATTTTGCATGGTTTGATCTCTTTAAGTTGGATTTTCATGGGTTTTGGTGTTTCCAAGTGGAAGAGCATTCAATTCTACCCAAGTTGAAACTTTGGAAATCTGGATTTGGAGTTCGGATGGCCAAGTTATGATGCTTTGAAGCCTTGGGTTCATCCATGGTGTTCTTGCTGTTTGGAGAAGACAGTGAGCAGTGTGCAGAGCTGTTTAGCTTACGCACCCTGAGCTACACACGCTCTTTAGTGCTGCGTACGCAGACTTAGGTACGCTTCCTGTTGGAAGCGTGTCCCTTGAGCGTGCGTGACTTTTCATGTACGCCGCTCCCTTGAGCGTGCGTAACTTTTCACGAACGCTGCTCCCCTTGAGCGTACGTGACTTTTCATGTACGCTGCTCCCTTGAGCGTGCATGACTTTTCATGTACGCCGCTCCCTTGAGCGTGCGTGACTTTTCACGAACGCTGCTCCCCTTGAGCGTGCGTGACTTTTCATGTACGCTGCTCCCTTGAGCGTGCATGACTTTTCATGTACGTCGCTCCCTTGAGCGTGCATGACTTTTTACGAACGCTGCTCCCCTTGAGCGTGCGTGACTTTTCATGTACGCTGCTCCCTTGAGCGTGCGTGACTTTTTACGAACGCTGCTCCCTTGAGCGTGTGTGACTTTTCACGAACGCTGCTACCCTTGAGCGTGCGTGACTTTTTACGAACGCTGCTCCCTTGAGCGTGCGTGACTTTTCATGTACGCCGCTCCCTTGAGCGTGCGTGACTTTTCACGAACGCTGCTCCCCTTGAGCGTGCGTGACTTTTCATGTACGCTGCTCCCTTGAGCGTGCGTGACTTTTTACGAACGCTGCTCCCCTTGAGTGTGCCTTGGTACGCAGACTTGAGTATGCCTTGGTACGCAGACCTGAGCGAGCCTTGCGTGCGTGCTTTTGTGCGTACGCAGCTTCCCTGCGTGCGTGCTTTTGCACGTATGCTGCCCCTTGACCCCTTGCTTAATCCATTGGCTCTTAGAGTTTCGGTTTTATATCTTTAAGCTTGGCTCTTCTATAACCCTGTACTTTGATATTTTATTAGATATTTTATGCCCATTTTATATCCTTACGCCTTTTGTCATGAACTTGATTTTACTTAATATGTTTAGAATGACTATTGTACATGGCTTGGTATGGCAAGGAACTTGCATAACACGACAGTGACCCGTAGTGGTGCACTCCTGACATGACCAACCTGATATGATAGTGGCCCGTCGTGGCGCACTCCTGACAAGTACCCTGACTTGATTTATCTTGATAACTTGATAGTGGCCCGTGACGGCACACTCCTGACTTGACATGACCTGATAACTTAGCTTGACCTGTCTTGACACCGTGGGTGGTTCTTTCTTGCTTGCTTGTTAAATCCACTTGTCCAGTCTCGCATCATGTCTAGGATGGGACTCCTGAGTACCACGGTCAGGAGTACCTACTAAAATGGATTAAGGCTAAAAACTAAAATAACACAGTAGTCATGAAGAGATGACACAGCTACAGGCAACCCGTTACCTGGGCGCTCCAGGGATTTGTAGCCTGCCGTCGAGTAGGGCACATTTCCAGCACACTGTCAGGTGTTGCACCCTCTAAGTCACCTAAGGGTACATGCGTCTCCTGGACGATGTACCCACCTGAATTCAACCCTAATCTTTCGTCATGGGTAACCTGGATAGTCTGCAGGGCTTGTGGCTGTGGAACAATCTCACTGCATCTTGTTAGTAATTAGGCCTGTGATAACCCTAGTTAGTTAAAGTAGTAAGCCGTAGGATCTGCTTGGCCGTGATTGATTGAATGAGGTATAACCAGTCTAGTCATGTCTTGATCCCATGCAAGATTGCTTCCTGTCTTGATTACTTACATTACTTATCTTGCCGATAAATGGTGGGAAACCAAGCTCTGTTCAGATGAAGGGTTACAACTCCGGTCCTTGTTTGGTTTACGGGTTGTAACCTGGTTATCAGAATAGTTCCATGGTTATCTCGTCGTATATCATCCTGACATATTTTAGTAATTTTAGTTTTAATATTAGATTTTCTGTGCTGATTGCTGGCTTTTGTTCTTATTTCGTGGCCCCCTTGTGGCACTTGCTCTTTCTGGGGTTGACCCAGCTGGTTTTGTGTGGCCAGATTTTGGAGCAGCTCCCGAGGATCTACCAAGCTTCCAGCCTAATGGTGAACACTAGACGGAATCCGGGCCAAGAGTGGGTTTTCTATTTTGTTTCGCTTACTCTATTGTAAAAATTATTCTTTTGAGGCGTTTAGCCGACGAGCACCTGTTAGCTCGAAGCACTTTTACTTACTGTCTGCCTACGGGCTGTAAACATGATTGACAAATCCTAGGGTTGATCATGTATGACTAAACTCTTGCTAGTCCTAATATTTTGTAACGACTAGCTTCATGATCAGCTGAATATGTAATATTTGGGACACCTTATTATTGTATATTTAATGATCATACATCTTATTTACTTACTTGTGGTGATTGAGACACTAGGCTTGTTCATGACCATAAGAGACTGTTGGCTTGTAGAAAACCCTCACATATCTAGACAGCCATGACCGTATATCGAGGTGGTTTCCATTTCAATATACGTAGCTGGCTATGTCTGCCCCCGCTCTCCAGTATTCTGGTTCTGGGGCGTGACATATTAAAATGTTCACGTATTGGCATGGTCATAGACAGCTTGTGCACAAGTTAATTTTCCTCGAATCGATAACCGGGGCATCGGAATCGAATCAACCTAGGGGAATGATAATCGTGCTTCGGCACTGATGCATTGCGGGACCGTCAGTCAGGCTTGCAACCTAGACTGAACGGGCCGAAAGGTCGTTGAGATAGTTCCACGTGGTGTGTAACACCAATGACCGCGCATATAAGATAGTAGCATGCTCACCTATTGTCTTATGCAGGTAGTAAGTATTATCTCTGTTTTTATGCAGGGACGAGCACTGCCGTGGTAAGAAATGGGATAAATTGTTATGTCTTACTATAGACTTTATTACTTCAAAGATGGCTATCGATATGAACTGAATTCATTTAGTTCTAAATAGAAAGACAACTCTAAAGCATGCCTACCTTAACAATCAGAGTCGATTTAGACGAGTTGGTTCGTCTCGTCCACTTAGCAAGTGTGCTAATCCCCTCCCCCAATTTCCCCAGGTGCGGCGGGCGATCTAAACTGAACCTGAAGTGCGGAGAGGCATTTTGAAGCTCTTCCTATGCTGAAGTATTTTGAAGTCAATTCAATCGACGGCTTATGTATAAAGGGGCGAATGTATGGAACGGCAAGTGTTAGTTAAGCAGCTTGTCGAGTATGTTTTCTTTTGTTTTCAATCAATGTAGCCGTAATGGCATCCAATGTAATTACGACTTGCACTTAGTTGCAAGCTATGAATGAAAAAGCATATTTCTATCTTTCTATATTGCATCTCAATTTGATGTGATTTGTGAAGTTTCAACTTGGCGTTTCAATATAAAAACTAACGTAACATTTTTGCCTTGTACGAGTGCAATTCCAGACTCGTACGGCATCACGCCTTAGCGAGGACGATCGATTTAGCAAAATAACGTCGGGGACGAATGGTTTGTCGACTCGGGGCGTGACATGTTGTGTCGTAATTAGGTTTCCATTGTAGTCATTTCCTACAAGGCAAGCATTCAACAATAACACCGTGGGAGATTCTTCTTTATATATCACGCTCATTGTAAACTTTGTTAAAATGCCCCCAAATATTTTATCTTCTTTCGAATTGATGCCTTTGTACCCCCTAAGTTTAGGTGCGGGTCGAGGTTGCGGGTCTTGTGGTTAATCATTTTTTACGACAGCAAATAACCTCTTCACTGAATATCAGTATCACTAAATTGATTTTACAGGTTGGCCACTTTCCTACTACTCCCTACTTTTTCTATATCTCTCTCTATTTGGTGTGATAATCACCTCAAATACTTGTTTGACGAATTTAAGTTTAAAAAGTAATAGTAAAACTATGTGAACTAAGCTTGTCGAATCTCACAGTATAGTTTCATGCATTATGTAGTTATTTTTAAAAATTTTGATGTTTCTTTGTGTCGTGCTTGATTCTACGAACCTAATAAGAGCTTACATGAACTTAGGCACATTTTTTTCTTGAGTTCTCGCATATGTTCTTGGTAACATGAAAAGTTTACCGTACAATATTTGAATAAATCAAGTAAAATACATACTTTCTTAATAAAACAAACTTTTTTCAAAATTCATATTATTTTGGTTTGGATTCAATTAAATGAAAAGGGATTCATTTCTTTCGATAGGAACTCCGTAACCTAAGTTCCATCTCGACGATATTTTTTCTGTCAAATAGACAACATACTTTTCCAACCTAGCAGAAATCCATGGAACTATGACCTGAGAGCCACATATTAAGTTAAAAAGTTTCATTCATTGTTTTCTTAGAGGTATGTTCTATTCTTAGTTGGTTATAATATAGCGTCCTGTCCCAACATCGTGCACGTTCCTCGTTGCGACACGGGGAGCGCAGTTAAAAAACACTGTCGCTATTGATTGGTCGGGACCGGTTGAATCAAAATTATTTTTTCGTTATGGAATGGCTTCTTCAGAATCAAGTCACACATATTCAGCGGGATGCGTCTCGATGATGGACTATGCGGTTGAGTCGGGAGAGACATCTCGTTGCTCTGTTTTTCATGTCGCACTTGCTTATTTGGTGAATACATTTTCGTGAATGTTTTCGATGGATTTCATGGCTTGCGTTTTTCGAACTTCGTATTTCATATGAACTCGGAATAGAAAGGAAGGGTGCTAATTCGTTGCTTATGCGATTCCAGGTGATCGCGTAGGCGTTGTCCAGCGCAACCGTCCTCTTATCTCTCGCCTCAAACAAATCAAGAAGTGGCTGACCCTTCATCTCCTTGACCCTCTTGTTCTCCAAATCAATCGATATAATGTTAGTTGAAGATGCAAGAACACGAATGCTTATTTCTAATGAACTATTGTACGATTTCTCACGTACATCCGCTATAAAAATTGCTATGCCATGAAACTGCTACTTACTTGTTATGTTATTCCTGCTATATATATGTGTTAAGCAAAAGAATGATTCATTGAATAAATGTTGCCACGGCAAGGCGGAACACGATAAAAAAATTGGTTAAATTCTTATGTCAGACCATGCTTAAGTAACTAGTTTAGTCTTGCACGGTCATGGACAACTTGTGCACAAGGTAAAGTTTTCTCGAACGGCAAACCCGGAGGCCACGGGACCAATTCGACCTAGGAGAAAACATGATAATTGTGATGGATACTAACACTGATTATTCAGAAGCTTTCAACGGGACTCGCTACTTGCGCTGAAAGGATCGCCGTCTAAACCAAGTTATAGCCTGAGATGGCTTGTGGTGTCAGTGACCTTCACATGTACATTTACACACACTAGCTATGCTAGTAAATGATAACAATTGACATAAAATAATATGGTAAGTTTCACACTGCAACAATACGCTCTGTCATGGGTAAGTTTTAACGTAATTTATGTTATTATGCATATCACATGCTTGCATGTAATTCACTATGATGGCTATAAAGATCACTGATTATATAACATGTTTCACATAACTTATTAAACCAAATAAGAGCACCTAATTTAATTAGCTACCCACCAGTACACGATAATATACTGATCCTCGCTCTCCGCAGGTGCTCCGAACTAAGAAAGCGTGCCTAGGAACTGAATGCGACGGTTGTAACATTTTGAAGCCTTGCTATGTGCGAAGGCGATCTCTTGCATTTTGAAGACTCTGATCATGACTCATGTCTCACCAACTCTTTTCGATTCCATGTCCAATAGAGTGTTTTGTTGCCCATGTAGGGATATAAATGTATGAAACGACTAATATATTAGTTATTGAGGTTCTTGGCTTCTAAAAAAAAATACAATAAAGTATTACCGTAGGTATGGCTGAGCTTAGTACGACTTGTTTATAATGCTTTCTCCTTTTTCTTTTTTTTCTTCCATTTTTTTTAAAGCATGGAAAAATTACTTTCGGTTTTTCTTTAAAAGTAGCAATAATACCAAACCAATCATAAATACACTTGAAATAACTAAACGAAATATTAAAAAAATTTAAAATAACAAAATCAAAAGAAGCACGTACGGAGAATTCCAAAAAGTTCCTTGTAATAAAACTTAAAAATTAAAGGATAATTCATTCTTACGGATCTATTTGGTTGCCTGTAAATAATAAATAAAAATATCGTGTAATATTTGACGCATTTAACACTTGTTATAATGAAACCATTGCAAATATATTGTCATGTTTCCTGTAAACAATGCACAGGATTTTATGAATCTGTTATTTTGAACAATATAATTAGCATGTCGAATGCTAACTTTTGTTGTTGTAGAAATGAGTTCAATATGTTGTTGCGGCTTTGTGACATTAAATCGAGATAGGATGAGGAAGAAATCATGTAAAATGGAGTAATAATTACTATTGTTAGTGGGTATACAAGTATATTGACTGCAAAATAAATTGTGATAATTGAAAATATGGTGTATATTTATTTTACATCTAGTTATTATGTTTGCATTAAATAAAATTTTTGATAATTTGTGCAATAAAATATTATGTATTTCACTCACGGTCAATTGGTAAACATTATTCTCTATCGATGTTGAACTTGGTAAACACTATTTTGCAATACTCATGATTACTGGGGGCGATTTCAAGAGCTATAATATTAGGCCATCTCCACTAATGAATTCTAAAATTGAGTTTATATCCTAATTTTCATTGTACTTTAAGGAGTTTTCTATCATAGTTGGAAGAGTTTCTACATAAAATTGTTTAAAAAAAAACTCCAATGGTTCTCCGCTCTATCTTAGGTGTCACAAAATAAAATGATCAATTTAATTGTGTGGAATCCAATAATAATTATCATGAGAGATGAAGAGTTTCTATTAGTGTTTCTATATATAAAAATCCTTAGAGATTCTCCATCCTACATTAATGTCACATATTATAAAAATTGGGATAAAAATCAACATTGAAAGATATTTTACTAAAATAAATTTATATCATAGAAACATGGGAGATATAGCCCCCCATTAGAGATGGCCTTTGGAGTGTCCCTCTATTTACGACAAGGGAAGAGATCAAATACAGAAATAATATAATCCGAAGTTATAAGTTAACTAGGTTAGTAAGTAAAAGTTTGCTACATAGTCAATACATACATGGGATTCCTTAGTCAAACTTTTAACAGTGAACAGTGTTCCTATATATAAAAAGAATTCCAAATTTTGCGAGATGGTGGTTGTTAGTTTTTGTACCTAGATTTTTCTATTGGAGATGAAATATAAGTTGCTTTTTAATTTTTTATTAGCTAGGTATAACTAATTGATGTTTTACGAAATTGAAATGCAATAAAAGCTTTAATATCTATTTCATATCATTCATGTTGTGCAAGTATAGTAAAAAAAAACTTACGGAAGAAACCGAAAGTAATATATATATATATATATATATATATATATATATATATATATATATATATATATATATATATATATATATAGTCTTACAGAAATTTTTTTATTGATATATCAATATTATATTTCTAACTAGTTAATATATTTTTATTTTTATATTGATATATTTTTATTCTATATTTTGACTAGAACATAATTTTACTGAAAAATATGTGGCTATTTGCTTGTGTAACAACTGTGTCTATATAAAATAGTTAAAATTATATGTACTAAAAAAATTTGTAACAAAAGTCAGGGCCGGTCGGTCCTGGCCAGGGCGATCGCCCAGGGCCCACAAAAGAGGAAGGCCACAAAAGTATATATAACCTTTGTAATATGAAAAATATTAGTGTTCATACAAAATGACATAGTAACTTATTTACTCAGTTGATTTTTCCTTAGGACTTGTTTGGTAAATAAAATTTGGATTTGTATTTGAAAATCCAAAATTTAAATCCAAATCTAAATCTTGAATTTCCCAAATTCCATTTATCAAATCCATTATTTGGTTAGTCCATTGGATTTAGTTGAAATCCAAATCCAATTTATTGGATAAAAAACTAAAAATTGCCATTGGATTATAATAAAATATTAATTAATTAATATTATAATTACAATTAGTATATTAATTAATTAAGATTATAATAAAATGTTACTAACTAAATTAATAATTAAGATTATAATTATGATTAATAAATTAATAGTTATGACTATAATAAAATTTTAATGAATAAAATAATAAAATTATTATTAGTTAAATATAATAATAATAATTATAGTTAGAATTAATAAATAAATAATTATTATAACTACGATAATAGTTATGATTAATAAATTATTAATTAAAATTATTAAAATATATTAATTATTAAATTATAAATTATTAACTATGCTTATAATTGTGATTAAAATATTATTAACTAAGATTATATCATTAACAAATTATTAATTAAGATTATAATAAGACTAATAAATATTAATTATGATTATAATTGAATAGTAATTAATAAATTATTAATTAAGATTATAGTTATGATTAATAATTATTATAATTATGATTTTAAATATGATTAATAAAGTTATAAGTTATTGTCACCCCCAGTTTTCAAATTAGGGGTATTTTTTATCATTTTTCAAGTTTTATAATTTTTAGAAATTTTTATTTATTTTATGTGATTTTTTGGGATTTATTTGGGTTGGTTTGGATTTTATCCAATTCGGACTCAAATTGGAGACCCGGGTAGCCTGGACCCTAGTGGGACCCACATACTAGCTGGGCTTAGCCCACATATCATCCAAATTAGGTTAGAAATCTTAAACCCTATTTTTCATGGCTTAATTAGTCATTTTAGAGCTTAATTAGTTCATTAGAAACAAACCGAACCAAACCGAACCCAAACTAAGTCTATTGGGTTTAAGGCTTATTGGATCCCCAACCCAAACCCACAAACCCATTTCCTCCCCCACTTGGCCGGCCAAGAGGCAACCCCCCCCCCCCCCCCCCCCCCCCCCCCCCCCCCCCCCCCCTTTTCTTCTTCACAAAGTCAATATCTCTCTCTCTCTTTCAAAAAAAATCTTTCTTCCTCCAAGCTCTTTCTCTCTCCCAAGAACCCATTCTAGGTATGATTTTAATTCTCCATTTAATTTCTCTACTCCATTTATTGCTTCACAATAAGTGTAGAGAAGAGGATTCTCTACACTTTGCCCACAAATTTTGTAGGATTTCCCTAAAATCTAGGTTAGAGGATTATTGGGGATTTTATATATTAAATGGTATATATATATATATATATATATATATATATATATATATATATATATATATATATATATATATATGTGGATGTATTATATATTTATATTTAAATTTGTGTGTGTGTAGAGGAATGAGAGTGGTGGTGGTGTTGTCATGAGGGAGGTGTTGTGTGAGAGTGTGCTTGTGTGTGTTAGTGTGGTAGAGAGAATGTGTGTGTGTGTATTTATATATATATCTATGTGTGTATGTATTTATATATATATATATATATGTATTTGTGTGTGTGTGTGTAGAGAGTGGTGGTGGTGGTATTGTGAGAGTGTGTGTGTCATGAGAGTGGTGGTGAGAGCTTGTGAGTGTGTGTGTGTGTGTTTGTGTGAGAGGGTGTGTGTGTGTCTATATGTATATATAGGTATATGTATATATATAGACATATGTGTGTATGTATTTATATATATATATTGATGAGTGTGTGTGTGTGTATGTATTTACATATAGGTATAGATATGTGTGGGTTAGTGAGTTTATATATATATATAGATATGGATATGTGTATATATATATTTAGATAGGTAGATAGATAAGTATATATATATATATATATATATATATATATATATATATAGAGAGAGAGAGAGAGAGATAGAGAGAGAGAGAGAGAGAGAGTGTAGAGGAGGAATAGGAGGAGAAGAAGTAGTAGAAGATGAAGAAGAAGAATGGCTGCAGCAGCAGCAGTAGGACCAGCAGCAGCAGCTGCTATGGAGCTGCTGTGACAGCAGCAAACCCCCCCCCCCCATTAGCCTTTAAGCCTATTTAACCTCCCTTTTCACCTATACATATATGTATATATATAGATATATATATGTATTATATATGGTTAGAATCGTAGAGAAGAGTAGAAGAAGATTATGGAATGAGAAGTTAGAAAAGAATTAGAGGTTAAGAGGAAAGATTGGAAGAAGTTAGAAGAATAAGAAGAAAGCTAAAATAGAAAAAGAGGAAAACCGAGTTAGAGGGCGAAACGGAGCTCGGAGTATCGGATTGAGTTGAAACTTGGCGTGGGGCAAGAATACGTGATTTAGATTTTGCGGGTAGGCTCCCGAGTGGGAATCGGAGTCGTAGGGCGCCGGTATCGCGCCGTATCGGTGCGTATCTTGAAATATTCAAGATTTTGACAACGGGCCGTATCGTGGACCGAATGTCCATGTTACCTAGGTATTTTGGTAGATATTATATGTATAGGCTAGTATCATACTACCCTGGGGAGATCGGGTCAAAATATCAAGCGTAGGTAGGCTAACTAGCCAATCGCCGAAGTTAGAATTTTGTCCTTTTTAAGGGTAAAATAGGAATTTGGCCTATGGCCAAGAAATGGGTTTCGAAGTCCAAGATGGACTTCGATATGGGTTGTATAGGTTGGTAATGATTAGAAATAGTCGCCTAGACCTAGTCTTGACCCCGGTTGACCACGGTTGACTTTTTAGACCAAAAGTCAACTATGGGTCAACACTTTACCCAATTTAGTCCCAAATTCCATTAGACTTGTGCAGTTGACCGGAAGTCAACTGTTAGTCACCAGTGACCTAGAGTTGACCTAGGGTTGACCACAGTTGACCACGGTTGACCAGAGTTGACCGGTTGACCAAAAAGTCAACCGTTGACTCAAATCGACCTAGATTAATTCCGTTTGACTTGCATTGACCCAGTATGACCTAGCTAGACCTAATATGACTTAGATTGACCTCGTACAGTCTAGTTTGACGCGTCTTGACCTAGAATGACTTAATAGGATTCAAATTGATTTGACTTTATTTTCTAAGTATAGTATTGATACGTCTTGTTCTCTATAGGTCCTCGAGACGCTGCATTTGCTCCGGTTGACGTACCATATCATATTTCAGGCGAGTACATTCTCTGATACTTTTCCAATTTATAATGATTGTTATGATTCATGTAATTAGTGTGGATATGCTTGTTCTCGACACATTGGTCACACGGATTGGTATTCATGGATCCCGACATGAGATGTTATTCTTCGTTATCTTGGTATATCTTGTGCAAGCTCCCTTGTAGTTCTTGTGCAGTATATGGACACCGATTCCCGAGGAGACTTGCTCCCTTCTCGTAGAATCCCGTGTCGTAACGTGTCTTGCTTGGATCCACTCTACCAGTCGGGGACAGGGAGTACTAGTGTAGATGTGTGGTCATACCCGCCTTGTATATATTGTGAACCTTGTGAATGCCAATCTTACACCACACGTATGATTGGCTAGATCATAACCTTGTGCAGACCCAATCCGGCCACATGTTGTATTCACACACCTAGAGATATGATTCTTGATTCTTGTACATGCCATGATCAGTTTACTTGCCTTGTTCTAGCTCTAGTTTTACAGCTTACCTTGCCATGATACTCACATGTACATTCCATGATTTTCTTGTATATACTCTCTATTTACTGTCTTATAGCTTTTGTCATATCTTGTGAACTGTTGTTAGTAGATTGTACTCGTTCCATCCTGACAGGATATGTTAAAAATATTACAGATGCAGATGAGGGAGACTACAGTACCTACTACGGTCCGGATGACGTAGTGGGCATAGACTTGGAGACTTTGGTCCAGCAGGACTTAGCTCCGCCTGGCGAGACCTTACCCCCTGCTTAGTTAGAGTAGGTCTTTTATACTGGACTTTGTCTCCAGCTACTTTTGAGACTATTGTTGTTATGGACTGTATTAGAGACTTAGACTTGTATATATTCTTTGTGTTGGACTTGACAGGTTATATATTATTTTATCGTCTAGTTGTCTTTTCATTTCAGTCTTTACTTTGTTATCTTAGAGTCGTGATTGAGTACTCGTATATATATTCATTGCTTGTCCTCCGTTCGGAGTTGACCATGGACTTGACATGTTTTGTTATATATATAAACTGTTTAGAGTAGAAAAATCTACAGCGTTCCACGCCGATTTTTCGGTGAGGGCTGGGCGTTGTCGCGTCACGTGCCCTTTTAGCGGGTGCGGGTCGTGACAGTTATTAATTAAGATTATTATAAAATATTAATAATAAAATTATTAATTACTAAATTATTAATTTAGATTCTAATAATGATAACTAACTTTTTGTTAATTTTATTATAAAAATAATAAATAACTTTTAGTTATAAAAAATAATTTATAAAATAATAATAATAATGAGTAATTTTTAATTAACTATAATTTTGTTTAAATATTAGTTATAGAAAATTAATATACAAAAACTCATTATTAATTAATTATTTATTTATTAATATTAACTATATATTTAATAGAACAACGCAATTATTAAAAAAAACTAATTTTTTATTATAAAATTCAACTTTCTTTCTCCCAAATTCAAATTTTGGATTTGACCATACTTTTCATATCAAAATCCATCTCCAAACAAACATATGATTTCATAAATTTGACTCCAAAACCATATAATCCTAAAATCCAGCTCTAAATACGATTTATCAAAGGGTATACTTACTATGTAAAAGATCCTGGGTTTAAGTTCCAGTGGAAATTATTTTGTTTTTTAAAATGATTTCTGTTTTTAAAGGGGGCATCATTCAAACTTTTGTTACGGGTCCGAAAAACTCTCAACTCTGGACCGGCCATGGCGAAAGTGTAAGGTACGGTCTAACTGTAGCATAAGAGCATCTCCAACCCTATTGTGACTTTGGAGAAAAGTTGTTGCCACATAGGAATGACAAAATTTTATTCAAAAGTTCTTCTCCAATGCAATTGTCAAGTCAATTATGAAGCTTATGTGGCAAAAATTAAAGAAGACATTGTGAAGTTGATTGTCTTGTTCTAGACAATGCACTTGACAATGTCTTCTCTTCCATGTCATCAATCATGAATAAAAAATATTAGAAAAAAGAAAGAAGATGAGTAGTTGTTTTAAAAGTTGTCTTGGAAGTTGGAAAAAATACTTTTTATTGTCTCCTCAATACTTTTGCATTGGAGAGAGTTTTTCTATCTCATTGTCTTTTGAGATATAATTTTGCCACATAAACAAGACATTGTCTTGTGGCTCATGCCACATAGGAGCCACCTAAGACTCACAACACTTAACAAGACAATAGGGTTGGAGATGCTCTAAGAACCAGAGTCCATCCGAAATTGCGACGGTTACGGTCCGGGTCTAAAACTTGGTCGACAATACCAACGGGTAGCACTACCCGCCCGACCCGATAACAGCCTTTGACCCCACCAACAAGAGGCCAGTTCCGTAATATTTACGCAAGACCGAGGCCACTTCGTCAGCCCACAACTCCTCCCACCATTCCGTCCTATTTCCACACAAGGGCTCGCAGAAAAAGCCTCCGAAATATAGAGGAGAGAGAAAGAAAGAGCGAGGAGAGAGAGAGAAAGGGGGAACAAAGAAAAAAAAAAGAGGGTTTCCGCAACATTAATGGCAGTTGGGGCTTTCCACTAGGGTTTCATAGAGCTCCCGCGCTTTCCCCCAATTCTCGAATATCCACTAGCTTCTCTCTCCAATCGTGCGAATCCCTTCGATTTCTTGCTGGCGAACCGCTCGTCTTCCCACTCTGAGATGGGGGCTCAAGCAAAGGTCTCCAATTTGTCGAATTCCATGCAGGTCAGTGGTCTTTAGGGTTTCGAGGGGCTCGGGTTTTTGCTATTTTGGGGAAAATTCGCTGCTTTTTGATGCCCTAGATTCATTTTTCGAGTTATTTTTTGTTTTTGTTTTACTACTATTGTTTAAATTGCTGTCGGTTTGTACTTCACTATGGAAGTAACTGTTAGTTTTTTTTGGTGGTTTTAATTTCGATAGCTCTTAACTATTGTTTTGGTAGTTCTAGTTGCAGCTAATGGTCTATCGGCCAGACATTTTTGGTCACAGATGGGTCGAGAAGCTGTTCTCTTGGTTGTAGGAAGACATGAATCAGGCACGAGACAACACGAACACAGCGACACAAGCGTTGATTTGGTGTCGTAGTGTGCTTTTGGAGTGTATATCGTGCCCAATACGTGTCCGACACGGCATGGACATTTCACCGACTTTTGGACTGCCCGTGCTTCCTAGCAACGCACCTCAGCCGTTTCTTCCTGGGTTAAGAAGGAAGACAGGAAAGCTTTAGTACAGTCCTAGGTGCAAAGTGGTAGAGAAGAGATGTCATAATTGGGAGATTTACAAGAATTTTGTATTTATCATACTTAAAATAAAGTATGAGGTGTTACATTTATTTATTGTTCTGTTGTCAAGTTATCTTTTTGTAGGACCCTCCCTACAGTATTTTCACTGTCTTAGGGTTTAACCACCAAATTCAGGATGGATTGGTGCGAGAGAAATGCACGAGAGGAAAACATATCGTCTATTGACCGGCCAAACAGAGATTCAAAAAGAAAGATTCAGCAAGCGAAAGAAATTACACGTTTTGCGTATTTTAAATATTTTTTTGAACATAATGCAGCTTTTAGTTCCATCACCCTTTGCTAAATCTATTGCATAACATTTTGGTAAATCTATGTTAAACTTAAAGGCTTATATGTAATTCACTTATGTCTTGACTATGTGGTGCCTAGGCGTTTAGGTGTCTCGTCCGCTCTGGACTGCCTAGCTGCTTTGACAACCATGGGCCAAAACTTACCAAAATTATCCATTTATGAAGCGGACTGAGAGAAGACAAAATTTTATTTTTCTTTCGACACTTTTTATGTTATAATTTCACAAAAGTCATGCAAATATGCATTCACCAAAAGCAACATAAAGCTACAAAAACGTAATGAATGAAATCATGATTGAACTTTAACCTTTCATTATATTTAACTGTAAATTTAAGGCTGTGTTTGATTGGGGTTTTTTTCCATGAAAAATATTTCCATCACAAATTTTCCACCAATTGTAGTGTTTGATAGCTAATATTTTCCATGGAATTATTTTCCAAAAAACTATCATTTTCCATATTTTCTTCTAAAATGGTGGAAAATGAAACTTGTCCAACCCATAGGAAAATATCATTTTCCATGGAAAATAACTATTTTCCGTGGAAAATAATGACAATCAAACACCCAAATTAAGTTTTCCATGATTTTTTTTAAAATTCCATAGAATTTTTTTCCTAGGAAAATATTCCATGGAATTAATTTCTTTTCCACATATTTTCCACCTTCCAATCAACACACCCTAACAGTTTCAAAATTTCTTCTAGAGTAACCAAACCTAATTATGTGACTGATATTCCACTGAAACTGCATAGAGACGATTAAACCTTGCTTTGAGGAACACACAAACCTTCACTACACTGTTAATGTATTCCACTTAATTTTTTGATCTTGCCTGTTATTCATGGTACCTATCTCTGTGTTCTTAATCGTGCCATGCTTCTCATTGTAGTTCGATGAAGATCTCTATTTTTTGTTAAAACTATGCAAGGTTCATTATGATGTAGACTAGCTGTTGATTGACCTGTCTCCTTTTTCGTTATCAAGCTCCAAAACAATAGGGTTGATGTTCAAACCTTTTCTGTTGATGCTTCACCTTCTTCAGTTAGTGAATCATGTTTCTTGAATTGGAAATTTGTTTTGTACTTCTTTGTAGTGTTTTGGAAATTGGCATGTTTGGCCGCCTAGGCGCTAGACGTCCCTAGGCCGAGCCGAAAACTTCCTATTCGGCGGTATAATACGGTTGTGTCTTTTTGAGTCTTTGTGTGGCCCTGTTTGGACTTGTTTGGTGCCTTAGCGTCTTGTGTCGCCTCTTGTAGAAGCCGTCTTATTGTTCGTACAAAATGATAGTTTGATCCAATGTTTTTATTGTTGCAGTCTTGTAGAAGTGTTTGAACTCTGTAATAGATAACAAGATACGTTTAGAGATGAGAGAAATAGTAAATAGAACCCAAATTAGTTAAAGAACACTATATAAGCTGTTACAAGGGAGTAGGAGAAGAGAGAAGAAGAACTGCATAATACCTGTTAGGCGGTCTAGGCGCTAGGCGCCCTCCTACGCACCGAACCTGCATAGCGAATTTTAGAACACTGCTTCTTTGTCATCTATACAATTTTTCTAACAATAGCTTCGCTTGTCTTGTTTTATAACCTATTTCACATCCCTGCATCAAATATTGATGTGCTATACAGTATTTGCTTAATCTCCTAGTTACTACCGTATAGAAACAGACAGCAAATGTGGTCAAGCCTGTAGGGTATTTTATCTTATGATCCTTGCAAATTTCCTTTCTGTTTAGTAGGTAGAACTTTCATTATTGGAAATTGGTCGATTAGTTTTATAATATTTTTCTTAATGTCCATTTCTGTTTACCTTCTCAGCGTGTGAAGGTTTATCGCTTGAATGATGATGGAAAATGGGATGACCAGGGAACTGGACATGTCACCGTGGATTATCTGGAGGTACATCCTTTCCAATACTTTTTTCATGGTTTATTAATTTGTTTGAGCTGCATTTCATTTCCTTGATATTTTAATGGTCAGTCTTATAGGTAATGCAAGCTGATTGATGCAGGTCCCATGCATCTATCATGCTTTTCCTTTTGAGGATCATATTTCTTGAACTCATTACTTATTACATTAAAAGATGCCTTTACATTTCCTTTAGATGTAGTCATCTTTTTTTACTTTTCATATTCCTACTGACTGAAGGGCAACTAAGAAATATGTCCAAAAAATTAGTGTAGCTGAAATGAGAATGCGAAGATGGATGAGTGGCTGTACATTATGACAAGAAAGAGTATATTTGTGGGAGGTCGGCTGTACTGCAAATTGAGGACAAGGTTAGAGAAAATCGTGTTTAGGTGGTTTGAACATCTGTAATGGATATGGTAGATGGACAGTTAAGGAGAGATAAAATAGTAGACTAGGGTAGACACATGCATTGAAGACATAATTAAGGATATGTTTTTTGTTAGTGTTACCGAGATATTGCCCTTAACCGATCTAAATGGAATAAAACGATTCAAACAGCCGATAACATAATTTGGGATAAAGGCTTTGTTGCTGTATATTTACTACTGACCAAACCTAGATATAGTCCTCACCTGATATTTAGCGGTTGCTTCTAAGAAGCTTTATACTTTTCAAGTCAATACATTTTCTCTTTTGGATCATTTTTGGAATTGACATTTATACAGTTCAGTGATGGTAGCTTTGTCATACAACTGACCAAATAAAGTCATCTTATGTGAGTTTTTTTAGGATTTAAATCATGACTAACAACTTGAAATCTTAATATGTGCCGTAAACTGTGGATCTGTTCCACATGCTGTTGTGAAAAATTCGTTTTAAATAATTGACTAATAAGCACTGTTCTAAAGGCGGTCTAGGCGGCCGCCTAGGCATCGCCTAGGCGCTAGGCGCTTGGTACCCGTCTGATGCCCGCCTAGACCCCTCGACGCCGGACTATGCATGTTTTGGGATTTTATGGACTTTTTCTACAATTTTCAGTAGGGTTTTAGGATTTTATTTATTTATTTATTTTTGAACCGCCTAGATCTAGGCGGCCGCCTAGGCAACCGCCTAGGCGGGCTAGGCGCTAGGCGGCGGGTGCCCGCCCGACTAGCGCCTAGCACTTTTCACAACCTTGCTAATAAGTAAGGTTGAGCCCTAAAGTTTAGGATAAAGGCTTTGTTGTTATTGTCTATGCTGCAGAGTCACACGGTGACACACCTTTTTCTAAAACAAAGGACAAAGGATACGACACTTTGAGGACACTATATATATATATATATATATATATATTTATATGCATTAAGTCAAATACCAAGTCAGTTTACTTTATATATATATATATATATATATATATATATATATATATATATATATTTATATGCATTAAGTCAAATACCAAGTCAGTTTACTAAAAATAAAGTTGTACCAAGTGAAAAAACAAAAAGAAAGTGAGAGTCGAAGAAGGAACTGCTATATATTTTAATTGTCCGACACACTGTCTTTTTCATACAAAAAGCAAGACACAGAAATAAGGTGTCAGAAACGTATCCATCATGTGTCCGTGCATGTCCTTTTTTTAAGTTACCTTTTATGCTTGATTTTATCCTAATTTCAAACAAAAACACTATAGAAAGTGTTAGCAGGTATTCGAAAAGTATCCGTATCCAACATGTCTGTATTAAGAGAGTGTCCTTGCCCGTTTTCAAATGAAAAATGAGGAAACATAAAAATGAGTCTGAGAGTGTCAGTGTCTCACACGAGATACGGTAGTAAGATGGCTGTGTCCGTGCTATGTAGGTTATTGTAGATGTTGATGAATAAGTGAGAGAACTACAAATGATTTAGTTGAGATATTCCAATGATGTTGGCATGATTAACTTAGTCTATTTTAATTTGAGTACTTCTACCATTGAGTTTGTACAAGAACGATCTGAGTTCAAATCCTCTGGGAAGCTTCAAAGTCAGTCTCTCTCTCTCTCTCTCTCTCTCTATATATATATATATATATATATATATATATATATAATTTTTTGGGGTCTGATATTTGAATACTTTTCTCCCTTTCAAATTGTTAAGGGTATATCCTTTTTGTTGTTAGCAACAAAAATCGTCATTCTTTACAGCCTCAATCGAAGCTGATTTAGTTTGACCCCTAGTTCTAATAGCTCTTTTAACTAATATCTTATCGCCCCTCCTAACCGGTGCATTTATTATTCTACATTGCACTTGTTCAAAATATAGTAGATGAATTTTTGGCATCTTATTCTCAATTGACACCATCTATAACTTCCAACTAGTGCATTTATTCTTCTATGTTGCACATGTTCAAACCACCAGACGATTTTGTGTCATCTTATTCTAAATTGACAGCCATCTAATGTATGCAACTTTCAAGATTTTGCCACTCATTCATCTTAGCAATCTCAACAGGGTTTGAACTCAAATCTTCATGTGCAGATTCAATGGTAAAACTATGTAAATTTAAAATAAACTATGTGCATCATGATCAGCATCATTGGAATTACAGTTAAAAGATTATGACCTTCAGGAGAGTTGGATGGGAGATACTGATCAAGGCAGCTGACTTTAGCATTTTAGGATAAGGCTTTGTTGGTATTATGTTTCCTCTTTGTTAATCATCTTTCATGATGAGGTGTTATTGTCCAACAAGTTTTGATAGGGAATATGTTGATACCAAAGGAAAAGAAACACTACTTGCCATGTTCTTATGGGCAAGGCTTTAGGCTTCTCTAAAACATATTGGTTTTACCACTAGAAAGACTGGACTGAGTTCCGAGTTGGTCAATTGACCCCTCAAAGCATTTAATCATCGAAATGCCTAAAAGTCCATTATTGTCTTATGTGAATATCTGTTCCCAACCTCAAAAAAGAGAGAGAAAAAAAGCAGGAGATTCAACATTGAGAACCCGTAACCCTAAATCCTGGAAGCAAATGATAGAAATGGTGAGAGGGTGTACACCTCGCTGAGAGGGAGGGTGTACACCTCATTTATATGAAGGTAGACCTTTTGCACTCCAGGCATAATTGCACAAAAAAGATGATCGGGTGGGTTTTGTTATACATGGGCAAGAACCCATCTAACTTAAAGACCGAACTTATTTTGAACTTAAGCTAATATCCAAGTTCAATAGGTTCCTTGGCTTAAAAGCAAAACCCTTTTTGGCTTACCATAACATTTATACAAGACCTTAACAGTGAATTCATATGTGGATTAAAATCATTTTCTAGATGTTTTGCGATTCCAGAAGTGCAACTCTACCTCTTGTTATGTATACGAAATTTCAATCTAAAATTCCTAAAATAGTGAAAATGTATCGAGAGTTCTGTATTTTATCAAGAAAAAAAGAAGAATCTGAAGCTTAGGTCACAAAGTATGATCTGCAGCCACCAAACTGAACCTGAAGTTGGAAAAGGAAGACCAAACAAGACTGTGAATGTGCACTCATAACTTGGTTCCAGAAATTTTCTGTTTAAAAATATATCAATTAGATCATTTAAAGCTTAGTTTTGTATTAACGTAGTATCCAAACATGTGCTTCTCATGTTCAGAAGGACAAAACGATTATAGGGACTTGGCTACAGAACTTGTGGCTGCTATTAATGATTCTTCCATCTTTAGGATCTCTTGTTAAATTGAAATTGTCGTCACAGATTTTATTTCTAACTTGAATTTAGTAATCTAGTTCAACTTTAATATTTTTAGGGAGATTGCTGGAGAGTTGCGTAATGCTAACCCAAACTTAGTAGTTTTTTCCTTGTGAGGTTTACTTCGTCTTCCAAATAGGTGGTTCTCATCTTCACTCATCATCCTCGTCATTATTCCCATCCAAGCGTTCTCCCTCATAATGGTATCAGCTAAGGGGCATGGAGAACTTCCCAAAAGATTTCAGAGGTTTTTTCGGAATAGACTGTCAACCTGAACTAAACTCTCTGTGCTGGTGCCAAATTCCTTGGTAAAGTAGCTATGAGAAAGAAAGGGTCTTGTCATAGAACCTAGGGTAGGTACACCCAACTTTTTTGGTCATATGGAACATTCTCCAATTTCTACAAAAAGTTTAGATGATAGGATTTGCTACAGGAACTGCATTTATCTCTATGCCACAAGCTAAGCGAAAACGAAGTACATTCTCACATTACTTGCGAGCATATATTATATGCACTATGGCAACTACTACGTGGAATCACTAATCAGTAACAGAACTTTCATCACTTAAATTCTGTGGTCCCTCTATTATACTTTTAAGTAGTCTGCTGGAGAGCCGTGTAAAATTGTGCCTGCATAGTGGAACTTTTTGTGGAAGCTTATTTGCTTTATCCTTTACGTTTGTTCCTCTGCTATTCTCTTACTATCAAATTCTTCATTCTTGCAAACTATAAGCAAATTGCAGAACTTCGGCCTGTATCTGTTTTCTTACTTGAGAATTTTAAAAATGTCCAGGGTCGTGCTTTCTTAATTTTATGGTCTAATTGTTTCTTCTTCATTTCTTCTCATACTTGCACTTGCCACTGGTGTGATGATGTTTATAGATTGCCCCAAACTTAGCATCTGAATCCTTTACGAGTTGTGGTGAACCATAGAAGACTACTACAACTATAGTCTCTCTGTTTTTGTAGTTCAAACTCAATAAGCAATCTTATTTTCCATCAAAAAATTCTCCTATGTACTTAGGTTGTTGAGTTTGCACTACTTTTTTTAGCTATGCTTTGCGAAGGACATTGTTTTCTTTTGCTAATTTATTTTATGTATCATGTCTTTGTTATATTATGCAGTTTTTACAGTCTTTCCTTAAAAGATGCTTTCCATCTCACAGATCTTTAATCTTTTAGTGCACTTGTTTTTTTTTGAGAGAAAAGGTGAGAGGATATCTTTTATTGCACTTCTATTTAATATAAGGATATGATCTGCAGAGATCCGAGGATCTTGGTTTGCTCGTCGTCGATGAAGAAGATAATGATACTTTGCTTATGCATCGCATCTCCTCAGATGATATCTACAAAAGACAAGAAGGTGCACACATAGAATGTGTTGCATTTTTCAAGCTTGTTACTTCTTAATAGTCAGTGACTCACAACTCTCATTTTATTAGATACAATTATATCTTGGAGAGATCCAGAGTTATCTACAGAAATTGCACTAAGCTTTCAAGAGGCTACAGGATGCTCGTATATACTGTATGTTACCTTTACACTCCCTTTGGTCTTCCCATGCTTCACACTGCTTAATTGTCTGGTGTCTTGTTTTTTGTAGGGACCACATATTCGAAGCACAGAGAAATATGCATTTTAATAGCCTTGGCAGTAAGTATTTGACTACATGTTATGTTATTTACTTTACACACTTTTTAATGGCCTTCTTTGTAGATATTGATGTTTCTCGTCCGTCAACAATGGATGCTATTGAAACTACTGGTGCTTTGCGGTCAAATGGTATCTTCTTTGACCTGTATTGTGCTATCCCATTTATCTGTTTGTACAATATGCTGACTTAGTGCACTGTATCTTTCTTCATTGGTAAGACACAATGCCTCATCTAATTTCTAATAATCAATATGAAGGCAATCTTATGAAGATGTCCCGTAGTCTGTTCACCAGTAAGGAAGCACATTATATGATGGTTTTATTGTTGATAAATATATTCTAGATTTTTAATTTTTGATAATAATTTTCAATAATAAATACACAATTGCTGGTAAGTTTTATACATAGTAGTTGACCATAAAGTATGAATATGAATCACATCATAATAAGTGCTCTTTTTGTATGCTCTGAGAACACTTTGAATCATACAGTCATTAAGAGGATTTTTAACTCTTCTAATTGTAATTCATTCTCGAGTAATGCAACTTGATACTACCAGGAATGTGGAGAATGATATTGGTAGAACACACACTTATGTGTTGTCTACACTCGACACACTGCAAAAGTAAGCTGTTTCTACTATCATTTTTAGATACGTTAGTGTATTATGAAAGCCTAATGATTGATTAACTTTTCTCACAATTCCTTGTTACCTTGTGATATTCGTGCCTATGTTTTTCCTGTAAATATATAAAACTATAGCATGTCACTTATTGTAGATATCTTACCAAAATCTCATTTAATGTCACTTTGAATCATACAAGTCATTTAGAGGATTTTTAACTCTTCTAAGGTTTGTTCAGTCTTATAAATTTTGGTAGGCGGATTTGGTGCGCCTAGCACCTAGGCTGCATAGGCGGCCGCACAAGATTTTTTTTTTTTTTTTTTTGAAATTTTGGATTTTGGATTTTAATTTTTTTTGAAATTTTGGATTTTTGATTTTTGGAATTTTTGGATTTTTTTGGAAATTTGGATTTTTTTGAATTGTTTTGATTTTTTTTTTTTTTTGAAAATTTTGATTTTTTCTTTACATCTGAATTAATTTTTTTTTTGAATTTTCAACTATGAAACTTCAAAATTTAAATTTCTGAAATTTCAAATTTCAAAATTTTGATTTTTTTAAAATTTTTTTCCGCCTTGGCCGAACAGGGGCCAACTTGGCCGATCAGGCCCGCCTAGGGCCGAACATGTCCGAACAGGCGCCTAGGAGGGCCGATTTAGGGTTTTCGGTGCGGTAGGCGGCCGCCTAGCTCCTCTGTGTCGCCTAGCCCGATTTTTATAACACTGGTTTTGTTTGATTGGTCTTTTTTTCCATGGAAAATATTTCCATCAAAAATTTTCCACCAATGTGTAGTGTTTGATAAATTATATTTTCATTGATTTGTTTTCCAAAAAACATCCATTAACCCTATTTTCCACCAAAACAGTGGAGAATAAAACTTGGCCAACCCAAGAGAAATAAATTCCATGGAAAAATTCCAACGATTTGTGGATATGAAGTCTCTCCCTCGATTAGACTGAAGAATGGTGAGTTCTCTCTCTCTCTCTCTCGATTGCTCCTTCCCGTTCATCACCCAAGCCATGTTCTCCAAACCACGACACTACCATGACCGCTGTCGTCTGACTGCTTCCCAGCCCCGACCCGAAGACCCATGCTCACTGTCGACGTCCCCCTGTTCGCCGTGCCGACCGGTACCGAGAACCCAAGCCATCGACGTCGCATCCTGACCCAATCATCGTCTCCTCGAGGTGCCAACCCAGCCAACCCGTACTCCCCTCGACGTCCCCGTGCGAGCTTGCGTGCCGAGTGCTGCCGACCATCCCAAACCCGGTGTGAACCCTCCGCGACCACCTTGCTGCCATCCTCTCGCAGGCCTTTGTCGACGTCGTACTCCTTCACCGGACCTCTTGCGTCACCAAGCACAACCTCCACTAGCCCAGGTCCTTTCCCACTGTCGAATAGTCCAGTTAGTTTCACTCTTGGTTTGTACCATTTGAAATGATACTTGTAGCACTTTCCTTGCAGTTCTAAATCAAACCTGCCCGCTACCTGATTTTTGGTGTATTTGGTTTGCTTGATCATTGTCAGTGAGCTTTGGTATTGTCGATAAGGAACTTTTGTATCTGACTTTGGTTGACAATCAATCACATATCTACTTTTGACTTATTCCATGATCATATATACGCAATATATCTATCAAAAAATGACAGGGGCTTCTAAAAATTAGAGGTTTGAAAGTTTTTTTTAGACCTTGATAGGGAGTTTGGCAATGAATAAGCGAAAGGATCTGGACTGAAGTTTTAAACTGCAGTTTGCTTGATCATTGTTGACGAACTTTGGTATGCTGATAAGGAATTTTGTATCTCCATTTTTCTATCATTATATACTCAAGATATGTATTTGAAGGACAAAAAAATCAAATGGGCTTATAAGACCCAGAGAGGTTTGGAAGTTTTTTTTTGAACCTTGAGACTGTCTGGCAATGATTAAGCGATCAATTAGGATCTCGGTTGAAGATACTAAAATGTCGACAACGGTGTTGGTGACCATAATTATGATATTGTAGCTTATTGTCCAGCTGCTTACCCCATAGAAGAAAAGGAACGTTGGTGACCATTAATTAATAGGATATTTTGATCTTCCCACAAATATTTTCTAGATAGTATAATCAACTTCATAGAGATCTCAAAGGACCGACAATTCTAGAATAGGCACTTGTCGACAATTCTATATCTTATATCAGATTCTCAATTGCAGGAATGTTTTATAAGGCCAATTATCCATGAGCACAAGGCCTGGATATTCTTGCCTGGATATTATGGATAAACCTATAGGTCTACTCAAATCAGTAACACATTGGTTTGTGGCTTGTCAAACTGTCTCTTATAGATCCTTATGTTCTCACATTTTGAAAATGTCCGTATACTTATATTGATACCTAGTGTTCTAAATTGCGGCCTAGGCGGCCTCCGGCCGCACCGGAAACCCCCTAGGCAGCCTACCTAGGCGCTAGGCGGCCCTAGGCAGCTTGTTCAGATTTGAAATTTCAAAAAAATTCAGATTTTTTTTGCAGATTTCAAAAATTTTCGAATAAAAACCTCCTCCTTCTGGTGGTGGTGGTTGCTGCTGCTGGTGATGGTGGTTGCTGTTGGTGGTGGTGGTTCCTACGAGAGACGGAGATGAGAGAGGATGGAGAGAGATGGTGGAGAGGAGAGGAAAGATGACGGAGGCAGAACTCTCTCTCCTCTCCTCCTCTTTTATAAAAAAACTAAAAATAAGCAGAAAAAGGTGGGATTCAAACTCAATACCAACCCAGCAACAACACAGTACTTGAATACATCCTGCAAGCCACAAGAACACATAAACTTTTATGTCAAAATGTTGCATACAAATTGTTTATATCTATACATGTTGAAAAAAATAAAAAATAAAAACAAAAATAAATTTTCAGCTCGGCGCCTAGGCGGCCTAGACGGTAGGCGGCCCTCCGGCGCACAGATTCCGTCTAGCGAAATTTAGAACACTGCCGATACCATCTTTTCAAAATTCCGTTACTGATACTAATACCGAAATTGAAACCTCCAACAGCAAAAGTGAAGAGAGTTTCTAGTATTAATTTTATGAGCTTGAAAGTAAGATAGCGAAGTCCTCCAAGATGTTCGTCGTTGCTTTCGAGAAACAAGCATCTTCCAATTATGGATATGATTTGTTGGATATTTTTACTTGGTCTCGACTTTATTAGTTTTCAATGTTGCCTTGACTTTACTAACATTTCAATTATGGATATGATGCATTTCATCATGATTTGATTAATATTGTTATATTTCTTGAATTTGAGGTTCATTTTGGCTTTCTTATTATTTTTATTCCTTAGACGTTACTTAGAAAATGTAAGTTTTACAATGGAAAATGTTAATTTTCTATGGGAAAAAGTGCAATCAAACAACAACAACAAAAACTATTTTCCGTGGAAAATAATGACAATCAAACACCCAAATTAAGTTTTTTTTTGATTTTCCACAAGAAAATAAATACAATCAAACAACCATTATGGAAAATTTCAAAATTCCAAGGAATATTTTTCCTAGTAAAATAATTCCGTAAAATTAATTTATTTTCCATATATTTTCCACCTTGCAATCAAACGCACCCTAAATGTAATTCATTCTTGAGTAATGCAACTTGATACTGCCTGGAATGTGGAGAATGATATTGGTTGTACACATGTCTTGTATACACTCGACACACTTCAAAAAGTAAGCTGTTTCTACTATCATTTTTAGAGAAGTTAGTGCATTGTGAAAGATTAATGAGTGATCAACTTTTCTCACAATTCCTTTTTACCTTGTGATATTCATGCCTATGTTTTTCCTTTAAATATATAAAACCATAGCATGTTACTTATTGTAGAGATCTTACAAAATTCTCATTTAATGTCATATTACGTGGCGTATTATGCACAAACCTATGAAATTTTCCTTACGGTGCATATACATTTTTTGGAGGACTGATGTGTCACATTGTATGTGGAGGGCCTTATACTGGAGTGGTAGGAAGCCATGATTGGGAATAGGAAAACTTGAGTTAGAAGTTGGAGAGGGACAGGCCTGTGACCTGTCTCTTAAACATCCATTTATACAAAAGTAAAGTAGTTGCCAAATAGTTTTAGACATCTTTGTTTATTTTACTCATTTAGTTTTAAACATTCATTTATACTTGAATAGAAGAGGCTATTCATTCATACTTGAATAGAAGAAAACTATTCCTTTTGGGTGCCTTTTTATAATAAATGATTAGTTCTAGTCGTCTTTGTTTATTTTACTCATTTAATTTTTTCAGAATACTTTCTTCTTTTGGGTGCCTTTTAGTTGTCTAATGTCTTATGATCTCTGCTTTGGATACATATTTAATTGGTTTTGTTGTGTCATAGATGAATCTCATGCAGTGGGCAGTGAATTGAGAGAGCTTCCATCTGTTGAGCTATCCACTCTCCCGTTGATTTTGAAGGTGAGAACATTTGTTTGGTAATTAAGTATGCAAACTCATCTTCTATTCTAATATACTACACCATTATATATCTAGAATTTTTTGGTATCCAATTAATGTCTATTGTTCTGCCTCCTATCATCCTATTGCTGATTGTCTGTTACCTCATTTTTTTTGCTTTTTGTTTATTTTGATAAAACATTTGACATATGTTGCTCCTTGTGCGAGTTCAAATATTTACATAGCCTATGAGGTTTGCCTGCTTGTGTCTGATCTCCTTTTTCTAGTTTTAATTTTATTACATTTTGTTAAACCTAATTAGCAGCTTTTCTAGGTTCATACTCTGATGTATTTGACATGGATTCAATAGCTTTTTAACCCCCTTATCTCCTTTTTCTCGTTTCAAGTTCGTTACTTTTTGAAATCTAATTAGCAGTTTCACTAGGTTCCTCTGTTCTAATAGGCGTCCGCCTAGACCGCCTAGGCGGCGCCTAGGCGCGCTAGGCGCTAGGCGCTGGGTGCCCGCCCGATGTCCGCTTAGGCACCCGCCTAATCCCCCTGACATCCAACTATGCATGTTTTGGGGTTTTATGGATTTTTTTCTACAATTTTTAGTAGATTTTTTGGATTCTTTTTATTTTTTTGAACCGCCAAGATCTAGGCGTCCGCCTAGGCACCCGCCTAGGTGGGCTAGGCGCTAGGCGGAAGGTGTCCGCCCGACTAGCGCCTAGCGCTTTTCACAACCTTGCTAGGTTCATACCCTGATGTATTTGATTGGATTCAATATCTTTTAAATCCCCACATAGTTCTATTCTAAAGTGTTATTCTAGTATCATGTTACCAAAACAAACTTGCTTCACAGATGGTATGGTGTATTGAGTTATAAAGTGCACGTGTTTCATCTAATCACGTGTTTCATCTAATCGCGAGGAACTCATCTAATTAGAATACTAACTTTGGACTTATCATTTCTGGTTGACTCAACCATTAATCTATTTATTAACCATTGCTTGTCACTTGTAAGTTTAATATTTATAATCTAAGTATGAAGATTTTTAAGTGACTATAAGGTGCTTGCATCTCAGAGGATGCAGGTTTGCATATCAGAAACAATCACTTCGTAAATGTGGATAAGGCTTTGTACATCTTGATCCTTCCAGGATCACCATGCATTAGCAGGAGCTTCATGGCACTGAATGGCAATGTCCTTTTATCTTCTGGAGAATTGTTATCCTTTTTGGCAAAATTTGGTGTGAGCGTTGTATGCATAATCCTAGAGAGAATCTACGCAGTCTTAAAATATGGCGAGGTGTATCCAAATGACAGGGCATGCTGTTAGATCGAGGTAGAAAAGTAACAAGTGTAAAATAGTTCTTTCATTTTTGGGGATGAGTTGTGTTTTTGTATTTCCTGTGTGCAGATGTTTCATTGTGTTCAAAAGTATAAACCCTTAAATCCGTCCCAGATCTACAATTCTAACCATTATATTAATGCCTCTCCACCATTAATTTCTGTCTCACTTAAAACCATGTCATCTTTTTGTTCTTTTGGTTTTCTTGATAGATTGGAAGGGAATTACATCCTTTGTGAAGTTTCACTCTTAAATTTGTCCGCTTAATATAATAAAACACCAATCTAAACTTTATGTATTTGAAATTTATTAGGAGTCTGACTAAGATAAGGTTACTTAATGCTGTGGTATAGGTTAGATACAGATAATCAATTCATTTGCTGCTCCTAGTCTTTAGATTCAGATGTTAAGCTACAAAATTAGTTTAAGTTGCCTCCAGCTTTTGGGATCCAAACGTAGATATCATAAACCTAACTACCTTATCAAGTCTATGACTCTATGGAACAGTGGATCACTGCTTGACAAATTAGCTTCAATGATCCTTCCATACAGAGTGTCTAATGCTCTGTCTTTGATCAGTAGAGACAAGTTAAGATTGCTATTCTTCTCATCCAACAAGGAAAAGCATTTTCAGTAACAAGTGACTGCTATAAGATCTGAGCTTCTTTTGGACAATATCAGCTGGCAAAACCAGCCACTAGTTCATTAAAATAATGGAAAGTTACAAAAATAAGCCCGGAGGCACCCTTAATAAAAAACCTACATTCCAATCAAAGCTAGATAAGAGAGGAAAAGGAAAGGAAGACCAAACTGGGTCACACGACCATAATGTCCTGTGAAAGATCCCTTATTTGGGTGGAAAAGGACAGACAGAAAATGCAAATTCTGGTGATAGACCGGAACAGTGAGAGTGGAACTGCAACCCATAGCGATCTCTTAGTAACAAGTGCCTAGCAGACAAGGGTGCTCCTGGCTGTAAAGGTTGGTTGAATCCCAAAAGTGAAGGGAGATAAAACAGCGGTAAGTATCTCATCCATAATAGAGAAGATGTGGTTGAGGAACCAATCCCTTTCTTTCAATAGTAAACAGAAAGCAACAAGAACTAGTGAATCCTAACCGCTTCTAAGAGATGGGGGGATATATTGTGACCTTCAGGTAGTCCATAGAAGGGCCACCTAGTCGGGGTGTTTGGGGTATGTGTGGGTGTGTGGGTGTGTGGAGGTTCCAATTTGCTACAAATGAATAAGGACCAGATCAAGCCAGAATAATGGCAGGTAGGAAGATTTGAACTGTCTGAGGCTATAAAATGATCCAAGATATTGATTCAAACCATTCTTCTTGTCTTCTTATAAGAGCATAAAAAGCAATAAGTCAAGATTAAACTGGTGCATAGATATTAGGTCACGACTTTTTGGCTGGACTGCAGCTTCCTGAGGGTTTTAAGTTTTGACCCATTGATTTGCTACTTTTTCTATATTATAAACCAAAAAAACATAACGAGAGTTCCCATCCATGCATGTATTCAACTTTTTCCTGCTATCACTTTGTACCTTTATATTGTTTATATCTTTTATTATATAGAGGCATCATCTTTGTTTTTGCATTAATTTGCCAAAATTTATGAATACATTTGGGTGCCTTTTTCATGCACCTAGTAAAGTCTCTTTGAGGAAATACAGGAAATATGACATTTACCCTCGCTCACGTCAAAACTTGTTTAAAATGCTCTTCTTCTTTCCGAGAATGGACAATTATTTTTGATAACTCTTGCTTTTGCTCATTCCTTTAGTTCCTTTCGTGGTTTCTCCTTCTTTAGCAGTGTAGTCTACTACTGCGATTAGGGTATTGAACGTTACTAAGTGGGTATAGAGGAAAGACTTTCCTGAGCCAGGGACATCGGGTTTTAATGGAAGTGGCATAACCATTTTAATGATGAGAGTGCTGGTGTACTTTTCCTTTATGAAGAACAACTACTAGCAAATTCTGATAGCAATACTTCAAGCTTGATTTATTATATGAGCACTTTGAGTGATTCAATTTTGTAAAGACATTGTTAAAATAAAAAAAACCTTATTTATTTCAGTCACTTTGATGTTTGACCTTAGCTTCTTTTAGATAGTGTTACTAATTAAGAAGCACAGATTGGAATGTCCTTCCAAACTTGGTTATTATTAGCAAGGTTTAATACTGAACAACAATACATCCTTTTAGATAGTGTTACTAATTAAGAAGCACAGATTGGAATGTCCTTCCAAACTTGGTTATTATTAGCCAGGTTGAATACTGAACACCAATACACAATTTGCTCAAGCTTAGCCCCTAATCCAATTTGCTCCACTTGCAAACCTGTTAGCAACACCTGAAGGAGGTGCTCAAGAACAGTTTGCTCGAACTTACAGCCTACATATCAAGTTATCACTAGCTGTTGGATGTTAAAGGGTAGGCTATTGAAAAATGTGAATAAGGTAGGAAAAGTCTATATCCTTCTCCTCCATTCTTTAAATGCCTATGGTCTCTTGACTCATGTTGATTTTGTGTCAACATTCGTCACGTTATATGATCAGTTTTTTTAGGATTTTTTTTATTTGTATGATGGTTGAAGACTTTCTCATCATTATCTAGGATGCATTCTAGATAATCAAGTAAAGCCTATGTGTCCCAATCCAAAGTATTGTTTTTTACATAAATCTTCATTCTCTTTTATCTGATTGTATTGTCAACAACTGGTTCTAGCACTTCCTCATGAAGCTTCACATAATTTGTTACAACAAATCATGTAATATGTAATTATTTATCAACTTGCCAAGGGAACCACATATTAAAGTGAGATCATTACCTTAGTTAACAAAAGGCATCTAAATACATCAAGGTCCTCGCTAATGCAGGTCTGGGGAGGATCACAATGTACACATCCCCATGATACGAAGAAGCTGTTCTGATGATTTGCAACCTGAACTCGTATCCTGCAGGCCAAGCCTTACCGTCATGCTAAGGGATGTCTCGAATTATTACCTTAGTTGTTGACAATATCAGTGTTCTAAAAATCGGCCTAGGTCGCCCGTCCACCGCACCGAAAACCCCCTAGGCGGTGGGCTAGGCGGGCCAAGGCCCTAGGCGCCTCTAGGTGGCCGTGTTTTTGATTTTTTTGATTTTATTTATTCTTAATTGTATTTTGGATATTTGTTTGGGTTTTAAGATAGTATTTGGATTTTAGAACATTGAAATTTCAAAATTTCTAAAATTTCAAAATTTTTTTTTTAGGCGGCCGCCTAGGCGGACCTCTGCCGCACCGAGTCCGCCTAGCGATTTTTAGAACATTGGACAATATTAAATGAATTATTACCTTACTTTTTGAATAATAAATACGGTTTTACGTTGACTTGTAGGTACAACACAAAGCCTTCATCCAGATATTTTGGGGTTGGCTTTTTGAGTCTTTCTTCCATTCAACTCCTTTAAGGGCCATGTCCTCTATAACACTAACAAAAAATATATCCTTTTTATCTTTGTTAGTTTACAGTTACCTCTAGTTCTAGAGGCTCCTTAACAAGTATCTTATCCTCCTTACTAGAACATATATTGGTTTGAGTTGCACATGTCCAAACTATGAAACTATCTAAGACAATTTTCTTTCATCTCGTCATCCATTGACACCACCTCTAACTTTCTACCAATATAATCATTTTATCATTTCTTTAATGTATTTCCTCTCATCCATCTAGCATACTTCTTTCAGCTGTAATGATTTTCTGGATACGTTGTTTGCTAATTGTCTAATTATCTGGTCCATAAAACATGGCTGGTATTATAGTAGTCTTATAAAATTTTCTTTCAACTTCAAAGGTAGCATACGATCACAAAGTACTCTGGGAACATTCTATTTCAATAATCTTGTTTTAATTGTATGCATGTCATTCTTCTTGGTCTCTCCAAAATGATGAATAATTGATCCTAAATAAATCACACATAGGTATCTCTTGTACTCCCCCACCCCAATTTCTCTGTTATGTTGCGTGGTAGGTAATTGAAGCAAATGTTCTTAAGACTAATTGCTCGAGGTTGAACTCATCTAACATTCTTCAAATGTTGCTAAATTCATATATTTGTATTTGATTTCTAGGTATCTCTTTTACTCTCCCACCTGTTCCCCACCCGAATTTCTCTTTTATATGTGTGGTAGGTAATTGAAGCAATTGTTAAGACTAATTGCTCGATGTTGAACCCATGTAGCATTTTCAAATGTTGCTAAATTCATATTTTGTATTTGATTTTATCAATCTCTCCTTCCTCCCATGGCCCTTAGTTGAATCATCCATTTTTTACGAAAGCGTAGAATATGTCAATCTTTTGTGGACCTTGCGGATCCATTCTTTTTTCTATTCAAAGATCAATCGTTTGTCTTTGTGTTTCACGTCGAGAATTCTTTGCAGATGAAGGGATGTTAAAGGGGATTCTTACTCCCCCACCAGGATTCTATTTTATCATCCATCCATCAATCACGTTCACGTTTTTTTTTCTTTTTCTTATCAACGAATATTATCTTTACTTACACGACTTAGATGTCTCGTATTTTTTGGAAAAGTACAACCTGTAAATTCAGCGCGGGACGCAAAAGGTTTTGATCCTTTTGTTCCGGAAGGAATAGTCTTTCATCATATTGCAGCGGGTGAAAAAGTTGATAAACGGTGGGAGGGGGTATATGTAAAATATATTATTTGTTTTCACACTTGGGCGTGTAAAAAATATATTGTGACATGGAAGACTAGACCGATTGGGATTGAGATCTTAACTTGGATTGAAAGATTCCTTGGTGTGCTTTTAAGGATACCTAACAACGCGGAGTGGGTACGCCCGCTTTTCTCCGGTCGCTGCTTTGCTCTTCTTTTTCGGACACATTTGGCATGGTGCTAGAACCCTGTCTAGAGATGTTTCTGCTGGTATTGATCCAGATTTGGATGCTCAAGTGTGATTCATTAAGTGAAATACACTAACGGAATAGTTAGAAATGCCGCAAGCAAAGATCATATAGCCTAATTGACTGTTGCTATTTGTTTCAATCAACTGTTGTTCATTTACTTTTTCTTGTGGGAATTTCATCTTTGTCCCCTTCAATAACTCGCATCATATTCTCTAATTTTAAGCTCTACTTGCTTTTTAAGCCTCTACCTGGTAGCCTGATTACCTACGTTGACTGATTTTTTAAATCTTGTCCTAGTTTATTTTGGAGTGCCCATCTCGTCCCTGATACGTGTCCCACTCTGACACTGCGATGTGAATACAACACTTATTTTTGGAATACCCGTGCGTCCTAGCCGATAACTAGATCCACGCACATCGCAATAATGAAGTTAATACTATGCCTAATGGCCCGAATGTTGAAGCTGTGATACTGCTCGCTCAAGAAAAAGTTCAAACTATGATCTATGTGAGCAGAGTTTTGCCCTAATCTTCAGACTGTATACATGAAATTCATTGAAGAAGTCACGAAATAAAAAATTATAATAATTCGAACTTATTGGCCCTTACCTTCACATATAGACTACTTAAAACTCTAAAGATTTGAATTTTCTTGATCCATCTATGGCACTTAGAGCACTTGATATTGATATGACAGTTATAGCAATGATGTCACATTGAGGCGTTTCCAAGACGGTAGCCAAAATGGATGTTTGAAGAATATGTTAGTAACTTAGTATATACAATTAGGCCTCGTTTGGTTCACGGATTTAAGGAACCAAGAAAGGAAAGTTGTTCCTTTCCTTTGTGGTAGCCACAAACTTGGGAATCAATTTCCTGACAAGGGGGGAAATTGATGGGAATATGGTTCCACTCAAAACCCATGGGATTGATTTTCCCTCCTCCTTTCCCAACATTTATTACAAAAGTTATGACAAAAGTAACCATGTGTCATTGCTTATTTTACCATTAATGTTATTTTTTATAATATTATTTTTATTTTAAAAGGTAAGGATATATTGGAACATTGTTATATTTTGCTTTCCTTTCCTAGGTAGTTTCCTTGTTTTACCAAACAACGGAAAGGAAATGTGACATGAATCCTACTTTCTCATTCCCATGGAAAATACAAGGGAATTCATTTCCTTTCCGTGAACCAAACGAGGCCTTACACCGGAGCCAAAAATATAATTAGAAAGTTTACTACTATGGAGAAGAAATTCATGCCTTGTTGCATGCATTGTGTATGCATTATTTGTAGACTTCTGATATATTACTATCACTATTTTACTTTTTCTATATTCTTGAAACATCTAAGAAGTATGAGTTACAGGGTATTAAGTGTTAATTTTGTTTACGTTTTTACTTGTCAGGTAACTTCTGTGGCTCTCCTGATAATTATTATAATTGTGAGGGCTAGATTTTGCTAAAGGATTATTACACTTTGCAGACTGTGGTAGATTGTGGCATTACTGATCAGATGCGAGTCGCAGAGCTAATGCTTCAAGATGTAAAGTTTTCTAAATCTTATTGATGTTTAGGTTTGCACTTGAGAATTTTCTAATTGCTGGTTGAAGTTTCAAAGTAGACTTAGGTTATCTGTCTACCTTTTCTGATACATGTTTCTTTTTTCTTGTCAATTGTGAATATTCATGGTTAATTTTCTTTTTAACTAGAAAATCTCCAGAGTTTTGATGCTTGATATTCTTAATGACATCTGTCCATACTGATGTTGTTGATTCTCGGATACGACTAACTGAGAAATCTGATGAGACATTTGGGAATCTGTTGTGATTTCTTGTTCCTTCAATTTGTGATTTGAGAATGGTATTGAATCCGTAGTAGAATTTGCATCATTGCTCTCTTCTAGATTTTAAAGAGAGTTCAGTGTCTCCTTGCATGGGCTTAAATTGTGTGACTAAGAATTTTGGTCGCCTTACGTGCATAAAGGCCTTCTAGGTTTTATGCCACTCACAAACATATGACACCTTACATGTTTTAATTTGGTATAATAAACACGACTAAGAAGGTATGTCGCCTTACGTGAGAATCTGATGCTGAGGCATTTGGTTTAGTGGAGTGTAACAATGTAGCTTTTGTATAGCTTTTGGTATGATACTGCACATTTTTGAGAATCTAACGTTCTTCTGTTTAATGCAATTTCCAAATCAGTAATTTGATGTATTCGTAGTAGAATTT